>JAHQIW010000200.1:0-176839 GCA_019055375.1 Parelaphostrongylus tenuis | reverse complement strand
GATCCAGGGCGACAGAGGAAAGTATCAGCGGCCCGACACACTGAAACGAAAGAGATGTTAACATTGGATTAAAAAATCCTGTTTCAGGTACATTAGAAAAACCATAATCACAAGAAACCGTCAAGCAAAACTCCGAAAAAGAAAACTTGGGATTATCTTTTAGTCGACTGTTTTTTACAACCTTGATGTAAAATCTTCAATATATATGTCTTTAAGACGGTCTTGGCCTTTTTCTAGGTTGTTACGTCATACTTTTGTTCGTGGCTTACCGCGTTCGGCGGGTATCGCTACCATAAGAGCCTTTGGCCTCTAAGACAGAGATAGGGCGACGAAGAGTAGTATGCTGTTAGCAAGAAAAATCATATTCGCTAGGGTATCTAAGCCGAGGTCTCGCGGCGGGTATGAACAAAAACTATTATCAAAGACATGTGTTGCGTGTTTTAGTCAAGGTTAAGATAAAAAGTTCAATTAAAAGTAATATAAATTGTTCGTTAGTTAGCCGCAAAAGCATCGACCGTAAGTACGCTGGCTGGTCAGGATATTTCTCGTAGCACTAGCATGTGTGTTCTGTCGTCGTATCCCCAAACGCGTGTGGGCTCACGAGTGATACGTAGCATAACAGCCTGATGAAAGTGGGAACAGTTCTTGGAAACAAACTGGGATTACTGAAATCTTGATAGGGTTAGTAGACATGACGCGGCCCGTGAACAAACCAACCAAAAGTCCAAATTTCCTCTAAAACCTCTGATCCTATGTAATGCGAAGCCCCTGTCACATCATGAATAAAGGGCACGCTTCCGACCCTCCCTATTCCGAAGTTCGACATGCTATGCCGGCATCACATTGAAAGGCGCATTGCAGCCAGGCTACCTATGACGATCTATTACAAATTTCGGATCATCTCTCGTCACTTATGAAACAAAAATAGCTCGCCAGTGCACATGTCACCTATAAGAATGCACAGTTTCTTAACCAGAAATAAAAATCAATCAAACCATTGGGAACGATACACAACATCGAGGATGTTTTGGAAGAGAACCGTAGCACATCCGAGATCGTACAATCACTTTCGAGTCTAAGAGTCTCCACTGTGATATTCGAGTCTGAGAGTCTCCACTTTGATATACGTTTGTTAAAACCTGAAAGGGTCGTTAAGTGTCGTCAAGGCTTGTTACCAAGAGAGTGTTGTTTGGAACATCCTACGAAGACCACGAAAATCCACCAAACGACTTCCTCGCGATTTCAAACAGAACTACACAATTTGACTGGTCAAATGGATGCAAAAGCAACGGAACTTTGAGTTGAAAGCGAACCCATCTATCGCTCCAATACCTAATCATCTTATTGCAAATACTCATGCCAGTACACTGAAAAAAATTTAATGACAGTGCTCGAGACCTGCACAATAAGTGAGTTCTAAACACCCAGAAACTCAGGACGAAGAACCCGAGATATATTCGGAAAAATGCACTTAGAAATCACGGATAACTGAAGACCACTTACACGACTTCGTCCAACGTTCTTGATCTGCAATAAAACCCTCTGGGTTGTTTCCAAGCCTTCTGGAGTTGTGCCATATCTTAAAACATCTTAGAACATAAACAATCCTTAGTAGAACAACATTTACACAAAATATACTCACCCATATTTTCGTGAATTTTTGTAACACTATGCACGCAAACGGCAGTGCGGGCGGCAGCGCAGGCAGTGGTTAGTGATTCAGTGCATCAGAAAAGCCGGGTGATAAGTAACGGAAACACTTCGATCACCTCGCTCACACACTCCTCTTACAATTTATTCAGCATACGTTACAAGGAACGCCTTAGCTACTTCCGATGTGTTGCAGTTTGCAAGGAGAGATCGTCTCAGCCAGCACTCTCCATCGTCTATTAAGAAGAAGAAACTCTCAAGCAGCACTTGAAGTAACACTTGAAATGTTCAAACACCTGTGTGGAGGAAGAATTCAAGGATTCGAAATCGAGTGTCGCTAAAATATTTTGTAAATATAAATAAAAAAAATAAAGCTCTCGGCGTTGATCAGTCTCTGATGGATGCTCCATGCATTGGTCTTCAATTTTTACCTTTGTTTGAGGTGATTGAATGTATATCAGGCTTATACAACGACTCGCGGTGGTCCTACCGATCAAATCAGTTCTGCTTATCCTCCCGGACTAGTCTGAGACCAGGACTGATACCAATTCACCAACTCCGGAGAGGTATGGATGGCGTTGGTGAGCTCATGAGCACGAGATCGAACCTTCAATACTTGAGTGCGACGCAGCGTGCTCCTAAATACTGCAGCACATGTGTTCCTAAGTATATCACAGATACTTTTTAGCAACTTACCCCAAAACAAAGCTAAGAAAGATATAAATGCAGTTTTAAATTAACGCTGCTTTGCGAGTCCCTAAAACATGATTCATAAAGTCGCATCACACAGAACCCATCCCATTTAGATTACTACAAGGATAAGTTTCCTACACGATTGAGAACATTCAACCTCTATATGCGTAATTTGGTTAATGGAAGAAAGCAAAATTTGATGACCTCTAACCTTGCTATTCTTGATACTGGTATCATTCAAAAACTACAGGCCACAAAGTACTG
Organism: Parelaphostrongylus tenuis; assembly: GCA_019055375.1. Taxonomy (NCBI): domain Eukaryota; kingdom Metazoa; phylum Nematoda; class Chromadorea; order Rhabditida; family Metastrongylidae; genus Parelaphostrongylus; species Parelaphostrongylus tenuis. Next base: position 174,232 of record JAHQIW010000200.1, on the reverse strand, counting down.
CCCAAGGGTCATCAACATATATAAGTAGATGGCAGCTCGCTGTTTGACCTCTCGACAAGTTTGTCGTCCTCAGACTCTGGACGCGCGTTATATCTAATATACCTGAATGATTGGATGGTTTATCATCGCCTTTGATAATCTCAAAAGTCGAGTCAAAAAGATTAAACGAAGAAAAGACACCATGTCCTGCGTGATAGTGGCGCATCTGTCCTTCTGGTTCATTTCTGCATTTTAGGATACTTTGAGATAGCGATTCTGAAATGACTACAATCCTGGAGCAGTAGTCAAAAAACATTAACGCGCAACTTTTGAAGCATTTTAATAAACGCTGAAAATCCAAAAATGAATACGGAAGTACGAATGCGTCATTTATCACGCGAGACATTGCGTCCTTCTTCCTCTGATCTCTAAGCCTGACTTAGGAGGTATATGAAGGCATCGATAGTCCATCGAATCAACCAGATAGTCCTATACATTGTACGACTCAGGTTTTGAAGGCCAACTTGCCGCACAGGTCAGCTAATGATCTGCTACTTTGAAAATTACTACCCAACCTCGCGTCAGCCTAAATTTTTTTAATGTCATTCAAGATCTTCTGGCAATTTATTACGGTCTGGAAAGGGAAGTTCGGGTGCACTCTGCGTGAGCATGAGATAAATCCCATGATTATTTTGGAAATATTACAGTATTCCTTATGTGGGATTTTCCCACTGAAGAACTAGATCTTAATCGTCCTTATCTTCAATTGTTACAAGCCGCCGCCATATCCAACGATACAATTGAAAAGCGTGTTTTATTACGCCATTATTGGTCTTTCTCAGTATGCTGCAGTTCTGAAATCAACGAAGTTAGAGAGGAAACTTGGCGGCGTTGGCTGAAAGTTGAAGAAAACGATGGCCATCATTTTGAAGAATAGTTAATACTGTTTTTGTTCAGAACTTTCCTTCCAACCTAGTATTATTCGTCTTCATAGGGCTTTTTTTTCTCTGTGCGGATCTCAGTACTTCTAGCATTCATCGTCTCCTTGAACGTCGTAGAATACTGGTTGAGCGCGTCTCTTGACAATCTCGAGGACAACCCGGCCATACGACTCCATGAAGCGCTCGCTGCTGGCTGACGAAGAGCGTTGGAGGATAAGGTTCTATCCCACGCGCGCCCGCCTCGACGAGCATCATAATTACTGGGCTACGGCGCTCCCGTCTTTTAGGTCTACATATATCAATTGCCGATGTCGAGGTTTAGAGAAAGTCATTCTTTTAGGCCGTCATAAATGTATTATTCAAATAACTGAATAAATGCTATCGTGTCATGAAGGGCTAATTTCCAGCAACTTATTACAACATGCTGAAGTGAAGTGATCAATACAGTTCTGTGTATCCTTAGACATTGCACGAAATGCACGACCGCAAGGTCATTCATAAGAAACATAAGGATATACGAAGTTCCAACAACCGAACCGTTGGAAAAAGTCAAGTTCAGATAATAAACCTAAAGGAATGGAACTCTGAAACGGTTCAACAAAGCAACAATTGATGGATAGAGTTTCAGCGCTTTCGCCTTTATTACTCTACTACCACTACTACTACAATTTCGGGAGTAGCCAAGCTAAGGTGTTCCCTAAGTGCCTCACTGATTGATTGCGAGAGAGTGTCGGAGGAGGGTATCCAACCAGAGCCTTGCTTATGGTCTCGGTTCTTGCTACATTGTACCACTACCAATTGCGCTGCCTCGCTTCCAAATATCTAAACTAGATCACAAAGAAAGAACAGCTTATTACTGAAGTGGAAAGAAAAAAAAAACAGTCTAGTACACAAGCAATTTCTGCAAATAATTCCAAAAAACCTCTGAGGGATTCATTAGCTAGGATCAGAATGAAAGTGCTCTACCTACTTCCAGATTTTGAGACAACAAACGTAAAGTGATTCCAAAAAAGAATGCTCAAAGTCTAGACGAGGAATGCACGCCAGGGCCATACACCGGTGTTTTTGAGGTTTCGGCCTCCTCGTCAGTGATCCCCGCCCCACAATAAGCCCTGCATTGAAGCAAGGGAGGCATGTGGTGAACGTAAAATGAAATGCCTCTACTCAACGTTATTGGTCTAGTAGACAATCTTATAGACATCTCGAGTACGCTCACGAGACCAAAAGGAACATTGTCTCAGTACTCACGCTATTATCCCATCATAAAGTGCTTTCAGCTCGACACTCGTCCAATTGCCTTCATTGTAACTCCGCTTCTCCCGAAGTCTCTGAAAGGTTCAAAAGAAAGGAAAACGTTTATCAGTCAGAGTAACCAAAAACCCTAATGAGCCACAAAGTATGAGTCTTAACTAGAATCCTTTGTAATCAACCGCTCAAGCCCATAGTGATACTAGTATATATCCACTAATGCTGACTGATATGCAAAACTTAGAGTGTCAGACGTTTCGAACCCAATTTCACCCTTTGCGGGGGGCGCGTGTAAGCACTTGTCCTACCAACGCTCCTGTTCTGCTATCATTCTTTCTGCTACACAGGGTATTTCTCGGATAGGGTGAATAGCGCGTTCGATTTCCGTCTAACGTTTAGAGTTTCGCACATCACTAAGCATGATTGACTAGGACGTTGGTAAAAATGCATTATTCGAGCTGTTTTCCCATTGACTTTATCATAATCCTCCATTTGACGCCAACAAATTGATATCCAGAACGAATCATATCATTCGTTTCGAATGTTTCCTTAAGACCACAGCTCAAATTTCAAAATGCCGATAATCATTTTTTGAGCCACGCATGTCAGTGGTCTGTCAAAGAGGGCCGACTTATAGAGCCCGATACACGTGTTTCGATCTTGCGACTCGTCAGTCGGGCAGTTACTCTTTCTCGTCTTTTGCCAATCTCTGGATGTACCCATGCCCACAGAGATTACCAAAAGATCCTGGGGTACCCACAGAGATTAGCAAGAGACGAGAAAGGGTAACTGCCCGACTGACGAGATCGCAAGATTGAAACACGAGTATCGGGCTCTATAAGTCGGCCCTCTTTGACAGACCACTGACACGCGTGGCTCAAAAATGATTATCATCCAGAACGAGATCGTCAAGATATAGAACTCAAAACACCTCAACATTACAGAAGATGACACATACTCTATCAATTGGACTGAGTTCCTTATTTCCATGAGTCTCATGTTGCGAGTCCACATTCTCGACATTCACGGTTTCAACATTGATTAAATCGTCTTCAACCTAAAAAGTATCAAACTAACAATCGATATGGGAACTCTGGACCTCCTAAAAGGAAGCAAAAAAGGATGAAACTTCCGTCGTTGAACATTTGCTGAGGAATGCTCCATTCACTCGACTTCATTGAGCATCGTTTGAGATGAATGAATACACATCTGACCTATACGATGACTCATGATGGTCTACCGATGCATCAGTTCAGTGCTGCTATCCTCCCAAACTGACCTGGTATTAATTCACCGACCCCGAAAGGATGGAAGGCTTAGTGAGCCTCGAGCGTGGGATCAAACCGTCAACCACGCGTCCAAGGTACCTCTAATTACTGTGCTACACTCTCTCAGCAGACTCAAATCTACAGAAGTGGAGTAACTAGGAAGAATTCTAAAGCTAACCTCAGACTCCTCGCTGTACCCATATAGAACATCAGTCGGGGCTGGAAGCTCGCTCGGTGACGAACTAGTGCCAGGTGCCGAGAAACCTACATTGAGACAAAAGTAATAGGATACCAAAAGGCCGTACTATTGTTAAACGCTCTATAACTTTGAACAAAACGAAAATTTCAGAAAAACGCAATTGAATGGATATATGAATGTAGATAGAAAAATTCCGAGAAATTTCTTTTAGTAAGCAAATATATTGAATGGAGATTAACAGAGGTTCAATTCGGTTATCCCGCAGGGAATGGTGTTAGTAATCAATATGCCTTGCAATCATTTTTGAGCCACGCACTTCAGTGGTCTGTCAAACAGGGCTGACTTGTAGAGCCCGATACACGTGTTTCAATCTTGCGATCTCGTCAGTCGGGCAGTTACACTTTCTCGCCTTTTGCTAATCTCTGTGGGTGCTCCAGTGCCCACACTAAGAGTTAGCGACGACAAACGCTTTACACTCTATAGCCCTGTTTGACAGACCACTGACATGCGTGGCTCAAAAATGATTGCAAAGCATATTGAAATTTTGAGCTGTGGCCTCAAGGAAACACTCGAAACGAAAGTTATGTTAGTAATCATTCAAAACCCTAAATCCTTTAGAAATAATGTACGCGCTAGTTTTTGGGGACTTTTTATAGCGTTTTAGCATTCAAAATAAAACTGTTTCACACGCGCCACGTGCTTCCTTATTATTTCCCTAGGCACAACTTCGTTAGATTACTATTGATGTTCGATAGCTTAAAAGTCGAAGAATTTAGAAATGAGTTTGCCTTCTATGGAAGCCTTTTTTAAAAAAGTGCTGTAGCAAAATAAAGGGCTTGTATTTCACACAAGCGTATTCTCGTAAGACAGGCCTCTTACCTTGAATCTTAAGTAACCATTCGATAGGGAAAGCTCCGACGATTCCAACGCTATGCTTATTTTCTGGAGAGACCGTTTAATCAAATGTCAGCGGAAAAATAAAGTTACGTTTCACATATGCCGCGCATCGCTGGTCAGTAGGACGTGTGGTGTCTGTGGATCGAAAACCCATGATTTACATGCGAAGTGCGATTTCTGTCATCAAATTTAGAATTTTTCTCCGCTTTAAAAGAAAGTACAGATGAAACGAACTACAGATGAACGTCTAACTCTAGTACTACTGGATTTCCTCACACATTCAGATGCTTGGCGTGATTCTATCGAACTAAAAGTGCAATGAAAAGAAGGTGCGCGGCGGGTGTGAAACAGAATTTAATCTGAATGCTACAGCGCTATAAAAAAGCCGTTTCAAAAAAATGCGCAGGTACAGCGCTGCCCTGAGATTCAAACTTTAGAATGATTACTAACATTCTTATCTAAAATTTTTGTCCAACGGAAGAAATTATTTCTTCATTCCCTGCCAGATAACCGAACTGATCCTGAACAGATTAAATCATCAAATTACGTCACCTTTCTCATCATATGGTTCGGTCTTCACCATTTGTGCTCGCTTCAGCTCATGGTACTCGACGACTTCATCAGAATCTGGCTGTGGTCGCTTGCGATCGCCACTACTTGCATCCTCCATCTCTTCACATGGAAAAGAAAGAAAACATCTCAAGCGCGATACATGCAACTTCGCTATGGGCTACAGAGCAGTGCAAGTGAATTCACAGTCTACTGAGAAAGGCGAAAAAAAGCTCTTGGTCATGATCGATCCCTGAGGGAAGTGCTACGCATTCGACTTCACCAAGCATAGTTCGAGGTGGATTAATGCATATTTGTCTTTTACAATGACTTACTGTAGCCAGCCGCTATCAAGTTAATCTCGCTACCCTCCCCCCCCCCCCCCCCCCCCCCAGACACATGTCAAAGCGAATCGACGACCCCGCAGGATTGGAAGGTTTGGTCAGCCCTATACGCGGAAACCGAACAATCGACGATAAGTGTGTCGTAGAGCACTTCCTATCGTTGCGTCACAAGTGCTCACCCACTAAGAAATCGTGTGAGGATTGGTCCAGTAGTATCATCATACACCGCACGTATTGTCGCATTTTGTTCCATAACGCATTGGGTACGACAGACCCACCGCGCCAAGCCCGTCTCGTCCGCGCGGCAGCGGCTCTGTCGTACCCAAAGTGTTAGAGGAAAGAAGCAGTCACTGCACTTCAAACAACTTTGTAAATCTATAGTTTTCCTTGCTTTTATGGATGCAGGCAAACCATGATAGACTTGACACAACATGTGAAAGACATTTACGGTTTTGGGCCTTTTGCTACGATATGTAACGAAACAGTACACGCGTGCCCGACTGTTCGGACGGCTTGCAAAGTTTGGCGCGACACCCAGTAGAACTCCAGGACTTGTATCGTCACCGAATGATGGCATAGCACTGAAGAAACATCTGTAAGGCTACTTTTAGCCAGCCAGGTGCTCTTCGCAGCCGTCCGAGCCGCTGGCCAGTCGAAAACGGTCGCCGTAGCGAAAGTGTTGGTAGCAATCCGCACTGAAAACTCCAAGTTATAATATGTGCACTTTTTTCCATATCATTTGTAAATTCCAATGAAGAGCAATAACCATCTCTGCCAGAGAACAACCAAATTACCCTTTTTAGAGGTTATTACCAGTCATATACCAAGGACTTTGTGCTGCCTGGGTAACACTGCACTTCTATAGATCATATCAGATTGACACTTCAAGTCCAACCTCCCTATGAACAGACCCAATGAATCGGCGAGACGATTTAAAGGTGATTCGTTTCTCGCAACTTTTGGTGTGTGCAGACTTTGAGGTGCAGTAATCACTATGGAGGAAGTGATTGGCATATTCATTATGACCCTCTAGACGTATCGGACGGAGCTGAGAGGTAGGCAATTCTTCTGTCCATAGGTGGGAGTTGAACCCGCGATTTAACCACACCGGGGCGCATGCTATCAGTACACCTCCGAGGCCACCGCTCCGTTACCAGCCTTTTTTAGAACTGAACAAAAATCTTCTCTTTCTTCAAACTTTTCTTCTGCAAATTGAACATATTAAATCGTATATCGAAGGCGTGAAACCTCTATCGCCAAATCGTTCAGCATTCCTGAGATAGATTTATTGCAGAATATACAACGTGAGTAACAAAATAAGCTTAGAGATCGTCAGAAACATGAAAATTCCAAAAAGGTGGGACAACAAGAGATAACAAAAACATTCAACAACATTTGCATAAAAGTCAATGAATCAACTTCTTAACGTAGAAAACTTGGAAAACAAACATATCCTCTAAAAAATTGAATCATTTCTTCACAGGTATTGAATGTTTAATACTCTTTAAAAGGCGCATAACGCTGAAAGAATAACAAGAAGTTGAACATAAGAAAGGTAGTCAATTCAGGAAACCTTTAGCTCTTTCGGCACCGCGGACCCACAGCCTCTGTATCTTTAACTCGCAACTCTGGACGGTCTGCTTCACCTCTTCTGCATCTATAATCCTCCAGAATGCCACTATTAGATACAGCAGTTTACCATCGTTAGATGTAACAGCCTGCCATCGATAAACGCAGCACGCTGGGGTTAAAGATGGAAAGGATGTGGAGCGGACAGTCCACAGTTGCCGTTAGAGATGCCCGAAAGGGTTTACCCTTATGGGACCGCGAATGTTGTCTCAAACACACTAATATTCAGAAGCCTTCTTCGTCAGGCAAAGCCACTTCGTTAGATTAATAGTAGACGTTCGATAGCTTGACTAGCGGGGACTCTAACACAGACTTTCTGTCTTGAAAGGCCTGTTCAATGCCTGTGGCAGCGAAATTACGTTTCATTTTCCGAGTAGTAGTGTCGAACCGCCTTATGAATCTCATAGCAAGTTTATTGGTGATATGATACAAAGAAATTTACTCGTAGAGGACGATAGAACAAAGTCTTTTTCACAGTTCTACTGAAGTTTCAACTTCTAAAGTGCACTGAATATAAAAAGCTGTTCAAGCTATCGATGAACTGGCATTGCATACAATGCGCGGTATCATCTCTTGACAGACTTGCGTCTTTCCTTTAAAGATACGAGTTATTCGTGCACGAAAATCAGGGAAGAGTATAGAAGACCATGGATTATCACAGTAATACAAAAAAGCTTAAAAAATATTTTGGAGACTAATAAACCGGTACTATTCCGTTATCGGTAACAATTTCAAGCCCGCTGGCAATGACGAGCATTTCGCTTCTTTCAAAAGTATCAATAATCAATCAAAAATGATTTTATTTGACCACCACTTGCGGTGTTATGATGTTACAATATACCCAATGGTGTAGAGTGCTGTGCAAAAACGTTTGCGTCAGCTGGGATTTGAACCCAGATCTCACTCTTTCCGAGAGCGTATGCTAACCGTTGCACCAGCGGAAAGAGTGAGATCTGGGTTCAAATCCCGGCTGATGCAAACGTTTTGCACAGCACTTCACACCATTGGGTATATCTTTTAAGAGCTTTAGTAATCATTTGATAGCATGAATCTTGAGAATTTGAGTTATGTAGTACATTCAAGGCATTTTCGCTGAACAGAGCTTCTTTCCTGGACCTTAGTAACCATTCGATAGCTTAAGTCTTAACAATTTCAATGATGTACTTGGCTTTTATACACGATTTCTTATTGCGCTTTAGTAGTCAAAAGAAGAGTGGATTTCGCACTCGGAGCGCATTCTTTAATTCAGTTTGTTAGTGAGGGTTTCACAACATTGGAAGTTTTTACTATACGTTAATTAACCGCGTGATCGATATACCAGTCATTTGCATAGAATGAGCGCCGAGTGCGAAACACAATCTTCTTTTGGCTGCCACGGCACAGTAGGATGTCCTCTTGAAAACACAAGTAAACCATTGAAATTGCTGAAATTTAGGCTATCGAATGAGTAGTGAAAATATTGAAAATTTCTGAACATGCGCCATTGCCAAGGGGTTGAAACTGGATACGAATAGCACATAAGTGACGGATTTACTTTCCGGCTGAAACAATGGAGCGTGTGGAGTGTAACTCCACTAACAAACTGAAGCGCCAAATTTTAGACGCAGTCACTGATACAGCCCACACGCTCTATTGTTAGACCCAAAACGCTGGGGCGTTGCACACGTGGGGTTTGGTCCACGGTCCCGTAAGGGCTAACGAAGTCGCGTGCAGTGAAATCATCTGTAGTCCTGATAGGTTTGAATAAATGTAAAGAGCGTACCTAATTAAAAAACCGGAACGTTCTATCACGACGTAGTCCATGGAGACTTCCAAATCCACAAAGGCGCACAAGAAGTCTACCAAAATGACATATATGACAAATTTACAGCAATTTAGCAGAGATTCTGCTGTGATCACTCCAACTAGTGCACTCTTGACCGCTGACATTCTAAGGCTATCTGAAAAACGAGTGAGATGACATGAACGTGTGAAAATGAAAGTTTTTCGCAAACAACTCTTCTCTACAACTAAGTAAGTGTATCTACCAAGACAGAACATGACGTTAGCCGATCGTATTAATAAGCTTTGATTTCAGACAGTGAGTGAGAATTTGTAAACAACAAAGTAGAATACTAACTGCAATCAAACACTGATAAATGATGATATTCGAACTACAGTACTCGCCAAAAAAACAGCTGAACTTACCTTGGATTGTTTGTACTTTTCCACTAGTCCTTTGGCCCGTGAGACAGCAGGGCTGTTACATAACCAAGGTTTCCTAAGTGCGTCAGCAGCCGATAGTCGCAACATAGGCTTAAAATAACAGAATTCAGTGTTGAACGTCGAGTTACTTTACCACACTGATATTTTGCCCATTCGCATAATAACCAAAATCTTCGATATCAGGTAATACTGGTCTTAAAATACATCTAAGGCATGTTATGGTAGTTCTATACTTTTTGACCAACGGAAATGAGGTAATTAACAATTTGAACCAAGCACTGAATACGATACAATAACAATGGCCGACGTCCCAGCGGCCTCGTCTTCTTCAGAATATGAAGAAATCAAATTTCAACATTCAAGCCACTTAAGCAAACAATTTTGATACCAAAGCAGATTGGACTCAATACGTAAATGTTTGATCTCTAGAGATGCTTAGTGAAGTCTAATATATGGTGCATCTGTCAAGGACTGATGAGGCCAAGAGTTCTTCTTTGTAGCAGAAAAAAAAGCGATGTGATCGTCTGGACAAACCACATTAACTCACATCGACCTTCAGCATGGATTTGATAACATACTGCGTCTCCAATGTCACAAATTTCCATTGAGTATAAAATATAAGACGACCTAAACGAGCTCGGTTGTTCTTGGAAACTCCGAATATCTTTTCATAACGTGAACCTTCCACCTTTCTTTATCTGACTGTTCAAATCCATATCGCCATAGTCTTCGCTAAAAGGTGGATATCCGCATATACCAGTGAAGAGCACAACCCCAAGGCTCCACCTGTAACTGTGTTGAAATGCCCTTTGCTTTCTAGATAGCGATGTTCTTTGAAAAATAGAAGGTGATGCGAATACTCTTGAGAGTCAACGGAAATCCTCACTCACATGTCCACTCTTGGATTATATGCCAAATTATCATTGTCGATCATCTCAGGCGCCATATATGCCGGAGTACCACAAAATGACTTCATTGTCGATGCGACACTTCCTTTAGCAAGCCCAAAGTCGGTAAGCTAAAAACATGGGATTTGAATGAAATGATCAATAATAAACCTAACATCTTGCGCTTTAGATACAATCTTAACTGATCCCAGTGATGTTGAGTGGTCTGCAATACTGTGTACCTCGAATAGAGTTCAACCCGCGCCTTGCGCTTTCTGGGGACGTGTACTAAGCACTAAATATCGGGGCTCCTGTTAGGTGAGACGATGGTTCAACTTCTGCCCGATGTTTATAGTTTTGCATATCACTCAACACCACTGTATAAATATAGTTGTCATATGATGGCATTGCTATAAGTAGTAAAAACAAAAATTGTAGATTACATGAGTCTAATATTCCTAAGAGAATTGAGTGGTGAGCAAAAACGTGGCCTCAGGCGGAATTGAACCCGCGTTTCATCCTATTCGGGGACGCGAGATCTACCACTACACCACTGAGGCACAATTGCCCGACCACTCATTCTTCAACATCTCAATGTTAGCTATCAGCCACCAACCTTTGACAGGTTTGGTCGGGTTTGTGATTTCGCTTTATAAACCCAGTTGAGCTGACAGCTATTCTAATTACTGATACTCGAAGTTGATAGTATTTTCAATGCATTTTGCACTGTTATGATGTTATGAATTCACGCGTCCCCGGATAGGATGAAACGGGGGTCGATTCCAGCCTGAGGTCGTGTTTTTGCTCACCACTCAATTCTCTTAGGAATATTAGAAACATCATAACAGTGCAAAATGCATTGAAAATACTATCAACTCGATTACATGAGTCTCAATTGAATTCTTCTTCAACCGTGGTCTAATTTATGTCACAAGCGCGAGATGAGCAAACAGATTATAGAATAAATGGAACTGTCTGTTAGGAGGCAACAAATGGAGATTCGCCACCTTTCGCTCAACAAGAACATCTCATTAGAGTGTTAGTGATCAATGGAAAGCTCAAATCTCTAGCTACTGCTGCATATGCTGGCTTTCAAAAACGTAGCTTTTCATAGCTCTGTAGCAAAGAGAAAACATTTGTGTTTCACACACGCTTCTTTCTCGCAGGACAGAAGTGTTCCCAAGAATTATGTGTAACCGTTCGATAGCGTAAGTTTCGGTGATACCAACGCTGCATTTCACTTCTGGAAATACAATTTCACATAGCTGGGAAAATATGACTGAGTTTCATATACGCGACGTTGCCTGTTGGCTAGTTTGAGAGTGTGCTGGGGAGGCTGACAGTGGAGTCTATACGTCGATCGATCGATGGCGCTCAGGTGGCTCACATGTGAAATGCAATTATTCCTTTTTAAATCGTCATTTTTTCCCCGCTTCAAAAGAACCTCGAACTGAACGTATGACTCCGATAAAGAAAGATTTTCCCTACACGTTCATATGCCTTTCGTGCTTCCAGCAAAGAAATAGTAATAGAGCACGGTTGGTATAAAACATAGGAATCAATGGTATTTTAATGCATTACGCATTGTTATGATGTTTTCTATATACCTAAAAGAATTGAGTGATGAGCAAAAACGCGGCCTCAGGCGGGAATCGAACCCGCGTTTCATCCTATCCGGGGACGCGTGCTCTACCCCTACACCACCGAGGCACATTAGCCCGACCACTTATTCTTCAACATCTCAATGTTAGCTATTTAGGATGAAATGCGGGTTCGACTCCCGCCTGAGGCCGCGTTTTTGCTCACCATTCAATTCTCTTAGGTATAAAACATAGGTTTATTTTCTTTGTTACAGCATTAAAATAGAGTTTTTTCAAAAAAAAAAAAAAGCCAAATAGCGCAGTAGCCAGAGATCTAAGCTTTCGAATGACTTCTAACACTCTTAGGAGAAGTTCTTGCTCAGTAAAATGGGCCAAGTCTTCGTTTATCGTCTTATAACAGACAAGTTTTGGTTAAACAATAAATCAATGACAAGTTATATAACAATAATAAAAAAAAGTATGGCAAAGCTTTAATAAGCAGTTGATAAACGTACTTTGACTACTGTGTAGTCATCCTTTGTCATGCACAGTATGTTCTCAGGCTTGATGTCACGATGCGTTATGTGGTTCTGGTGAAGATACTGCAACACGACAAATTAGGAAGGATTAAAGATAAAGCTCTTAGCGCCGATGATCCTCTGAAGCATACCTCGAGCACTCAACTTAATTAAGATTATTAGAGGTGATTGAATGTTTATTTATCTGATCTTTGATGACTAGCAGTGGCATACCGATGTATCAAGTTTGTGTTGCTATTCTACTAGACAAGTTTGCTACCGGATAACCAACCCCGAAAAGATTGAAGGCTTGGTGAGCCTTTGGACGGGGCCGAACCATCGACCTTATTGTGGTCGCGAGATACCTTTAACCATTGCGCCACATGCGCTCAAAGTCAAAAGATGGACTATACCATCTATAATACTCTAAAAATTTTTAGCCGTTATCACCTTAACCGATACAAACTCAGTTCTTTCGCTACGGCATGTAGCGAAAAGATACAAGTGTGTTCGCAGTGTTCGGACGGCTTACGAAGATTGGCGAAATTCCTATTGAAAAACTGGCACGTTAAATGAATTTAGGTACCAAAGAAATTTCATCTTCAGTGAAGAGACTTTGGTTAAAGTAAATATCATTCTGCGAAATCATTCAAGCGCGTATAGCCTGCCGCTCTTCGTAGCCCTCCGAATCGCCTGCTAGCCGAAAACGGCCACCTTTGCGAGAAGGGTTAACTTCGGGCACAACAGGGTGCGCGAGCGCGGTGGGGCTAACGCTGTTACCCTGTCGTACCCAAGGTGTTGGTAGAGAGGCGGAACAGTGACGCTTCCAGAAATAAGCAACTCTTCCTTTCAACTATTTCCTTCTGATAATCTGCCAGTCTATAGTAATGGTAACAGAAACTTACTTCTACGGCACTAAGCAGCTGCCAACCATAAAATTTGCACAGATCTTCGCCAAAACCCTAAAAATCACCACTAAGTTACTATTGATCGAGGGTAATCAGTTGATATTGTTAAGCATAAAAAAGGCAGTTTCATAAATTTCCATTCAATTTTGGTAGAAATTCTCAACGTGGATCACGGCCTATAAAATGACAACTGCTTCTAAAAAGTCACCAAAGGTGACCAAATGCTTCATATACTTGATTTGTCCATGATAAACCGGTAAAAGTAACAGATTTCCAGAGTGTGGAGAATAGAATGAGCAAGATTCCATCCTTTCAAAGAAGCTGCCAACTGACTAAAGGACTAAAAATTCTGTGCTCCCTGATTGAATAGCATGTCCGGCGTTCATTCATGCAACTAAGACGTGCATAGAGATTTGAACCACATTATCCTTATGTAGGCGTGTGTGGAGTAATGGTTGAAGGTGGCCTATAACATATGTGATCTATGGTTTGATCTCGCATTCGAAGCTCACAAAGCTTTCAATCTTTCCGGAGTTAGCGAAATGGTACAAGATGACTGAAAGGATAACAGAGCTGAAGCACTGACGTGATAGATCCAAGTTCATTGCGAGTGATTGTGAAGGCCAGATGTACTTTCAATCATCTATAGCGATGCTTGACGGAAGCGAATGCATGGCGCATCTGTCAGAAATTGATCAAATCCAACAGCCTTATCCTTCTAGCTTTGCCATTCGCGCTAAACTGGATTCCAGATAGATTAAAGCGTCCCTACAAAGTTCCATCTAGAAGACGAACAGCCTTTTTGGCTGGTTATGTCAATCAATTACGCTGATCAGTTAGAGTAATTTTTGGATCACAAATGATATTCGCAGACGGCACTATAAGCGAACTGAACAACTAGAACAGATCCGATGAAAATGTACTGGCGTACCTAAGACGCATGACAATGGATTACCTAAATGATCGAATATGAAGATCATCTACGAAATGACTTAACCAAAGCACAACGGGAAGATATTTAGTGAAGTTATTGCCACACTTGGTTGCTGACGGCTTCCATGCTTTATATCGAAGAGTGGTAGCAGAGCGACGAGGCCTCTGGCTTACTAGTAATACACGCTCGCGTTAGAGGTGGAACGCCTAAAGTCTAAAGTTTTACGCATCGCTCAGCATCCTTGAATTTGTCCCACTTCGCATCCTTCCTTCTCGATGTCCTGCTACTGGATCCCGGATCATTTTAGAACAGACTGAGTAATGACGTAAATGTGATATGGAGGTGCTATACTATAATAAAATCTGCATATGCATTCTGACAAGGGTATTTTATGTATATACATTTGAATATATACTTATGTATATACATGTATATTTATGTTTATATACATGTACATATATATATGCACATATATATATATATATATATATATATATTCATCTGAACGAACGAGTAAATATACGCATATGCACCTAAGTACACGTATATATACATATATGCACACATATATGTGGACATATGCATATGTACTATGTAATAGAAGACCTAGGTAATAATTAGGATAATTCCACCAACTGATAGGATATAACATTGAACAACTCATTTTTCGATATATGTAAAATTAGCGTTATGACGCATCATAAATTAGAAATAATAAGTGAATTCGATGAAGTATAAGTTATAGAAACAAGATCCTCAGAGTACGGCAAATATATAATCATTTACTGCACAGAAGAACCCAAACAAAGATTTCTAAATGACAAAAGCAAAAGAAATGGCAGAAGGAAGAGTCACAGAAGACTCTCTGCATTGAGAGAAAAGAAAACTAACTATTCCTCCCCATTTTTCGGCGACAATTCGATCAAATAACTCTCCACCTCCAACCATTTCCATGACTATGTACGCGGTATTTCGAAATTCTATCCAATCCATGAATTGCGTGCAGTTCGGCTGTAATGTGCTAAGACATCCCTCAATCATAGTATTCTCATTCAAGAAATAAAAGATAGTAGACGATAGCTCGACAAATAACATTCTATAGAAATTATAAATTTCTGAGGGCAAAAATTTATGAACCTCGACAAAGAGCAAATAATCCAGTATTTTTCCTGATGAGGATACCGTCAAAACGTCAGTCATTATTTTGTCCTACTCAGCTATATTCAACAAATTCTTCTTGAAACAATTTCGTTTCTGCACATCAAGAAAACTACTGGAAGAACGACACTTCGAAGTGGTATTATTATTAATTCGCTTCACAAATTTTGGTACTAGAGCAATAGACACTAAATTTACTAACCAAAAGTAAGTAAAATTGCATAATTTTAGTATCGTTCAACTACGCATTTTCTTTCAAACATTTTACTATACAATTACCTATACTTACTTCAAGTCGAAGTCGTCTTGGGAAGAAAGAAATCTGTTTGCTACTCATGCTTGAATAGCGTATACGGGAAAATGCTAGTGAAGCCGCGCTCAAGATTAATGGAGTGATGATACCATTCAGAAAGGATGACTAGGAAGTGGTTAGCGACGTGCAAAGCTGAAGGGAACAGTCTGCAGGATCAGTCACGTGGGCCGTCCACAGGAAGCTCCGTAGTGATGATACGATTCAGAAAGGATGACTGGGAAGTGGTTCGCGAAGTACAAAGCTGAAGAGAACACTCTGGAGGATCAATCACGTTTGGGCCGTCCACGGAAAGCTCCATTAATCTTGCGCGCCGCTTCACGAAAAAATTCTCTATGCGCCATTCGTGCATGAGTAGCAAGCAAATTTTTCCCAAGACAGCTCCATCTCAAAGCAAGTAAAGGCAACTTGTATACCAAAATGTTCACAAGAAAATGTACAATTGAACGATGCCATAACCATTCAATTTTGACTACTTCTGATATAAATTTGCCGGTCTTGCTTTGAAGAAAAAAAACTATGGACGACCTAAGAAAAATAACTTTGATACTACGGCAAAACATGAGCGCTGCCGCTAGGAAACTTTATTAAAACCTTCAAGTCAAATTCTGGAGTGTCTTCTGCAGCCAGTAGAGGCCCTTAGTGCTCGTGGTAACCAAATATTAAGGAGAAATTAGGTACTTTTGAAGAAGGACTTAATGTTAGGTCCGCCTCAATGAACAACTCGGAATTCCTCATAGAAATAAAAAAAGGAAAACCAATATTATAAAGACTACAAAATCAAACAAATTTCAAAGATTTGTACAACCTCACGTGATTTATCTTTAACATTATGGACACCTCCTTTTCGACGTCCTTTGCTTTTGAGACCTCACGACTGAAACGTTCCGACAATCGTGCTGTGTCCAAGATCTTCACTGCTACTTGTACCTCACAATTTCTTCGCAATTTTCCCATCATCACCTGCAAAGATACCGATTCGATAAGCAGTAGTGATATCAACTATCTGTACGAATAGATAAGACTTCTGTACTCCGGTTGACTATCAAACTCCGGTCATCGGGACACGGTGCTAGCGAATTCCGGATCTGCTATAGCGTGAAATAAAGACGCATAATCCATTATACCGGAAGACGCGTATTGAAGCCACGCATCGGGTCAAACCCAAGACACCCAGGCTGCAAACGGCACGAACATACTCTGCGCCATATCCGCCTGGGAGCTACAGCCAGGCTATCCCCATTATTGCAAGGACACGTGCTCAACCAGTATTCTACGATGTTTAGGAAGCAGATAAAAAACGAATCGAATCATAGAAGTATTGAGATCAGCACAGATATCACATAGATCTGATCATAATTATTTGCCACTTTTCCGTACCCGCTTCCTGTTTCGGCCTTTAGGGAGCATTTTCTATCCGACTTCTGGTACTAATTCAATATCTTAAATCACAAAAAGTCTAATGACATAATTGGTTTCTCAAAGTCTTTATATTGCGCTTCAGCAGTGAGAATGAAATTATGTTTTACACTCGAACATTTCCGCTGAACAAAGCTATTTCCCTAAACTTTTAGCAGTCGTTCGATAGCTTAAATTTCGAGAAATTCAATGGTGCACTTGGTTTTTGAAACGGACTTTTCAGTAAGCCGAAGCAGCCGGAAGAAGAACTAATTTTACACTCGGCGCGCATTTCTTGCTCCGGTATATGTATGGTTATTCGCATGTGGCACCAAGATAGTGCGCCTTTTGGAGCATAGCGATATTTGCGAAACTCAATTTTCTGTCATTGAAATCGTCGAGATTTAAGCCATCGAATGATTAGTAAAAGTCTAAAGGGAAAGCTTTGTCAGCGGAAAATTCTCTAATGTGAAACATAACTCCATTTTTACTATTGCAGCGCAATGAAAAGCCCTTGAGAAACAAGATATACCATTGAAATCCTCGTGAATTGAGCTATAAAAATTGCTGAATGCCGAAGAAAGACGTTCTGTCCAACGAAAAAATGGTTGAATCTGGAACAAGATTTTATTTTCACTATAACAGCGCAGTAAAAACACCATTTTGAAAATAAAGTACACTGCTAAAACTCTCGTGATTTAAGCTACCGAATGACCACTAAAACCCTAAACCCAGGCCGAAAACGCGTCTTTCCCAAAGGGTTGAAATAGGGGCGGATAACGGTAAAGTAACAATTAATTTAGAAACACCAATTCAAAAGGTCAACGACTGCGTGTGGAGGATGCCTGAGAATGTTATAGCAGGACTATACGACGATTTTATGCAAATCAACTCCTCCAGTACCATTTATATTCACAAAGAAGGCAAAGTCCTCTAATGGCAGTTCACAACTCAGGCAAGGTAAAAAAAACTTTAGCCGCCTATTGCGATGTGATGATGTTTCTATCAATCCAATGATGATGTAGAGTGGTGTGCAAAAACGTTTGCGTCAGCCGAGATTTAAATCCAGATCTTACTCCTTCCAGGAGCATGTGCTAAACCGTTGCACCCCCGACGCTCGTTTCGCACTTCACTCTTTCTACACTACAAAGCGTTATCTGTCATCCGCCAACCGTCGGTGGTGCAACGGTTTAGCACATGCTCCCGGAAAGAGTAAGATCTGGGTTCGAATCCCGGCTGACGCAAACGTTTTTGCACACCACTCTACATCATCATTGAGTTTATAATAACTTTAGCATCAGAAAAATTTATGAAGCTATCGCATTTGAAGATTCAGTAGACGAAACGTAGATAGTAATCTCATCGTAGTTTTCAAAGCAGCTTAAATATTGAACAATAAATACCTGAAGCATGTTACCGATACTATTTCAATGGCAAGTTTTGATAATAACATAAAAACATAAATAATTCCGAGTGATCTAAAAAAATGGGCACATCGGGCGAGGGTTGAACAGGCTATCTCACCCTTTCCCGGAATGATATCTTGTATTGCAGAAAGAGTGATAATAGTGCAAAAGCCCGATGGCAGTGCAGTAGTTAGCACTTATGCCTAGAAAGAGTGAGACGCGAGAACAACACCCGCATAAGGTTCGATGTTTTGCATATTATACAGCGTTCTTAAATATGCAGTTATCGTTGAATAAAAAGAATTCTTGTAGAGTAAATAACCACTTTGGGTATCGTATGTATATATATAAATAAAAAAACATATATATATATATGTACATATATATATGTATATGTGTAGATATAGATATGCTTGTAAGATACTTATATGTTAGACGGCGATAAATGAATGTTCGACCTTATTCGCTGGAAAAGAAATTTTGATAGGAGTGTTAGTAATCATTTAGAAACATAATTCTCTGGCTATAATCATACCTAGCCGGCTTTAGAAGAAGCCTTTTTATAACGCTGTAACATGCGAAATAGGATTATGTTTCACACTCTCAGCACGCTTTCATTTTTCTCACGCGTACACTGGAGCACAAAAAGCTTACGAATGTGTAGAGAAAATGTTGTAGTATCTAAGTCAATCGCTTTACCTGGCGTTTCTTTTGAGGCGGAAAAATTACCAACTGAATAACAACTTTAATTTGAATTGTATGTCCAACACTTTCTTCGATCAATCACCCTCACCCTCCCAACACGTAGATTAGCCGGTACACAAGGTCGCTTGATATGTGAAAGTTCATTTTATTTTCCTTGCTACACTACAGTGAAACGGTGTCTCCAAAAATTCAGCACAGCTTTGGAATCACTGAAACTTACGCCATCGAATAATTACTATTAGTCTGAAAAAAGCTCTGCCTGGCAAAGTGTAAAACACAAATTTTCCTGATTTTCTTCTTTGAGCAGAACACGAGGTGTTACATTAAACTTTATTCGAAAGCTGACGTTTCGGCAGTTCGCCTTCTTCAGAGCCGCTTTTTATATGTGTTCCACTGAATGATCCAGGTGGAGACCATATAATTTAAAAATATAAAACAAATACATATACAAATATTTTCTTCCCCCTAAAGCCCTATCAAAAGAGCACTAGCCATTTGAGGAAGGAGCTTTGTCCACCTTTGTCCAGCGAGTTAAAAGCGAGATGAGAAAAAAAAACGCGCGGTCGCGTGAAACATAGTTTTATTTTAGATTTTACAACGTTATAAGAGGGTGTTTGAGAAACTGTCCACTTACGGCTCCAGCCAAGATTTCAGCAGCGAACGATTACCAGCACTCCTATAAAAGTTCTTATCCAGCGGATGAAGTCGAAAATTCATTCATTGCCATCTAACATATAAGTACCGTATGTAGTCATATTACAGTTCGTAATACGTCTGTCTACACACAGCTGGAAGCAGCTGGAATTCCCACCCATGTATACCGTATTCTTTAGATATTACGTCCTGAAATTGCGTGGATACCACTACTTCACTGATTGGATTCCCTCTCATGGATCCATCGATCTAAGAACGGTTTTGTTTCCAACCGTTTCGATACAGCGGAAGGCCGTTTTTTGTTGGCAGGGGCCTCGGAAGGCTACTAAGAGCGGCTAGCGGAGCGCGTTCTCGTGAAATCATTTAACGATATTTCATCGTCACTAGGAATAAAGTCCTCTCAAAACCAAAATTTACCAAGGAGATCGCGCCAGCGCCATGGTAAGCTATACGAAGAACGCGGACATGGGTTTACCGTTTTCGCCAGACGCCGTAGTTAAGAGTGGGATTTAGCTGCAACTTGGTGGCTTTGTATTTCCAGAACTCGCTGTGAGATAGTCGATTCCAAATTGCCTTGGCATCTCCAAACAATGCATTGAACTGCTCCAAAAGGTATATCAAACAAACAACCAACAAATCTAGCATTACCTTCATCGACAATTCTCAAGTGAATTAAGAGATGCTGTATTGACTCCTTTCAATGATATAACAGCCACAATTCTCGTAAGTTATTCATGCTTTCGCTTACATTCACAAATGTGAATAAATGTAATTATAAAACCGAATTTAACAAAATCTTACCACACCATAACCTCCTTTTCCAAGTGACGTATTTGTCATAATGTATTTGCTTGTAAGTTCAGTCGGATATGCTGATGAGCAATTTTCTTCGTAGAGAAAGACTGGAAATAAATCTCTATGACCTGAAACAATCCACTAAAGAACAGACCTCTACACTGAAAATTCAAGTCAGGCAAAATTTACTTTTGCACAAAACGTTCAAAACGAACAGAAGACTTCTCAAACCTTATTTGGCTAGGAGAACTATTAATTACAACAAGATTCTTTTTATTTAAACCGCTTCTAGCGATGGTAAGAGCACGCATTCGCGTAAAGAGTAAGGTGCGGGTTCTAATCCCGCCTGACGCGAAAGTTTTGCACATTGCTCTACATCAGTTGGCTTATATTTGAAACATCATATCACCGCTAGAAGCGGTTAAATAAAAAGAATCTCGTTTTATCTTTAATACCCAATATCTGTCAGCGTGACTGGGTTCAATGTCGAGATCGACTACCCAGGCCAAGCCGTTGACGGCTGGCGCCTGGCAGATAGGTGCACTGAAGAGTAGAAAGAGCGATATGCAAACTGAGCGTCAGTAGTAAAACGGATAAAGCAAGCATTCCCGGAAAGAGTGAGGTGCGGGTTCTAGTCCCGCCTGACGCGAAAGTTTTGCACATTACTCTACATCAGTGGGCTTATATCAATAATAAGTTAAAAAATTAGACTAAATTACCAAGATTACAACAGATGCTGGGTTACAAGGCAGCTCTGGATCTAAAAAGTTATATGTTAATTCTCAGAGACGAACGTACCGTGGAGATCCTTTCGAGAACAACCAATCACGTTGCCATTTTCCAGCACATGAGTGTTGCCCTTCCCAACGAGCTTCTGATCAACAAACGTCCCATTGAAGGACAAATCTCTGAGAATCGTTTTCCCATCGATCTGAATGAGAAACGATGTGCATATCAGGAGGTCACAATGTTTACTTTTATAGACTAATTACGGTAGTTGAAGAGGCTCACTCTGTCCAGCCGAAAGTGTTTTTTGCTGATAATCTCATACATCCAGTGTTTCGCTTCCCGGAGACACGTAAAATTAAAGTCCACCTGTGTTGAGAACCCTCGACCACAGACAAAAACTGGCAGTTCGGAGTTCCGAAATAGTACGAATCAAAGTATATTGAGAACAACATAGCGCTAATATACTAAACATGCTAAAAGAAAAGGAAAACATTTGGTACAGGGCCGTGTTTGGTGAAAGAGAAACAAGTGTGGATGGAAGGTGAAGAAAACGAAATTAGAGATACAGAAAGAGAGCTAGACAAACTGATAAAGAGAAAGATGGAGGAAGATAGAAAACAAGGGCTACAGCGTTCGGTATTGACCAACTTCTGAGCGATATAGTCATTCCAGAACCACATATTCGACTTCAGTAAGCCTGATTTCAGGTGACTGAATGCATATCTTACCTAGTAGGACGGTTTGATGTAGCCCGTCAATGTACTGAGCCAGTGCTGCTCCTACCTCAAACAACTCTGGCACTGATTTGCCAAACCCTGGTGTGATTGAAAAGCTTGGTGAGCCATGCGCGAGGGATTGGACCTAATGACCACGACACATGTACATTGTAGGATAATTCAAACTACTGTGCTACACGTACCTCTGTGAGGGGCATAAGCACAAAATTAAACACTGGAAAACGAAGATTCTACGTGATCGCCATAACCACGTAGAAAACGGATGAAGAATTGATAAGAAAAACACACCCAGAATATGTAGAAATCCATCTCACCAACTACTTTCAAACCTCGGTTTGAAAATTCAATACAGTCTGTGAGAATGTTTAGAGCCTTTCCGAGGTTGGTACGTCAGAAACACAGGTACGTTTCGGTGGTATCGTCTGCTTCATCAGTGGCCCACGCCCCACACTGAACCTTACTTTATACCAGGGTTAGGGAGACGTTATTTATAATGATAGAACGTGATCTTGTGTGATCACCACCTTTTCAATCGATGGATTACGACTAGTAGTTGATGTGTAGAAATCCATCTCATCGAGTGTTCAAAGCAGGTTAAAATCAATCGATGAGATGGATCACCATACTCAATATCAATCGCAAACATCGACTGAGATAATGGTGATAACACAACATCGTGCTGTCACCATGAATAACGTCTTCACATCCCCGCTATAAAGTAGGATTCAGTGTGGGGCGTGGGCCGCTGATGAGGCGGGCGACAACTCCGTAATGTACGTATGGCTCTGAGCAACCAACCTCAAAGAAGCTTTAAACATTCTCACAGATCCGGAGCAATATGAAGTAGTTTTTTTTTGAGGGAACAAGAAGCTAGCAACCAGGGAAGGAGACAGAAGTGAAATGATATTGTAGAGTTGAAATTTGCTGCAAGAAATCCCTCAAAGACTTACCTATTCGTGGGACGAGATCCATTAAGGGCTCCAGCTTCGCGTAGACGGGATTCATCGACGTGGAGGATTCCGAACTAGACTCCTCGAGACTGTCATCATCGAATGGTTGTGTGTCATGAAAACTAATGTAGAAATGATTCGCAATACTTGAATTTTACACTGCAACATAACATGCCAACTCGCGCTTTCGCATCTCGTCTCGTCCTACTTCAAGGGGTAAACTCTCGGTGTTGATTTACATTTGAGATATCGCTATGAATTTGACTTCACCAAACCTGGTCAAAGATACCCGAATGCATATCAATTCTTTCAAAAGAAAAATGGAGAGGTTGATGAGTCATCGGGACGGGATGGAACCATCCACCACTTGTGCTTTGCAAGGCACCTCTAACCACTGAGCGACACGGCCCTAATCAATTTCATTGCAGCATAGAACTCCTCAATTTTTATCAATGCTTTCTATGTGAATGATTGATGCTACACGCCAGACTATCGAAGAAGATGTGGGCCAAACACGTCATGCGTTTTGCCGACAACAGATGGACAAAAATCGTCTACCGACTGGATTCCTAGAGATGTTGAGTGCACCACAGGAAGGCTACCGACCCAACGGTCCAATTTCTTCACGAAAAGCATAGAAGATATGATGCTCAACACACTCCTCCAGTGACTAGGACCCACTAGGCCACTTCTGCAAGCGATAGGAAAAAAATAGAGTGCTATTGGAGCCCTCCCCGATCACTCAACGACCATCGGAACGACAGGCGATACAGGTGATAAAAAAAAAGCTCTCGGCGTTGATCAATCCCTGAGGGATGCGCCATGCATTCGAGTTCAATTTTTAACTTCGTTTGAGGTAATAAAATGCACATCTGGCCTTAACAATGACACGCGGTGGCCTCCCCCGCTGAAGCGAGTTAGTGCTGCCTATCCTCCCAGACAAGTCTGAGACCTGTCTGGTACCAATTCACCGACCCCGGAGGGATGGATGGCTTGGTGAGCCATGAGCGCGAGACCGAACCACTGACCCCGTGCGCGACGCTCGGTAAATTGCAGGCACAGGTGATGTAGACAGTGAATAATAACACTTCCTAACTTTACATTATATCAGGGGGTAATCTACTCGACCACTTTGGCATAACATACTGACTATTTCCAACTTTATATCCTTAAAGAGCTTTGATCAAGACTGTGAAACAGCTGCAACGTCGTATAACTAAAAGAGAAAAAAAGGCAGAACAATGGGTAAGAAAGAATGTATGCTGCGTATTGAGTATTATAACACATCAAACAAAATTCTATTATTTAACCGCTTCTAGCGGTGTTATGATGTTTCTAATAGATACCCACTGATGTAGAATGATGTGCAAAACTTTCGCGTCAGGCGGGACTAGAACCCGCACCTCACTCTTTCCGGGAATGCGTGCCCTATCCGTCACACTACTGCAGTGTATGTTGAGACCGACTACCCTGGCCAGGCCGTTGACGGCTGGCGGCTGACAGATAGATGCGCTGTAGCGTAGACAGAGCGATGTGCAAAATGGGCGTCAGTAGTGTAACGGATAGAGCACGCATTCCCGGAAAGAGTGAGGTGCGGGTTCCAGTCCCGCCTGACGCGAAAGTTTTGCACATCAGTCTACATCGATGAGTTTCTATTATAAGACATATTAGAAGACACCTAGCAGTTTATCAGTGGTCACAGTGTTTGTACAATGTAGAGCTAAAACTAAAGGATCAGGTGTTATAAGAGTATTCCGGGCAGACCAAGAGTTCGACAGTTCCGCTAGAAGTCTACCCAAGATTCAACAAAGTCACTGTATAATTCGTCGCAGAACCTTATATGAATCTATACACCTCGGGAAAAGTATATCCACCAACAAATCACTATTCAAAAAAAAACTGTGTTGTGACCCTTACAAATGCTTTGCAGCTCTTGAAAGAGCCACTTAAGTGTCAGACTATAGAATGACGCATAAACTGCATGATTCCCTTTATCTGGTCAGTGCTTCTACTTGAGAATCGTATTGATTGACAGTTACAAACAAAAGCTACTGGATACAAAGAACTCACCTTCTTTCCTCTTCCATATCTCGCTGAGGAGGAACGGCGGAGAACTGCCAGGATGTGTCACCGGAAACTTGGGTAATTAAACCTTCTACATTTTCAAAACATCAATACGACGACAACAACGAGCAATACAATACTAAAATGACCTTAAGTGTAGGAACCACATCAATTACAACGTTAAGATGATTCAGTAGCTAGCACACTATTACACTGAAGGTTAAGTGATCTGATAGGGGTAGAGTGGCCTAATCAGGTACATGCCGGACCTGCGGATGTCTCATGATCAATGGAGTGATGGACTACGAACCAACTGTCGACAGAAAGAAAGGTCATGACTCTCAGATGTTCAATAACCTACGTAGAGATAGAACCAATGACAAGGGAGCCATGAGCTGAAATGCACAACGATATGAACAGGCATGGATGACAGACAGGTGAGACATTCACGACGCATTACTTCCAGAGAAACCTGCGTGTTTCGGACGTCTTGCCCCTACATTATGACTTTAGTGGGCCAAACGACAAATGGGTACCACGTTGAATTTTCGTCGCAGATAGCGCCGCTGCCGTCGAGGATCCACGAGCTCAACATCACTGAATGGCAACTCTAGACGGTCTGCCCCACCTCCTCTGCGTCCCTCACTCCCACGGTGCTCCATCTAGCATTGGCATGCTGCTGCGTCTAACAATGCCAAAATGGGGATTAGAGATGCGAAGGAGGTGGAGCAGACTGCACCGAGCTGCCAGTTAGAGGTGCAAAGACCGTGGGTCCACGGTCCCAAAAGGGCTAATAAAATTTACATTTTCATCGCTGAAGGGGATTCTCTCACGTAAATGATGGAATATGATTGAAAAGACTTCAGTAAAGCTGTTTTATTTGTCTAACGGGAAAACAATAAAAGGAATATTCACATCTGTTTTTAGACATTTTCATGCCATATTGATTACCTTTGTTCAAATTTGAATTATGTTCGTCTTTCATTCGTTACTTAATTGCTGAAAGAATTATGAAAAATAATTGGAAATGCGTTGTTTTCCCAAAGATGCAAATTTGATCTGATAAGACATCTTAGAGCTTTTATGAGG
This sequence comes from Parelaphostrongylus tenuis, assembly GCA_019055375.1. Lineage (NCBI taxonomy): Eukaryota > Metazoa > Nematoda > Chromadorea > Rhabditida > Metastrongylidae > Parelaphostrongylus > Parelaphostrongylus tenuis. The sequence goes on along the minus strand of JAHQIW010000200.1, from coordinate 148,151 downwards.
TTTGACATGGCACTTTGAGTGCAAGACGTACGTTTCGCCGTTTCATGTCAAGCCTCATCAGTAGCACCTGCCTTTCGGTTCAAACCGAGCCCCTACATATAAGGGTATTGGCGCCGAACCTGTTACACTGCACGCCAGGTGAAAAGGTCACCTGATACTGAAGTGACAGTCGTTGCTCAATGACTGGCAAAACAATTATAGCAATACCTTTCAACTTTTCTAATCGGCTGTTTCTGAGAAAGCCTTTCATGAGGTCTAATCTGGCTGGTACTTGGAGCACTATCACTGCAGTGTCAGATGACCTTTTCACCTGGCGCGCAGTGTAACAGGTTCGGCTCCAGTACTTATATGTAGGGGCTCGCTTGAACCGAAAGGCAGGTGCTACTACTGATACTGATCAGCTATTGATATATGAAAGCCGAAACGCACGTCTAGCATTCCAAGCGTCATATCAAACCTCATAGAAAGCTTGAAATATATCATGAGAATTAATAGTATTTTAAAGCATTTCGCATTGTTATGATGTTTCCTATGTACCTAAGAGAATTGAGTGGTGACCAAAAAACGCGGCCTCAGGCGGGAATCGAACCCGCGTTTCATCGTATCCGGGGACGCGTGCTCTAGCACTACACCACCGAGGCACGTTTGCCCGACTGCTCATTCTTCAACTTCGGATAGGATGAAACGCGGGTTCGATTCCTGCCTAAGGCCGCACTTTTGCTCACCACTCAATTCTCTTAGGTATATATCATGAGATTATATTGTTTTGAGAGAGATTTCAAAAACAGTCTAATATACGGATTAGATTCAGATTTAAAAGATTTTAGGCAAAACTGGACATTCTTTCTACTAGTAATACGCCCACAGAATTTCCTCCAATGATAATTTATCTTTTTCATTAGAATGAAGGTTTTTTTTGGAACCAAAATTTCCTACATGAGTATGCATACGTTATGTTGAGGAGAAGGAAAAACATGCTGATAACTTCAAAGTAGCATTAATGTATTTCAAAAATCAAGTTCTATTTTGGAATCTGCACTTCTTCAGTTGTCGAATGACCGTAAGAATACAAAGAAAAAAAAAAAGCGAAAAAATGTTCGATAATAATCAATCAGAAATGCGTCAGTGGTGCAACGCTTAGCGTACGCTCCCGGAAAGAATGAGACCTGGGTTCGAATCCCGGCTGACGCAACGCTTTTGCACAGCACTCTACACTATTGGGTAGATTGTTCGATAATAGTTGGAAACATGTTCCTTTTCGCAGCAGTGTGGTTTTCTCATTGGAATATGGAAAATTTCCACCAAAATAGACATTTTTTTCACTAGAACTATCCCTACAGAAGCCTCCTCACTAATATTTTATTGATTAACCACGTCACTGTCTTCTTAGAACTTAAATTTTCTGCATAAAAACCAGATTTCTCTTACCGCGCGCACGTATCAGTACACACCACTCGGCACGCAGCGCGGCAATCGCCGGCCTGATTATGGGACACGCGGCACCCAACGTGTTAGATAGCCACAAATTTAGTTCTTGCAACTAATTTTTGGCATTTTTAGCTTCGTTCCTATGTTGTGGACTGAACAATACGATGGTAGCCCAGGTAACTAGTTCACCGCGTCTTTACTAAATATGGATTCTTGGATGCGTGAAATTAGAACGACTGATCGCATGAGAGCGCTGTGGCCGAGTGGTTGAGATGCAATCCGCGGCGCGCCCTGGCTAAACCCCACCCCAATACTCCGGCAGTCGAGAACGAACCCCATACGGAACGCCACAGCCTGGCTATCCTCGAGATTGCAAGGAGACGCACTCAACAAGTATTCTATGACTTTCAAGAGGGCAAAAACAAAAGGAGTTGAATGCTAGAAGTTTTGAGATCTCCCCAGTGGAAAGAAGCATCGTCAAAGCGGAAGGGGAGAATTTCGCGAATTGTCGCATGGCCAATTGTGACGAGCCCCAATTGAGGGTCCATATTTGCCCTTTACAAGTGGTTGGCTCATAATGTATCATATCGGTCCTGCTATCCTTCCAGACAAGTCTCCCATCAATTCGCCAATACCGCAGGGATGGAAGGCTCGATGAGCCTTAGGCACAACAACGGACTTACGACTCGTGTGTGTCCCCAGGCACCTCTAACCGCTGCGCCCTCAGAGTTCTGAAAAGGCCAACATTGTCTTTGCAGCAATCGTCAACTCATACAAAAAGATACTAACTGTTCGCGAATATAATTACTACAAACGGTATAATGCAACACGACAGCTCTGAAAGATACACGATATCTCATTCACATTTTATAGGCAACAGTTTGTAATTTACCAAAACAAGATAATAAGACTTCTCAGCGTTGACCACGACAAACAACAGGAGAAAAACAGAGTTTGGAAATGCACTTCAGAACTGAGAGCATTTAACAAGGTTAAGATGCCAGGATCGACTATCTTTTATCTCGGCATAGTTTGAATAAATCAGTATCTTCTTCTGTTTAGCCGTTCCGAGGTGTTATTGATATTATTTATTGAATATCAGCGAAGCATATAACAATACAGTTGATAATGCAGCAGGAATATTACGACAGTCGTGGTGGCTTACGTTTCGGCAAGGTTCGCTATCTTCAGAGCCGCTTAAATATTTTAGGTCTTTCAATTAATCACTCTGAATTATTGAATGACATTAATTGAAAGATCTAAAACATCTAAGCGGCTCTGAAGATGGCGAGCCTTGCCGAAACGTAAGCCACCACGACTGTTGTAATATTCATGCTGCATTATTAACTGTATTGTTATATGCTTCGCTGATATTCAATAAATGATATCAATAACACCTAGGAGCGACTAAACAGAAGAAGATATTGAAGGTGAAGAAGGTTGACATATGATAATTATAACGATGGTATAAACGAAAAAAGCAAAGAGTTTGGGAACGCACTTCAAAACTGAGAGATGAACACAGCAAATACGCATTTAACAAGATGAAGATGGCTGAGATATAATAATTATAGCAATGGTATGAAGGAAACCGTCCTTAGACATTGAAATCCAGCAAAAAAAAGTGTTGGAGTGAACAATGAACCGACCTTGGATCGACAAAACCACCTTAAATTGAACCCTTTGGCGACCAGTGTGCACAGCCCTCGACACCCGTGTACAGTATCTATGACCTTCCAAAACGTTTTCCAAGCTTTCTAGAAACTTTCCCCACTTTGTGAACCGTAGAATACGACGGTGATCTCAAAAATCAATAAACTAGGCCTTTAGTACTTACTAATTGGCAAATGAATACTGGTTTTGATAGAATGACCGACCACGCTGTGATAGCTGTTCACCAAAGGGTTAATACACAGCATAACAGATAGAGCACTGCAGAGTCATGAGAAATGTTCTGAGAATCTTGATCATTTCTACATTTCAACATACACTATGATGGTTGGTTCAGCAGCTATCAATCCTTGTCTCGATCAGCCTTCGTTAACCTCGCAATTAGGAGGTCTACTCGCCGACGCTCATCATCGCCCCCGTCGCCAATATTCGTTTGATATTCTGTCAAGAGCTGAAAAATGAAGAGAAATGAATAGATGGCTCCCATAGTTCCACTTATTTCAGTAACTTCTGCTTTCACTCATGATCCGGTTCTCTGCTTCGAGGAAATTCATCTCAAAAACATACTGGTAAGAGGCACTTTCGAAATCTTTTCTTGCTTCATTTTCATCGAGAATAACTTCGATGCACGATGTCGGGCCGAACTTGTGTGGGTACAGACATCTGCCAAGATCAGCGATAGATTTTGTAGTGTGTATAACCCAGCATCCAGTCGGTCAAGATACTCCCTGAAGCGGTTGTAAAATGATATCTGGAAAATTACAAAAGTTCTAAAACATTTGAGAAACTAGGACTAAGTCACCTGTCTACGTCCTCGTCCACAGATCCGTCCTCGCGTCGTCCACGCTTCGCTTCAAACTTCGCCAACTTTTCCCTCAAATTGAATAAAAGATCATAAAACTTCCTTATGACATTAATAATAACACAAGTTGGTATAATAGCAACTCGTCCCTCTGTCATTCTATTGCATAAGTTCCAGTGAAGCTATGTTCTAATTTTTCTAATATTCCATGAATTTCGCCTCAGCAGGGAAAAGAGAGGGAAACGATTCAGAGAGGAAACCGATTATGTGCCCATTGGAATTGAGATGAGGTTGGCAATGAAAACCGAGGCCTCCTGAGACCTCGTTGGAGATGATTTGAAGGCAATCAAGATGACTATGACATTGCAATGCAAATATCAGCGACACAGTTGAAGATACAAACGACTAGGCCTGCTGAACGATCCCGTTTTTCAGATTCGTAATCGAAAAACGTATTTCGACGAAGGAAGACGAAAAACACGCTTCGCTGGCCCCAGAAAATCACGAAAACTGGTGTATAATAAGAATAACTAGAACTTATCAACATAAACCTTAAGATTATGGAAGCTTTAATTTCAATCTAGACAGTCGGCTACAAACTGAATACCTTCAAGTTTAAGACCACCATTATTCTAGAACTAGCAGCACTGAAAGCAATGCGCTTGGTACGTGCACGTCAGGACTATGCTCTATGGAAAGTTTACAGTGTTTAGTCGACCAATCAAAGCTAAACCCTAGAGGATGGAGATTCGTTCAATTCATTTCATCGTGTAAATATTGAAAAAGGAACTTCGCAGCGTGACATTTCACATAGCACAGATTTTCCGGAACTGCTCTAAACTGAATTTGAGGTCACTTAATCATAAGACATCCTACTACTTCTCGAAAAGTGAATTAGTGACCGGTGACGTCGATAGCAGATTGAAGAAAGGAGATAACGATATCATAGTTAACCTTTGGAAGATCAGCGTTGATAAGCGGGCAACGTCGCGCCATTGCCTTCCCTCGAGACGCGACGCCGCCATTACAGCACCTGAGTGGGATCTGACGTCGCGCGGTGAGAAGCAAAATGACTCTCATGGTCTTAAAAGGGATAAAAAACTATAAACACATTCCATTGAGTTGTGCGCTCAAGCTTCTACGCTTCCTCTCTTGCAGACACCACGTGATTAGTGTATGCTTTACATACGCCTTGACCCACAGTGAGAGCGTGGTAGCGCAGTGGGGTTAGTGATTTGGTGTGTTAAGAAGCAAAGTGATTAGCAAGACCATGAATCGATCTTTTTCCCCAATTCTTTCTCGTGGGCCAATCAACAAAGGTCTCACGGCAGCTCAGTCATTTTCACGGTTGAAAGAAGAAATTTCTCTACCAGCATTCTACAATATTTATAAGAGAAGACAAGACCCTCAAGCAACAGTCAAAGCAACAAGCAAAATGTCTGGAGACTCTTGCTAACGGTGAATGCACGAAATGAATCGAAGGTAAGAAGTGTTGGGATCCGAATAGTAAATTGTGATGACGACTCATGTAGCAAAAAATCTGTGCTTGGCCTCGTGCAACATGATTTCGTGACCTTAATGCTTAGCGATATTAAATTAGGAAAAAGGCAGCAATGAGAGATTTAGTCGATTTCAGCAGAAAACGCAAAACATAAAATCGGAGAGATGTCACTACTTTATAGAGAGGATAAGCTATAATGAAAGCTTACTTGTACTTTATAAACAACTCTATCGCTCTGTCAACTTTTTCATGCTCATGCTCGACAAATTTGACTCATCATACGCTGGCGAGCATCATCACCACACGAACGAAGAAGTGAAGCGAGAATCTGTTTGAAAAAGGAAATATGACTTAAAGAGTAAAGAGAGAATTCAGAAAGAAGACAGATCAAAAACTAGTTCAGCTTCCCAATTCTATGAAGCGTAAAAACTTACTGCGCACACGTGCTCCTCATGTTCATCTGGGGTGGTGTCTTTTCTCTTGACTTTAGATGGAGTACGCATGAAAAGAGGAAACAACGTTCGCAATCCTAAGGTAACAATGATTAAAATGTGCGAAAAAACTATAGTCAATGCGCAAAAACTGCATTATGGGTCAAAAGCTCTCGGCGTTGATCAGTCCTTGAAGGATGCGCCAAGCATTCGACTTCATTCGATCAAGCATCATTCGAGGTGAATGAATGCATCCGTTGTCTTCACTATAAATCGTGGTGATCTACCGTTGTGCAATATCAAAGCTGCCATTCTCCCAGACAAGTCTGGTATCAACTCGCCGACCCCGAACGAGGGAAGGCTTGATGAGCCTTTGGGGACGAAATTGAATGACACCTACGCGTACGTCGCACAGCACCTCTAACCACTGTGCTACACGCGCTACGCATCAACTGGTGAGGAAGAAAAAGCTGGTCATGCAGTATAACTCAGAAACATCGAAAGTCCAGCGCAAGACGTCAAAAACGAATGCCAACCTAATATCTCCACAAATTTGTTGCAGTTGTCCTTGCCCTCTGCTCCTGTTGTGGCATGATCCAGAACCTGAAATGACTCAGTACGGATGCATAGAAACAGAAAAATTAGTGAACTAACAGTTAGCTAATCACAAATGATCTACCTTAAGAGCACTTTCTCTTGACTGCTTTCGTTCTCTCAGCATCAAATTCATCAATTGCAATCCTTCACCATCAAGGAATTTCTCGCGATTAGCTGGCAACATTAGAGCAGCACACAATGCATCAAACAGATTTTCCATATGCTCCCGTTCATCCAGAGTCTCGGGATCGTGTCTCTTATATGCAGCCAGAGCCTTAAACATTTCCTTCAAAGCATCGAAGATTGTACGGATGAAGCTGGTTTTAAATCAACAGTATCGCTACAGGGTGGCACCTTTTTCAAAAAAAACAATGACTAACGTTTTGGCGATTTTGTCCTCTCAGACCAGAACGAATACAAACTTTTTGTCAAAATTCACCAACAATGAGCTATCAACTGCTGATTACTACAATTTATGGTGATTCTTCCGCTGGACATATTCTGCAGTGTGAAGTGAGATTTTCACATTGCGCGCTCAGTGTGACACCTCAGTCGTCGATTCCTACATATAGGGGATATCCTCTTACAAGGATTGGCTCAAATGAAAGTCACAGTGCTACTAATGAGGCTGAAAACTCAAAACACAGTGTCTAGAACTTCATAAATGCCATCACAGACCTCATGAAAGCTTAAATATGTTATAGGATTATATGGTCTGTGAGCAAGGATCTCAAAAACATTCGACTACAAAGGTATTATCTTTCCCTTATTAGTTTAGAAGCTCTGAGGAAGGCGAGATCGCTGAAGTCGTTAGCTTTCGTTTTTCAAAGGTTACGTCGACTTGGCGCAAGCTTCATCCAAAAAAGGATAGTTGTACGATCGTTTCATAACATTAAAAACGTTTGAGTGAGAGCGGGCCTTGTGATTTAAAATATCTCTGCCAGTTTAAATTCCGCTATTACAAGTATATGTGCTCAAACCAAATAAAAGTGGGCCAAAGAAGCGATGAAATGTGGTACGCTGGAAAAGATGAAAGACAGAAAGAAATTCCAGTCAGAAAGGACTCACACGGAGCAGCATGTCGATACCATCAACTTTTCTGTGAGCTTTCGCTTAGCCGATTCGGAAAGTTGTAGTATAAGAGCGACTAACTCACTTGCGTACATCTTATTAGCATCAAAAGTCCCCTGAAAGCACAACACTAAGAAAATGCGGATGTAACTTGGGAAAAGTTCAATGACTTCCAGGCTAGGTCGACACCCAAATCATAGTTGTATTTTGTCAAAAAGCTCTTTAACCAATAGTTCGATGTTTTGATCGACAAGCACAAAAAAGGCTGATTAGTATAGGGAAAAGGAACTAAACGGTAGAATGATCAATCGAGACAATCAATAAACATGTTTTTCTCATGTAGAGCGTCTCACTATTTTGCATTAAACGCTTGCCAACTATAATTACAGGGCTTTTGGCCACACAACTACTCAAATATAGTTTTTTGCCGAATAGGCGATGAAAATTTTTGAAAAAAGCGACCTGCTTCTCTTAAAAACACTTACCTTTTGACAAGCTCTGCGAAGTAACCAAAGAAATAAATTCTGATTAACACAGTCTTCAGCAGTTTCCGGTCGGAAATCGATCATCTGAATTACTTAAGGTTAACGATCTTTCCCACAGAGAAAACAAAAAAAAAAAACAAATGATAAACCGACCATTGCTTTCGACGACTTTATGGAGACACTAGACACAAAAAAAAAAGAGACATACTGTGCATCGCCGAAAAAGGACTAGCGGAAGAGGATCCCCGGTAGTGCTTAAGTTAGCACGTGCCCATTAAATGTGAGAGACGTGTTCAACTCCCGTCCAAGGATCAAATTTTGCAACTAAGTCAATATCCTTGTAAAAATAAGAGGATATTCCTTCAAAGCTCAATACCCTATAGCTGAAGAATAGAGGATGAAGGATAAAGGATAGAAAGCCCTCGGGACTGACCAAACCTCGAGAAATGCGAAATGCATGCGACTTCATATAGTACCATTTGAGATGGCTAGATGCCTAGACACCTATTTGGCCTTCACAATGACTCGAAATGGCCTACCAATGTATGAAACTAGTGCTGCTATTCTCCCAGACATATTTAATATCAACTTGCTGCCCCAAAGAGATGAAAAAATTTGGCGAGCCAAGAGTGCGAGACCGAACCTTCGACCATGTGCGCGTTGCGCCACTGCGCCACACACGCGATGACACAGTATATAGTATAAACAAACTTTAAAAAAAAAAGTATTCAAATCCAAAGATGCAGAGTGATAGTCAAGTTTTCGAACCTCAGGTAGGATTTGTACTCGCTTTATACTCACACTGAGAGTACGGTGCTAACATTATGTCACTGAGATCATCGCTTTGTTACCACTCTACTAACCTCATAAAGTTGCTATTAAAAGGATAAAAGGATAAAGCTCTCGACGTTGATCAATCCCTGAGGGATGCGCCATGGATTCGACTTCAATTTTTAACATCGTTTGAGGTGATTGAATGCATATCTGGCCTTTACAAGACTCGCGGTGGCCTCCCGCTGATCCGAGTCAGTGCTGCTCATCCTCCCAGACAAGTCTGAGACCTGTCTGGTAACAATTTATCGACCCCGGAGGGATGGATGGCTCTGGCGAGCCATGAGCGCGAGATCGAACCATTGACCTCGTGTGCGACGCAGAGCACCTCTAACCACTGCGCCACATGCGCTCTTAAAGTTGCTACTAGAGGTAGTCAAACAGAAGAAAATCCTAGCACACTATGTACCTAATGACACCTAAAACATTTAATTAATAAATATGGTCGATCAACGGATTACGTTTAGAAGAAAAAAGGTTGATAGAAACTTTTGCGATTTATAAACACCAAGAGGAAAAGAAACTTTATAAAAATATTAGAAGTGAACTCACATTTTCAACCACACTAAGAGCATTGTGGATTGCATCAGCGTCATCCTTCACTTTTCATCCAATTTTTCAAATGCAGTCAGGAAAGATTCGATAACACGACCAGCAGCCAAGCTCTCAATGAGTTGCGCGGCCCCTTCTTCACTCTCGGTCAAACTGTCGACGTCAGTTAACTCCTTGAAGAACAAAACATAGCCTCACACAGCTGATAAATACGACAATTCATAATAACTAAAGGAAACCTGAAGTAAGTTCACAGTAGCGCCCAAAATGTCCGAATTCTCGTGAATAAGTAAAGAGAGTACAACCGACGGACCTCCGGCGTCCACAAAGCATCCATAGAATTCTGGTTGAGCGGCCAAAACATGCATTTCCTATAGGGAAAACTTACATCTGAATATACTGTCTTTCAAGTTGGAATAAACACAATAGAACCTACCTGTATCGCAGTGTCAAGCTCTACTTCTGAGTCCATAAACTTCTTTGGATCCTCGGCATGCTTTGTTCGCATCTCTCGATTTTTCAATATCTTCTTTTCTAACTGAATTCAAAACGAAATCAACCGTTATACGATTCTCTTAACAGAAATGGAGAATGAGAAAAAAATGGAAAAAGTTTTAAGTACTTAATTATGTAAAACACCAAAAATAGTGACTTCGATGATCATTCAGGGACAAGGAGAGAACTTTTAAGAGAAGATTTGGACCTATCCGGTAGACTAAATCAAAAGAAAATTCTCTAGCAAAACAAGTAAGATCCACAGGAGATAGGGACCAAGTTCACAAAGTTGCACTCTGCCAGACCGGAGAGCTCTCTACAAAGAACTAGAAATGCCCACAAGTAATAAATTCCTTTGCAATTCTGCTGATTCCAGAAGATTCATAAAAAAGTTTCATACGGCTAAAGTTCCGACGTTTCCGTCTTCTTCAGAGCCGATGACTCGACTTCAACAAAAACGAAGAAAAAGATACACAACAAAGACTAACGATTGTGGGCGATTGACTCCAATCATTGCCTTTGACAATAACGATAACGGAGAAAGTTAAAAGCTAAAAGGATAAAGCTCTCGACGTTGATAAATCCCTGAGTGATGCGCCATGCATTGTAGTTCAATTTATAACTTCGTTTGAGGTGAATGAATGCATATCTGGCCTTTACAATGACTCGCGGTGGCCTCCCGCTGAGCCGAGTCAGTGCTGCCTATCCTCCCAGACAAGTCTGAGACCTGTCTGGTACCAATTTACCGACCCCGGAAAGATGGATGACTTGGTGAACCATGAGCGCGAGATCGAACCATTGACCTCGTGTGCGACGCAGAGTACCTCTAACCACTGCGCCATATGCGCTCTTAGAGAACGATTAGCAAACTAAAATTGGTTGTAAGCCTCGTAATACTAGCTGAATCATAAAGGAAACTATTAATGGTTGGTAATCACTTCATGAGTCTATTTTATCGGTACCACAGTTTTAAATATTAGTGCGCATGCCCCATCACCTCTTGCATTCGATCGTCTGTTCGCTTGCCTGAGGATTTCGTCTCATTCACGATTGTCGTAGAATATTGGTCAAGCACGTCTACACATTCGAGGACAGCCAGATCCGAGTACTCCGTGAGGTATTCGTCAGTGATTGCCGGAGAGTGCTCAAGGGAGGTGAGGAGTCGAACTCTCATCGAACTGCGATAAGCATCACAAGCCATTCGGCTACAAGCCCCACTAATTGCTAATGCTAAGGGTGAAGGGTGTGGTTGGTACAGAGTATCTTAAAATTATAAGAAGCGCGAGAGATACGAACAATAGAATTTATTGAACAGACCTGTGACAAAAGAGTCCGATAATCGTTACATATGTATTGGATTGGCAAAGGATTTCCAAACTTTCTCGTTTTTATTGATTATTTCTCAAGCGTTTGAGTTCTTGTCTTAATCGTTTAGAGCAGCCCTTGCGGTTAATAAAGGATAAAACTCTCGGCGTTGGTCAATCCCTGAGGTATGCGCCATGCATTCGACTTCAATTTTTAACTTCGTTTGAGGTGGATTGAATGCATATCTGGCCTTTACAATAACTCGCACAGGCCTCCCGCTTAACCAAGTCAGTGCTGCTTATCCTCCCAGACAAGTCTGAGACCTGTCTGGTACCAATTTACCGACCTCGCAGGGCTAGATGGCTTGGTGAGCCAGGAGCGGGAGATTGAACCAATGACCTCATATGCGACGCAGGGCACCTCTAACCACTGCGCCACATGCGCTCCCCTTGCGGTTACTTTGATATATAAGTCACCCGTACATTTGTTCCAAAATGGGAATCCCAGGCGCAAAAACGATTGTTAACGCTACATGAGTGTTGTTTTGGTTGAAGTGCTGCTGTGGAACGCAACGATACTCGTTTAGCATCAATAATGGTTTTTGCTCTCGAGATAAATCCATCTAAAAACAAATGTAGAAATGCTATATGTCAAAATAACCGCACGAAGCTGCTCAAAACGAAAGCAAGAACAAATACTCAAATGCAAGGAAAATAACAACAAAAACAAAAAACTTTCGTTTCGAGTGTTTTTTTTTGAGACCACAGCTCAAATTCAATATGCCTTGCAATCATTTTTGAGCCACGCATGTCAGTGATCTATCAATGAGTGCTGACTTATAGAGCCCGATACACGTATTTCGATCTTGTGATCTCGTCAGTCGGGCTGTTACCCTTTCTCGTCTTCTGACTAATCTCTGTGTGGGAGCTCCAGTCCCCACACTGATATAGCCACGAGCAATCGGGTGTACAACACTCTGTGTTTGGTGAGTTTTTCACTGGACACAGAGTATAAAACGTTCGTCGTCGCTAACCCTTAGTGTGGGGACTGGAGCTCCCACAGAGATTAGCAAAAGACGAGAAAGGGTAACTGCCCGACTGACGAGATCACAAGATCGAAACACGTGTATCGGGCTCTATAAGTCAGCCCTCATTGACAGACCACTGACATGCGTGGCTCAAAAATGATTGTAAGGCATATTGAAAAACAAAAAAGTCCGGAAAACTTCTTACCTACCCAAAAGATGGAATGACTAAGATGCACATACCTGAGCGGTAAGTTTTCTGATATAAACGTCGTCGACGGTGGCGAGCTGTGCTGAGTCCTGCTCAAGGGCTGCCAAGATGTCCTCAGGACTCGCATGTACCGGATCCACGACAGTTGGACGTTGAACTTCTGCCGGTGCCGGACATGGACGTTTTTTCAGCGGCTGAAATGTTCATCACATATCAGAGCGTCGAAGCAGCCCCGATCAGCTTAAAATCATTAGAGATTTATTGTAACTATAAATTATTGCTCGGTCATTTCTTCTACGACGGGGTACGATGTAGGTCAAAAGGGATACGGAATAAAATTCTCGGCGTGGATCCTTCAAGGAATGGGCCATGTATTCGTTTTTGAATTTTAAGCTTGGTTTGAGGTGACTGGAAGCATATCTGCCTTCTTGGTAGCCTACAGATGCAACGAGTCAGTACTGCTTATACTCCCGACAAGTATGGTGTCGGTTTACCGACCCCGAGAGGATGACGGCTTGGTGGCCACGAGTACGAGATCGAACCACTAACCATGTCTGCGATACAGAGCACTTTAACCACTGCGCCACATGAGCTCGGATGAAGTGGATTGGTGATAGTTATATACGTTTTCCTCACAGTCTGTCACATCCTTTCTGGAGAGCTAATATCACTAGTAGAACAATCAACAGAGAACATTAAGATGATAAAGGACGGAGTTGATCAATTCCTGAGGGATACGCCATGCACTCGACTTCTTCACTGGCCGTCATAGGTCGATTGAATGTACAACTGGCCTTCTGCCGACCCAAAAGGGATGACGGTTTTGGTGAGCTCCAGGAGCGGGACGGAACCATCGATCCCGCCCGTGTTGGCCGCAGGGTACCTCTAACCACTACGCCACATGTCCCCTTCATCAAGGAGCATGTGGGGCTCATTTGTTCGCAAAGAGAAACGGATCTTTTCCGTTATCGGGCAGGGATTTTTAGAAGCTTAAGGATTTCTCGGTGAACTAAGACTCTCAACTGGACCATCAGCAATCATCCAAAAGCTTAAATCCCTAAAAATTCAATCATTAGATTTTATGAAAAAAGCCCTCCTTACGGCGCTGTAGCATCTAATTGTGTTTCACACGCGTCGCGCGTTATAGCGAAGACTTTTGTTATTTATATGAAAATTTTGCCTCCATTTCGTAAAGATTTCTAAGTTATTGTACTGAAATTGCAGAAGAAACTTTGCCCTATTATTCCAGTGCTTGGACTTTCATTTTCATCAGATACTACCATATATAGAGCGCATGTGGCGCAGTGGTTAGAGGTGCCCTGCGTCGCACACGGGGTCAATGGTTCGATCTCACGCTCATGGCTCACCAAGCCATCCATCCCTCCGGGGTCGGTAAAATGGTACCAGACAGGTCTCAGACTTGCCTGGGAGGATAAGCAGCACTGACTAAGTTTAGCGGGAGGCCACCGCGAGTCATTGTAAAGGCCTAATATGCATTCAATCACCTCAAACGAAGTTAAAAAAAAATTGAAGTCGAATTGCATGGCGCATCCCTCAGGGATTGATCAACGCCGAGAGCTTTATCCTTTTTTCTACCAAATAAACACGCTACGAAGCCTAAGCCTAAGCACCAAAAGCATGTAAACGTGCAGAGGAAATCTTCAAGCTCAAAAGTCATGCATGCATTTTATGTGGATTTACTTTTAAAGCAGAGAAAAATCGCAAATTCAACAGCAAAAATCGCACTCCACATGTGAATCGCGTCTGCGCAGTCTATCGATCAATCTCACCTATTGCTCCACAGCCACCACACACCCTAGCCGACAAGCAATGCGCGGCGCATGTGAAACTTAAGCTTATTTCCCCTGCTACAGTGCAGTAGAACGATCTTTTCAGAAAACATTAACAGTGCTGGAATCGCCGAGAATTATGCTATCAAATGGTCCATAGCAGTCCAAGAATGACCTCTATTAGGCGAGATAAAGAGGCACGACGCGGTTTGGAACATAATTTTATTTCGCATTTTACAGCGCTCGCTAAAAGGTTTTTTTGAAATGATGATTATTTTTTGATCTACTAAGACTTAAGCTCTGGAATGAATATTAAGAGTCTAACGAAAAGTCTTTGTTCAGTAGAAGAGATCCCTTCAAAAAATACCTGCCCGATAACGGAAATGATCAAAAGAAACCTTTATGTCGACCGTGTCTTCTAGGAGCGCATGTGGCGCAGTGGTTGGAGGTGCCTTGCATCGCACACGAGGTTGATGGTTCGACCTCGCGCTCATGGCTCACCAAGCCATCCATCCCTCCGGTGTCGGTAAATTGGACCGAATTGGTCCCAGACTTGTCTGGGAGGATAAGCAGCACTGGCTCGGTTCAGCGGGAGGCCACCGCGAGTCATTGTAAAGGCCAGATATGTATTCAATCACCTCAAACGAACTTAGAAATTGAACACGAATGCATGGCGCATCCCTCAGAGATTGATTAACGCCGACAGATTTATCCGTTATTTTATGTTTTCTAGAACATAACGACTCAACCTAGTCGCTACGTAAGCAGGATGAAAGATCACTTGCCGTTATCGAACGCGCAGTCGAAAGGTCGATGCTAGGAGTATCCCGTATCTCGCATATGAGAGAAAGGATCCGAAGTTCCGACCTACGTCAACGATCGAAAATCAGAGAGGCCGTTCTACACGCCAGGATGTCGAAAATAAGGTGGGCCGGACACGGATGCGCTTCAACGACAACCGATGGACGAGAGCCGTTACCGACTGGATTCCTCGCGACATCAAGCACTCTGCAGGAAGACCACCGACACGTTGGTCCGATTTCTTCACAAAAGCTATAGAGGAAAGATATGATGCTCAGCGGATCCCTAGAGCGAGGAGGACCCACTGGGCTGCTCTTGCACGCGATAGGAAAAAATGGAAGTCAGAATTCTTCTTAT
Organism: Parelaphostrongylus tenuis; assembly: GCA_019055375.1. Lineage (NCBI taxonomy): Eukaryota > Metazoa > Nematoda > Chromadorea > Rhabditida > Metastrongylidae > Parelaphostrongylus > Parelaphostrongylus tenuis. The sequence goes on along the minus strand of JAHQIW010000200.1, from coordinate 132,799 downwards.
CTGACCACTACTTGATGTGGTATGATGTTACAATATACCCAATAAGATGGAGCGCTGTGCAAAAACATTTGCGTCAGCCGGGATTCGAACTCAGACCTTCTCTTTCCGGGAGCGTATACTAACCGTTGCACCAAAAATGGAAGTGTGGCTGGCGCCCGCTCGAGTCACTCGACGATCAACGGGTAAAAGATTTTTGAAAAATATGCGATGAAGAAGAGATCAAAAACAAGCCCGAGGATGGCCTCGTTACCTCGTAAGACGACGATGAAGCCTTCAGAATCTCAGAAACGTCGACGGTCGCCATCGGATGGACGTTCGAATTCACTTGTGACTAAGAGGGGAGAGAATTTTCGGACGAGATTTCTTGTCGTCGAAGTTCCTGCTCGTTTGAATTATTCGGCAAATTAGCCGTAGAGCGCAGAATTGAACACGAGCGTTTCGAGTGGGGAGCGTACATTTCGGCGTTCTCGCATGCCTCATCAGTGCCGAATGTCTTTTGATTCACCCTACAGCTGATGGTAACGGTGCCGAAGATGCATGAGTGTAGACCAAGTGAAAGGACCACTTGGTTTTGTGGTCTAGACTGGTTTTCAACCGATGGCTCACGATTGTTAGCGAAGCATATAGCTTGCCTTCCAATCAACTGTATGAGATCTCGCTCAAAATTCAGTAGATTCTGATAGAATTTCGCAAGCTCTAACACAGTTGATTGGAAGGTACTGCTATATGCTTTGTTAAAATCCGTGAGCCATCGAGTGAAAATCGGTCTACACCGCAACATCAGATGTACAAGTGTTACATCTTCTGAGTTGCTAGCATTAATAGGAAGGGTGAACCGAAAAGTATGAGGTACAGATGAGGCGTGCGAGAACGCCGAAACCTATGTCCACCACTCGAAATGCCATATCAGACCTCTGAAAGCCTTTGAAAATTGGTTCTTTCTGATCGTGAGGGACAAATGAAAAACCGACCTCATTCGCTGGAGAAGAAGTTTTCATAGGAGCATTAGTAACCATTATTAAGCTAATATTTGTGGCTACAATCCCACATCACCGGTTTTCGAAAGGACCCTTTTATAACGCTGCCAAATCCACACAAAACTTTGTCTCAGACGCGCACATTCCTCGCCGGATAGCGCTCTTTCTTTGGACCATTGGTAATCATGCGATGGCTTAATCGTTTCTGATTCTAACGCTGTGTTTATATTCTGAAATGACCGTTTCTCTGAAAAGTAGAAGGTATAACAAGTTAAATTACCTTCTACGATCGAGGGGTCTTTGGCCAATTCACGTGCAACTGGGAGGCATCCACGTGCGCTGGCGCGGTGATGGATAGACCTTGCACCGGTCTTACGACGTCGCGCCAACGCACGCGGTTGCCTCAGCCAGTCGCACATGAACTGGCCAAAGACCCCCTTGATCGCAAATGGGTATCCAAATATGCACGTCTGCAGCGCAAAAAATCTCCTTCTGTAGCATCGTCAAAACGGGCTTTTTCGAAAGCCGGCAATGTGGGGCTTTAGCCTGAAGTCTAAGTCTTCGAATGGTTCGTGAATAATAAATGAAAGGCAAGAGATAGTATGGAAGAATTGCCGGGCTTCATATAATAAATGTAAAGTCCTATATTCATTTTATTCTATTTCACACGGCTTCTCATCACACTTCACTGTGCGGATAGCAGGATTTCTTGCATTCGATGCGTTTTCCCGCATTAATCTATCATTCCTCCACAAAAGACTTCGAACAATTTACATGTTGCTTCGGCTGCTGTTTTGTTTGAGGGACCTCTTGTTCTTCATGAATGTAGGAAAATGCTGGCCGAGACGATTATTCTTACAATCCTGAACATAGCCGGGCTCACTGGTTTTCTAAGGCGTTCGCTGATTGATTTGAAGAGAGTGCAACAAGGAATTGAGCCAACGCCTCGCTTACGGCCTTGCTTTCTGATATAGTGCAGCGCTAATTACCGCGCTACCTTGCTCGAAACAACTGTACTGAAGAAAACACAAATATCAGTATCATCCTTGTATAGGTGCCTAATGCTTAAGAAGAGGACTTTATATTTCTTGTTGTGTACTGGAAACGGTGTTTGTTGAGCTACTGTACTTAACCAAGCTCGCCATTTGCTCATTTCACTTCAGTTTGACGGAAATCTTTGATTCTATTAGTCAAAGGTATTCCCACAAGCACTAGATAGAGGAACTTCGTGCCTACATTACTAATAATCGGTTTTATTACTTTCATAGCGGATACAACGGAACTTGGCAGAAAGTGCAAAATCAAAAAACTATCCTTGCTCTCTTCCATCAACAGACTTTCAATTAGAATTTGGTAAAGTTTGTAATATGAAAAGCAGTATCGTGGTGTATCATAAGCAAGGTGTCAGCTAAGCCGCCAGTTCAGTCTCTTTCCCAACACCCTCTTGCAATCAAGCAACGAACGCCTTAGGGAGTCTTAGCTACGCTGCTCCCAAGATTGCACGACTTGACGAACATCTACAAATTTATGAAGAAGACGAAGACCTCAAGCAGCAACCGAAGCAATACATGAATTGTTTGAAGAGCATTGTGAAGAACGAACGCAAGGAAACAATCTGAAGGTAGGAAGTTCTAGGATCCGCATAGTAAGTTTTGATGGTGAGTATAAAATTAATTCAAGAATCAAAAAAATATCTTACTCCATATCTATCTTGAATATACGAGTCTGTAAGGACGAAACATGTGTATCGGGCTGTACAAGAGCCCTTACCAGACTACATGACATGTTGGCTCAAATAACAACGAAAGGATCTATTTTATTCTGTCTTAGCTACAGAAATAGTTTTATATAATTCAGTTTTCACTTTAGAAGTATGTAGAACAAACGGAAACATGAACTGCACTTGCATTGTCACCATCTTCAACCTAAGCATGACAAGTAGCAGCACCAACGGTGCTTGGGTGAACATTATCGTCTTCTGCGAATGGAATCATGATGTAAGAAAAAATGGGAGGACAACGTTTTATGGGCTTCGGAAAACGGAACTTTGAATTTGCCAGGGCGAGAAAGGCTTACGACTAAATAAGAAGGATTTGAAGGTTCTGCTGGCTTTTGTTCCAACTGATAAAACTCACCATGATGATGGGTTGGCAAAAAAATTTCGCGACTTTTTCTTTTTTGCTGATTATTTTTCATTCAGTATCTTCTTCTGTTTAGCCGCTCCGAGGTGTTATTAATAGTATTTATTGAATATCAGCGAAGCATATAACAATGCAGTTAATAATGCAGCACGAATATTACAACAGTCGTGGTGCCTTACGTTTCGGCAAGGTTCGCCATCTTCAGAACCTGGAAAGGTCAAATTGATTCGCAAGCTATTAAATCAAAGGCCTCCATAATCCTAGCAGAAAACGTAAGAGATAAATTTTGGGGTCGCATAGGATAACTTCATTTCAAAAACACTCACCTTTTAGATGTTTTAGGTCTTTCAATTAATCATTGAAGACCTGCCACTTGGAGTCTATGATAATATGAGACTGTGCCTGGCTCAGGTCGGAAATATCAGCCTGAGGTATGGAGCTAGGTCACGCGTTATTATGAGGCATTCCTCTTTTCGGTTCAACGACTAGCTCCAACCCTTGCTATTGCTTTTATGTCTTCAGTAGAGGCACAATATTCGATCTCCGGCCGTTACTCTAGTGTAGGTACATAGATGATTGTTTTGTCGTCTGCTCAACGCAAGAGGAGATGGACAAATGTTTTGAGTTGTTAAATAGCCAGTCAGAATACATAACATTCACCCGTGAGAAACCTAAGAAAAATTGGCTTCCATTTTTGAACGTTCAAGTTAACCTCTCTAAAAACTCCTACAATACAAAGTGGTATCGTAACCAAGCAATAAAAACATCGCTGGTTCACTACCTGTCTGCTCATCCCTCGCACACAAAATGCGCACTTATGAAAAACATGTTTCGAACAGCTGCTAATGTGTGCACAGGAAAAGAACACAAGGTAGAGTCCTTGAGCTTGGCGCGAAAAATAGCCACCTCGAATGGCTACAACACGATAGGAGCTTTCTCGGGTTAAATTTAGAGGAAATTCGGCGCCCCTACACGGAAGGTCTAGCGAGGATAAAGTTCCATTCATCCTGCCTTTTATTTTCAACGAACTAAGTGCAGCCATTTAAACGCTGCTTAAAAAGAGCAGGTTTAGATTATTCGGTAGCAATAGTCGAGATACCACCAAAAACACTAAAACGCCAATTAATCCGCAACCGGCTGTATGATCGTCTCTGCGAAACCAACGACTGCAAAGTTTGCCCAAACGGCAGAGACGGCGACTGCATGAGGTCAGGTACAATTTACCTGATCTCTTGCGAGGCATGCGGGGATGAATATATTGGCGAAACGGGTAGACCACTCTGCATCCGCGTAAAAGAGCACCTAGCTGGGAAACGTAACTGCGACCCAAAAACCCCACTAGGCACGCATAAGGAACAGAAGCATGAAGGAGCAGATTTTGACGTCAAATTCACGGTCCTTGCACAGGAATCGAAAACATCCACGCGCAAAACTTTGGAAGCCTTTTGGATACATAGCAAAGGCCCAAAAATGAACCGAAAAGAGGAATGCCTCATAATAACGCGTGACCTAGCTCCATACCTCAGGCTGATATTTCCGACCTGAGCCAGGCACAGTCTCATATTATCATAGACTCCAAGTGGCAGGTCTTCAATGATAAATTGAAAGACCTAAAACATCTAAAAGGTGAGTGTTTTTGAAATGAAGTTCCTATGCGACCCAAAAATTTATCTCTTACGTTTTCTGCTAGGGTTATGGAGGCCTTTGATTTAATAACTTGCGAATCAATTTGACCTTTCCAGGCTCTGAAGATGGCGAACCTTGCCGAAACGTAAGCCACACGACTGTTGTAATATTCGTGCTGCATTATTAACTGTATTGTTATATGCTTCGCTGATATTCAATAAATACCATTATTAACACCTCGGAGCGGCCTAAACAGAAGAAGATACTGAATTATTCAAACTATGCCGAGGTTGATAGATAGTCGGACCTGGGATTTATTTTTCATTCGAGTTTATGTTTTCACTTTCGTTTAGAGTACCTTCGTGCGGCTATTTTGATACATAGAACTTACACATTTGTTTTGAGATGGAATTGTGTCGAGAACAAAGACGACTGTAGATGCTACACGAGTATGGTTAAGTGCCAAAGCAGCACTTGAATCCAAATGTTGCTCAGTGTTATGTGACAAAATAGCCGCATGAAGCCGCTTTTAGACAGTAGTAAAATGAAAACTTAATGCGTGCAAAATCATAGACGAAAACGAAAAAGTATGGAAAATTCTTTGCCAGCCCAGTATGAGATATATGAGTTCGACTTGCTCGGTATCCTTCTTGTCATATGTACCGTAACAGGTACATTTCGAGCATTATTACTATTGGTCTATATTCGAGTTGTCTACAACTCAATCCACAATAGTTTACTGATTCACCATGGTTTTGGGAATGTCCTTGACTGCGTTGGGCAACGGGAGGGTTCATTGCCACCACATGATCAACCAAGCTGAAGGGGAGGCAGTTCTGTTCTGAGACCCAAATATGGATAAACAAACATAACGGTAAAACCTGAGGTTATAAATTTGTAGTCTTCAAGAACAGTAATATTAGAGGCACATTTGCGCGACCACTCATTCTTCAACATCTCTATGTTAGCTATCAGCCACCAACCTTCAACAGGTTTGGTCGGGTATGCGATTTTGCTTCATAAACCCAGTTGAGCTGACAGCCACTGTTGGCTTTGTTGTTCACCAGTCAATTCATTAGGTATATAAGTAACATCATAACACTGCGGAGAAAGCACTAAAAATACTAGAATTTCGGAGTAATATTAGAGTTGCGGCTCAGTTAGGCGTTAATCAACATTAGATCTCCTCATAAGTCTTCGGCAATTGAACAATAAACACCAAAACACAAGACTAATAAACTGTGGGTGATGGGTGACAAGCCATAAACTGTAGGTTCATTAACTCATGATACCACAGGTCCCATAAGCGAGAGCCCTTTTGTTTCGTAGAGATTTTTGATGAACATCCTATAATCCAGGTGATGCTAGCACTTCATAGTTGTCACTCACAATATGGTCATGATTCTGCAAAGTTTACTGGAAAACTGTGTGAATACGCCAGCAACAAGAGCATAGATCCTCAGCATAGATTGTTCCTAACTTCAACGGCAGCCATCTCCACGCATCTAGTGTCTGAATATTTATTCCTGTCTTTTATGGTAGTCCCTCTATAGTCACCTTATAGCTCCTTCTCGTTGTAGTAATTGTTGTTCTTCTATGTTCCCCGTGATGTTTTTCTCATCGTATCCTTCTTATGTCGTCCGATATCACATCTTGCTATCTGTCTGTCTATGTTTGTACAACTCTTCACTTTTTCTCCGCGGTTTCTCTGACCACTCAAGTATCCGTCAGTCCTTTTTTCTTCTTTTTCCTCATTGATCGCCTACATATTGACCCTGTTCCATTAATCTCTCTCTCTTGTAGAGAAAGTGTCAGCCAAATTTCAGGATCATTTTACAAGCAGTCGTGAAATGGTAGTGAGATTACGGTAGTAGGGAGGAGGGACTGAGATGTAAGCCATAGTAGTTTGAAAATCCATCTTCTTAGTTATAATGATTTTTCCCACACTTCAGGTCGGCTTCTAAGGAATCTTTTGTCTAGAACAGAACTTATTCCGTGAGGTGAAAGCCGTGCGCTGCTTCCATAATTCGCTAATTGAATGTAATTATGTAGCCTTGCGAAAAATTCTAAATATCTACTAGATTACGCCGGGTTAAAATGCAGTTGACATCAATGAAATTCCTTCGAGCACTGCTGCTGACTGAATTCATTCCCTTCGTGTGTAAATCGTCTGATTTCCGTTGAAATCATCATCGTTCATCCTCGATTTTAGGAATTTCACATCGTATCTAGAGATACGATCAAGGCGGTCTCCCGCCGTTATGTCTCGCCTCTCCGTTATCGTCATGTTTTCTACATGCTTAAATGTCTTCTCCTCGCCGGAAACCGTACTATTTCTCGCGTGCACTAACCGCGCAGCTGTGAATTTGGCCCCTTCATCGGCCGTCATTCAACCGGTGGTCAGTTTCCTCGACAGATTACTATTGTCACGTTCCTCAATTGCTATTGGTTTTCTATAAGTTGATATTTATCAATTCATAGAGTGAGTGAGTGGAGTAAGCGAGAGGATCAGAGAGAGCGAGAGAGAGAGAGAGAGAGAGAGAGAGAGAGAGATGAAAGTACGGAGGTAAGTCATTGCGAAAGTGGTTGTAGACAAAAATCAAATGAGATTGATGCGAACCTTTTCCTTTTTTTGAGCTTTGGCCTAGTTTGACTAACCCCTAAAAAGTCGTCTAACTGTGTAAATTCCGGTGCCATCTTAATAGTACCCTGCTTTCCTAACAATAGGTAATGACTCCGTATTTACCTAAATGAGGTGAGGCATAGAAGTTTACTGGCAGCTATACCCTTATGTAAATATGCAGTCGCCGTCCCCTAACGCTAACTTCGTCAACGGTGTTAACCCCACACACCCACAATCTCGCTTACCCAGACTCTGATGTAGTTCGTCGGATTTCATCATCATCATAATGTCTGGCTAAATTTTTCTCGCCCACACACAATTCACTTTTTCTCGTTTTCTGCAGCATAACCCTTTCCCTTTATCGTCTATAGTCCTGTTAATCATCGAATCATCCACCTGTTCGTGACAGCAGTTAAGGGCTCTATTCGCTTTTATTGGTCGTTAGAAAAGCACACAAGAATCCATGGAAAAGCGTAACCGTGTAATTTCACTGAGGCTTCTCTGGAATTTGTTCACTGAAGGCGTTCCCAGAATCTTTTCTAAGCTTTTCAGCCATTTGACTAGTAGGATAGTGACTGAATCAACATGAGCACATATGTCTACGTATAGTTGGGAGATAGGAGTGCATACGCAAACACGAAAAACAAAGAGTTTGTCTTCTTAATCCAACAACGTCTTCGTTGTGCAAATTTAGTATACGGTAGCTTCTGGGCAAGATCTAATTCCGCTACCCACCCGTAAGGTCTCCATTTAGGGGCGCGCCTCGTAGCTCGCTCATAATCGGCTTCTGGCATATCACACAAGTGAAAGCTGTTGAACAACAGCATTCATTTCAAAGATCTCGTTATGAATATATAAGACCTTTTGAGCGCTTATACTGCTTCATTCTATATTTCGTCGTAGGAAAACCCAATTTTTCTTCTAATTTCATTGTCTTCTTATTTTGAATAGTTTTTGTTCGCCTTATACACGTTCCTCTCACAGTATTTCGCAATATTCTCCACGTTAGTAGTACCGGAAAATCCTGTTCCAATCTTTACACCTTCATTTCACCAATTTTAATTTTATACGTGACTAATTTTCTTCAAATCTATCTATTTTTTGCTTATTATCTAACTTGCTTCAATTATTTATTTATTTTGCACGATCCGTCATCACAATTTTTTTTATTGTGCGGATTCCAATACTTCTAGCATTCGATTCGTTGATAGTCTTCTTCTTGACTGACCTAGAATACTGGTCGATCAAGTCTCCTTGCAATCTCGAGGATAGCCTGGCTGTAGCGTTCCGTAGGGCTTTCTCTTGTTAACTGCCGGAGAATGTTAGGGGTGGAGCTTGGCTCCACGCGGGCTGCAACAAGCAAAACAGCCACTCGGCCATGATGCCTCCCATTTGCTTTATTTATGCGATTGTCTACTCTGCCTCCGTAGCTGAACATATGCATGGATATTCTCAATAAAAACTTCAAATCAATGAATTGGATTTTTTCTATAAAAATGATATTTTTTGAAAAAAAAATTCTTCGTGGATGTGTTGAGGATCACATTTAAACTTTGCTTCTCGTTCCTATCTTATGTCGAATGATGATGCTGCTACTACGAAAACTACTTGTATTCTTGTGTGAGCAAATAAACCGCTGTATCAACATATCTAAACAGGATAATAAGTGAATTAGCCAAAACTAATGTACGTTGATTTCATATAACAGAGATAAGTAAACCTTAATGGAACGACGTAGAAAAAGTAGGTCGAAGTGGTCATTTCCTCCCAGCTAGTTGGCTCAGCGCAGATATCCCTTTAGGTTTCACATCAGAAAAGGCTTTATTAACAACTACTCAATCATTTGAGTTGTTCTTATTCTATATTTATCGCTCAATTTTTTAGTTCTCAAACTCCGTAATCAATTTTTTCATAGTGAATCTTTCATTCTGAAATCAGCCACGTTAAACGAATGACCATAGATTTTTGTTCATAATAGATTTCAACGGAATATAAAATCTTGTGTTAACAGTTTTCTGCTAAGAATAGTGAGCCTTGATCTGATTTTTTAGTAGTATCTCCGTGTCAGAATTGGGTTGCCATTCTTTCAAATTAATGGTATGATCTATCTGCTTGTGAACTAGAATCTATACGACAATAGTCGGGAGCACTTAACCGTAGCTGACTGTCAACAACAATGAAAACGGCTAACCCAGTAAATGAAGATCATTCAGCTGGGTTTTGGATTCAAATACAATTTATGCAGGGTCCTGCCGTATGCTAATGGGACAGTCATAGTATGATTTGAAACAAGCCCATCAATGTTTTTTAAACGTCTTCTCTACCGTAACCCACAGTAAAATAACTCCGCATCACTGCTGTATTTTTGAAAAAAAATTGTTTTGCTCAAAATTAACAACGCCTTCACCCAGGTGGAATCCCATCGTTTCATTTTTCCAATGATTTGTTTATTCGACAGCTCAAATTCTTTACGTCGTTTTATAGAAAGCTATTCAAGTGAAAGAATGTGCACTTGGAAAATTGGAGGATATGAAGAAGCAGTTAAAATCTTTTCTCCTCTCTTATTTTTCCACTGATGTATAAACGAGTTCATTGTGTAACTGGAAAAGTCGCATCAAAAGCAAGAAACCTACAGAAAGAGTTTGTGAGAGAAAAATGACTTGCAGAAACTAGAATGTGAAAGGCGTCATCTTGTCAGTTGATGAAGGCGATAGAGACCATCAGAATTGAGATGGCAATTTACTGTGATGTCCAAATACTCTACCATGGAAGAATTTGCAGTTGATGGAAAAATTTGCAGTTCGTGCACGCTATCGTCCTTATTTGTTGTTTTTTCCAAGACGACCAAGAGGACAAAAGCTACGAACGAGGGGAAAGAAGAGCATTTCCGTTTCGTTCCACTTTGGCGACTGAGTAGATTCGAAGGGTAAAAAAGAAGTTATCGGTATATCATCGCAGAAAAAAATTATAATCTGAGCGTTCTTGTCAAACATACGTTTCTTCGATAGTATTTCCTTTCCTTTGCGTCTCTCCTCTGAATAATATAAGGTTTCTTGGCAAGAATAATGTTGGGGAAGTTTTAGTTTTTATAAGGTTTACCTACTGTAGTTAAGGTTGCTAGAAAGTAACGATGTAGTATATGCTGACAAAAGAGGGTACTAGTATTTTTTTGATGAGGCAGCTCATTGATGAACATTTATCTCTTGGAAATAGTTTTAGGCGGCATTTTCACGCTAAAAACCAATGAGGTATATTACCAAATGATGAGATCTTTGACCTTTGAATCGTTGGAATCTTTTGGCGAAAAAGCGATTTGTCAATGTATAGCGAAATTACAGCAAGCCACATGTGACCGCACAGCCTCCCCATCAACAAATATCTTGGGTGGCACTCTACCGCGGGTTTTCTGGTAAGTTGGGCAATAATTCTCAATGTTTACTCTGAGGCTTGATCTTAGATATTTTAAGTGAATATTGCGGTGAAGATATGAACTGAAGGGATTTTTTGGATTGAGTAGGACTAAGAGATTTCACATTTTAGATCGTATATGTTGATTGCTCACAATAATCTTTAATATTGTAGGGATTTTCTTGCTTTTCATTACATATCGGTGATCACCAGCCATTGTAGAGTTGCTTATTTTTTCGTCGACTGACCATCGCCTGATCAACCAACCTTGAGTATTTGTCCAGTATTCGCGGCACTTGAGAGCCGCGTCTTTGAGTGTCTGTTGATTGTTTGTTAGCTTCCGGTGTTGTGTAAAAGATGCATGCATATCCGGTCTCTGTTTTTTATCGTTTTAACTTAACATAAGAATAGTGGCACAGAAAACAACTAAGCGGAAGAGTATGTAATGGTTACTGTTCTGCCCCTCATTCTGTGAGTATCATATTTCATAACTAATTTTCGTAAGCCACAGTTTCTGCATTTTTCTCCTTATATGTCTTACTTTTGACTTTTAGGCTAGCAGTATCACGCTCGTAAATCATCATTCCAATCGAATAGGTTCATCGGTAGAAATTCCATTCATCGCTGACGGGACGTTGGCGCCGGTCGCTTCCTTTTGTTCAGACGACACATTAAAACCATAACATATTTTCTATCTAATCTTCAAATCACAGTTTTTGGCTGAAAGGTATGCAATGGTTGTTCAACCGCTTTGCAATGGAGTTTTCTCTTTGTAATGATCTTATTAGAACGTGCCACGCTCGGTTGCGTTATTGTCCTTCACAAGCATAATACTATTTATTTGCGATGGAAATGTCGTCATTTATTTTCTTAAGTCCTTTTTTAAGACGGGATAGGATTACAAATTGCAATATCTCGATAATTTATAATCGATGATGCAGCAAGGTTGTAGGTAAATCAATCATCCTAACTAGAATTTGCTAACGAATTTTTCAAAGGCACAGAAGCGGCGACTACGAACTGGCTCCAGAAATTATATTACTGTTTCAAATATGTCGGCCTGCTTCGGATATAAACATTGTTTTTCAATGAGTGGATTCTACCAGAGAAAGGTAATGATGCTATTGCGAAGTATTTAAGCCAACTGCTGTCGTCTCCAATAAGTAAGCCATTGGTCTACTTCAGCTGCCCCTGACAAGGTATTCGGCCTCTATATCCAGTACCAACTGCCAAACTTCAGCCATCTACTCAGGAATAACCTACTTCAGAACTGATAGAAATATTCCTTCGTGTGATAACTTTGGCACTCCTTATTTTATGCAAGATCCATTGGACAGCTTTATTTTGAAAGAGGAAAAACTTTAGTGCTTCCTGTTTAATTCGCTCTCTAACGGGATAAAGGATACACACCAGGTTATAATAACCTGGATAGATATACTGAACTAACAACATTTGTCACCTCTTCATGCTTTCACGTGTATCATTTCTATCACAGATATTGTAAGGAAGGCTTACTTTTCTACTCCACCTTTCTATTTTTGCGTTTTATTTTCTTTATATATTTGTAAACTAGATCACTTGTTCGTTACAAAAGATATTTTTTCCTTATTGTAGTTAGAAGAATTTATTACGGTTTCTAATCGCCACTAAACCATTTAATTCACCATCAGTCACCTTTATATGTTCGATTCCAATTTCTATGATTGAGGATGTTTCAAGGAACACGCATTTATGAAACTACAATTTATTGGCTGCTATTTCACACCTAGCTAAAGAGGTGCAGTGACAGGCATAGCTATAAGCAGTTCGACATCTATGTCGATGCTTAGAAAAACTTTTTTGAACTCATGTCATATTGAATGTTTTTTTTAATTATCGGTAGTTTTTTGAGTTTTAGAACTATTGTGCAAATGAACTTGCAAAGAAGGAACTTCATCATATTAAAGGAATAGTGCTATGGTCATTAGTAAATCTATTTGTGCCACTTCTCACTCTTCTAAGGAGAACATTCGTTGTTGTATCTTCTTTCACCTATCGTCCTTCAAACCTTCAATCCTATCGTGGGCACATTCACCTTTTTTAGACTCATATGAGTGTGGCGAGCTCGGTACCGGAAGGTGCCAGTCCGCCTCCGGAACCGCCACCTCGGGACTATGGTGACATTACGGTCGATTTTCGTGACGTCGATGATAAAGTGTCTGTAGACGATAAGCTTGTGATTGATGGAGACGTGAAGATTCGAGCTCGTTTGGAGGCATGTCGACAGGGTATGATACAACTCGAAGCATTACGCACTAAACACATGAAACTAATGCAGGTGAGCCAATTTGCTACTTGTAGATGAATGGTAACAAGCGAATGAAATTTTTTTTGGCGAAGCAGTAGTTCGATTAACATCAGTAATATCATATGGAAAACGTGCTTGAAAAGATGTACATTCTGGTACAGCGTGGAATACTTCATTCAATACTAGAATAATTCAACATCACGTATTACATATAGAACTAGTTTTAGGAAGAAAAACTTCAAAATTTGAAAAAAAGGTTTTCATCTCAATGATCATAAAACGTCTAATATGGCTGGCTCATCCTTCCTTGACGATTATTTGATTGAGGAAGCCTATTACTGCTATTTTGCACCCGTACCGTTTCCGCCGAGTGTGACACAGTGTTAGAGGATACCGTGCAATGCACGTAATCGATGGTTCGATCTCGCATTTGAGGCTCACCAAGTCTTCCATCGCTCAAGGTCAGGTCCCAGAATTGTCTGTGAGGATAGCGGCGCTGACTCTGTATGTCGGTAGGCTACCACAAGTCGCTAGGGAAGGGTATTGAATCACCTCAAACGATGCTTGATGAAGTCGAGCGCATGACGCAGCCCCCAGAGACTGATCAGTGTCAAAAGCTTCAGCCTTTCATTCTTTGTGACAATTTCGTTTTTGTTTCTTCCACGACCATGTATCTATATGCTTTCCACGTTGATGAAAGAGGATGATTTTATGACGTTTTGGAAATCTTGAAGTTGGGTAGGTGCTTTTAACAATGCAAAATACTTTGAAGCTCTGTAGATCGATCATTTCAAAAATATTTATATCGTGTTCTGATGAAATGGAATCTTAATGGGAATGGTATTTAGGAGATGCGTGGTCGACTTCCGGCAATTCCCGGATGCGCAGACGTGCAGGCGAGAATCAAGCGCACCGCCGCCATCTCGGACCGTTCGTCCCTTCAGAGTGTCGACAGCGGTGTCAGCTCCCTCGGACAGGTAATGAATGAGCAGTGGATCAACACGCTGAATTTTCTGCGAGACCTTCTGAAGAGTAGGGGCTCCAATTGCGGGAACATTCATGATCGCGAAAAGTGTTTCAATCGACAGGCTCAATTTTGTGACGACGTTTGAGAGCGTCGAAATTTCTACCATGAAATAACTGTTCTAAAATTTCACTTAAAGATAGTGGAAGTGAAAATTGTAAAAAAGTCTGAGTACGCAATCTCGGAAAAGAGGGGATTATTTTTGATATCCTGATGAAAGTTGAGCATGGTGAATTCAAGGACAAAGAATTCGTTCGAAAGAGTTTGAAAAAGAAAAGTTTGTTCAATCCAGAAAACAATGAGAATAGATTACTTCTAGAAGAGCAAAAATTCATCTATAGAAAGATTTTGAGAGGGTGAATGTTGATACGATTTAGAGAATTTCGTTGGGAACGTTGAAAAATAAGAAGCATAGAGACCGGCTATATTTCGTCCCGATGCTTCTTAAGCTTAACTCATAGACTTTTCTTCGCCGAACCGCGCTACAACTTAAAAACAGCTGACAGTACCTGTTCATCCGTTTTTTTTACACGTTTGACTTTTGGCAGTTTAGCTTTTCTCTACTTCATTGCTTTTATAAAACCCAGTGGCTTTACTGACATCAGAATCAATTTCCTCTGTAATTATTCTTATTATAAATGAACGGCTGTATCGCTGATAATTCAGGTATTGGGTTGTCAAAAGATGGCCAGCTTACTTATTTTAACTCTTATCTTTTGACCAGTTAACAATATTTGATAGTGCTTTGTATTTCAAATATTTATCGCTTATGTTAGTAGTTTGCCTCTTCAGTGATCCTCTGTAGTAATATAGAGCACGCCTTATTGTATAGTGGAATGATACTCTTGAACTCAGTAAGCTCAAGAAAGTCATTGAACTCACTGCTGGCTTTTTTGCAAAAACAAGGGAAAAAATAGATGAGGATAACACTTTTAGAATTATGTATGCCATCTAAGACGTCCTATATGGTAATTGTTGAATAGAAATGTTCATTCAGTATTGGTCAGAAGGATGTTGTAATTACAGAAACAATCGATCTCAATAGAACGAATTGTCGAATAGTTCCAAATTAATGCCTCCTAAGCCCAACATTCTGATAACAGATTTCAGCCATTAAACTGGTTTATGGATTCTGAGTACTCCAAGCAAGATAAGTTGAAGATATCCTGAAAAATTCCTTCATTTGTTTTATGAGGCAACCATGGCTGAATGCAAACGGCCACTTTTCTTGATTGGTGAATTTGATGGAGCGCTTTCGCTTTCCCAGAGCGGTTTCCTATATGGAATGCGGTGATCGTTTAGCGTACCCGGTTTCCAGAACCACATTGTCGGCATACTCTAGAGGATCAGCTCTCTTCTCTCACACTCTGCAAATTTCGTTCTCAATTATGATCGCCCAACATGATGGCCCTCGGCTTTCGTGCGTTCCGTTCCCGATTTCGCATCGCCAACGCCTAATTTATGGCGATATGCACCTTCCTATCTGCTCGACGCCACCAATGCCGCTGTCGACACGATCTCGATAGGAATCGTCGCCAGCGACCGGATTAAAATCACCATCTGTATATGTGGCCTAGGTAAATGGGGATAATGTGGCACATGTTGCTTCGTAACTTTAGTTCGAAAAAAACAGAAGTTTGAATCGCAAAGTATTTGGATTTTAAAAGTACATCTGGCGTTATGAGAAGGCTCCTAAATACTGCAGAATGACATGGTTACATAGTTATACGAAATCAGTAATGGAGTGGTTCACGGAAGAATGCAACGCGTATTTATATTTGAAAGAATAGTATATCACAAAAGTGTGTATCTATAAGCATGGTTGTTGGTTCGATCCGGCCTCGGCCTTTTCAAGCCATTCACTCCTTCGGAGTCTCTAACTTAAAGCAACTCATGTCCAGAACGACGTAAGCACGTAAGATATCGATGGCAACCACAATGTCAAGTTATTGTTTGTCTATTTATGATTTCAGTCGTCTCTATGATGCTCTATAAAGTGAAAGACATTTTAATGACTGATAAGTGATGAGAATCAACCTTCTTCACACTTCACGTCAATTTAGTGAACGGATCCCATTGATTTATTCTTTGTCAGGAGTCTGAAACCGTTCTCGCAATACCGAATGATAAGAAGGTTAGATATAGTTCAATGGTAAGCTCGGACTCTGAGAAGTACATGAACTGAGAAAGTGCGGTCTCGGTCCTGCAGTGCTAACTAAATTGACCGATATCATTTATACACTTGGAGATGTGCCATAGCTAATTGTATCAGGCTAAATACACGGAGACTGTACACTGCTCGTTGAAAGAAGTATATGAGGGACGGTATGAGATTGAATATTACTAACAGCTAGACTCCATGTGGGTTTTAGAAGAACTCGTGAAACCTGGTTTTCACAGCTGACTCTGCAGAGCTGCTCGTGACCGCTGATCTCCAGAAATGATAAAAAAAGTTTCAACACTTTTTGGTTATGAAGGAACAAAAGAATATTCGACTTCATTACTTGTACAAAAATTTTTCACATGAGTACTACTAACCATTCGAAAGATTAAAGCTCTTACTACAGCTCTAGTGGGCATTTTTTCATAACGCTGTAAAGTCCCGAATAAAATTATGCTTTGCACGATCACGCGTTTTTTTTATCTCGCTTATATTTCGCTGGAAAAAACTCCTTGCAAGTTTTAAATAAAGAACGGGACAGTTGATGAAAATTTTTGGACCTTTTCTAGAATCCTGCCGCATTTGGGCTTAGGCTTAGACTTAGTCTTAAGCCTAATTGATATTGATTTTGACTTATACGTTTAGATAGTAAGAATAAAGACATTTGACAACAGCATTATCTGAATCTCTTAGTAAAGTATGATATTTGAAAATGCGGTAGGATTTTAGGAAAGGATGTTTAGGAATGCGGCGCCACTTGAGACCTTTGGTAAAAATGTAAACTTCGTTTTGCAATACGTTTCTGCAGTTTTTCGATATCTCAAATCAAGTGAATCTCATTCATATATGTAATTTTTCAAGAAGCTTATTTTGGGGCCTCACCATCAAAATAATATTTTGTCTCTCATTCAAAGATTTCTCACCGGATAGAAGTTTTGTTGTAGTGAACTTCTAATCGCTAGATAGAGAAAATCTTTTCGATCAGATTGGTATATTTGGCTTTTAGAAAGGACTTCTTCGAGCTGTGTAACGACCGGAAGAATATTGGGTTTCACACTTAGTGAGCAATTCTAGTCGGCTAGGGTGCAAATTGCAGAGCTACAAGTTCTTTCTCAAGAGCAAACACATTGTCATAATCAGAAAAATTTGCTTTATCTTACAGTCAAAATTTTGTTATGAAAAACTTCATCAGGCAAAAATTTAAATGTGAAACAAAATCTCGTTTTGACTGGTACAGCGTTAAAAACAAGCAATATGAGAAATAAAATATACCTTTTGAATTCACTTAATTTAAGCTAGAAGATTCGCGATTTTGCATTTCTTCAATCCTTGCTCGGAGTACTAGTACTCTTCCGATAGCACAAGTCTCGGAGAACTCGAAAATGTGTTTGCTTTTTGGGAAAGTCCTTTTGATATTGCTGTAGAAGAAAGAAAATATTTGTGTTTTACACCTCGCCGGGCAGAGCACTTCCTTTGAACTATTAATAATCATTCGATAGCGTAAGTTTGGATGAATCCAACGCTGTGCTTACTTTCTCGAAAGACCTTTCTACTGCAGTGTAGTAGGGAAAGCAAAATCGAATTTCACATATTATGTGGCTTGTTTAGCGGCTAATCTACCTAATCTACGGGGTGGGAAAGAGGGAGGGAGGGATCGATTAATGACCTGACGGGATAGACATGTGCGCTGCAACTTGCTATTGAATCAGGAATTTCTTCTCCACTTTGAAAAAGAGTCCTTATGAAATGATTGATCCAAATACTACTAGGTTTTCTATACACGTTCATATGATTTTCGTGCTTCTAGCGAATTATATGCGCGATAAAAATGAAGGTGCGCAGCAGACATAAAATAATATATTACTTTGGATTCTACAATGTTGTAAGAAGGTTTTTGAATAGAGGAGCCATGTATAGCACCAGCTAGAGACTCAAGCTGTCGAATGATTGCTTACGCTTCTATGAAAATTCCTGCACATGAGTGATATCGAATATTCATTTGTTCCCTTATAACTGAAAAGCACCAAGGTGCATGTGGTGTTATTGGCGTCACCGGTGCTGATTGCTCAAAATCAGTCCATTTATCATGACAACTCCACTAATTGCTTGTGAAGCTAATTTTTTCAACAATCGATGCGATGCACTTGTAACGAAGAATAGGTGACGAACAAGCTTCCTTTCAGTAAACATGAGCTATTAACAGTTTGCAGCAAATTCAACGTGGCATTATCAAGAAAGAGCATCTTCGGCCTCGAACTCGAATAATAAATCATAAGTCGTGTTGCGAATTACGCAAATTTCCTTGCTCCTTGTCGATAATCACCTCTAATTATTAAGCGATTTTTTCGCAGCAAACTGCTTGATTTAACAAAAATTGGGATTTTGTTAATACCCGCGCTAGTTCGAAACCTTAGTGCTCCTAGATGGACAACATCTAAACGTATTATCCTCCGTAGATCTGATTTATCTCCTTAGAATAGTAAATTTGAATTTAGAAATATGATATTAGATATATAGATTCGTTATATGCAAAGTCAATCGATTATAAGTTTTATCTTTGAGATGAAAACACCACTGTCCTCACAACTCTTGCAGACGATTCCGTCGACACGATGCTCATCTCCTTCAATCAGTCATCGTTCTTCGGTTAGTTGTGATTCAGCGTGCAGCAGCTTGTATAGCAATGAAACAAGGTTGGTATGCTGATACTATTCAATCGTCCTTAATTATGACTAGCATTTTAAATGATTTGTAAGCGAATATGAGATTATTAGGGCAGTAGAAAAATTCAGCCCGAAAATGTCAAAATTGCTTCGGTGTATAGCAGCTAGCGAAAAAAAATCTAAAAGCGGTTTATACTACTATTAAATTCATAGTATGAATTGTTAGCTAACCTGTGCTATCTGCAGTTTTATCATAGCTCTTTCCCAGGAATAAATATATGCTCGGATGAGAAGTGCTACTCATTAATGTTCGAATCATTATTCCAATGCAGAAATAAAACCTCACTTCCGCATTGTCACTCACACAAAGAATATTAACGCTAATCGAATCAGCTTGCAAGCGCACAAACGTCTGGTAGTGCTCTAATGGCGCACACATTACCAGTGTTTTATTTGAAATTACTTTGTCGTTATCAGTATTCTTTTGACAAGAGAACGTCCAATGGAAAATGCCTAGATGAAGAAGCCGGCGAAGAATCCGCCAAAACAACAACTGATGATTATGGGACACGTGTAACACCGTCTGATGTCTGTCATTAAAAAAAACCATAGTCATTTGGCTTCCTCAAGGTCAAGCATAAAATGCTTTCTTCATGTCATCACCGTTTTTGAATGTACTTTTGACGGTAATATTCGCTTTTATCCGGTTGTGATTGTATGGAATGAGTCACAGCTATAACTCTGGGCCCATCAACACCATAATAAAAACTCACTTCCCCATCATAATTATGTTATTTATTAGTGGTAATAGCGTACATATGCTTGCTTAAATATCAAGTAAGAGCTTCTGAATGCTAATTTCATCCTGATTCCCAAGACCGGCTATCTGTCAGCCTCGGCACTATATGAATAATTCAGTATTTTCCTTGGTAGACAGATGCGATCTTGATAATAATGGCATTTGTTGTGTAATACAGCATAGCAACAATACAGTGGCAGACTTTTCGGCCATTTGACGTTCTTCAGAGATGTTCTGGGGTCCACAAAATATCAGGTTAACCAGCCGCACCGAGTCTCGCATGGGCGGGATGTTATTCCTACTTCCAAATTCCTAAAATGAATTTGTTTCAGTCCTCCTCAAGCTATGCCATACTCTACTTATCGTAAGCTGTCGATCGAACAGAAAGAATCGATGCCACAGCACACCGATACCACACCTGTTATACCAATTGTAGTAAGTCAATTATTGACTAATATTATTACTACGCATCTAACAGCGCATATATCATACTGTGCTAATAGAAGCACTTGTATCCTATACGTTACCTCGCGTCCACCATCAACAAAGGTCTTCAAACCTTTTGTGTAACTTTGGCTGCTTCGTAAAGACTTTTTTTGCCTTTATTACGATAGTCGTTCAATCCTGGTCAACTAGATGCTCCTTGGAATTTTAACGTAGTCGCAATTGGGTGCTCGTACGTGGATTAAAAGAGGTGTAGTTGTCTCAAAGAAGTCTGATGGGAATTTCTTCGGAAGGATGCGAGCCTTGGTAAACCTGGTGTAGGGTCGATCTAGAGCATAGATAGGTTGTAGAGTCCGCCTAATGAACGGGTGGACTGTCATTGCGCTACTCACTCTCCAGTAAGTGAAGACATGCAGAAAAATCGTCGTATCCTAGTTTTATTTCCCACACTTAACAAACGATAGAAAAATTATTCTGGAGTTGCTGTAGAATTTTTCGCTGAGTGTGCACTACAAGTGATTCTAATATATTCTTTCTAGATATTGACGAGAATACCTTTCGTTTAAAGTGTTTTCTCAAAACCACGCTCAAATTCCAATATGCTTAATGATGATTTTTTGAGCCATGCATATAGTCTGTTTGGTAATTTGTACAGCCAAATACACGCGTTTCGGCCTTGGCAGCCTCGTTAGTTGTGCTACCATCTTAAAAAAATCATTATTAGGCTTATTGAAATTCCAGCGTAGTTTTAGGAAGATCGAAACGAAATGTATGGTATATTCGATGGTACCAGTCAAGACCAATCGAGTGTACAACACTGCTCATTCAGTAGTATTTTCACTTAATGGAACGTAAAATTAGTACGTCTGCACCTTCTCTATGTAGGAGGCCAGATTTCCGCCAAGAGGATTGGCTAAAAGCGAACGGCCTGCCCAACTGGCGAGGCTGTCAAGGAAGCACGTTTGCTGGGCCGTACAAGTGCCCATAACACTGCAAATGCATGGTTCAAAAAATTATTGTCATGCATATTGATGAGAATGTTATGCTGATTGGTGAAAATTTGACGACCTCTTACCTCAATTTCTACTAATTCCAATTACCTCAACTCATAATAAAAGAAATTTTGACGCTGAAGCTGTGAGAGTTATGGCATTCACTTTGTGGAGAGAAGTTAAGGGTGCTTGCTTTAAGGCGACGACAATTGCCTCGACAACTGGCTTACGATCAGATGGAGTAGTTCGTGCGTGGCGTCGACAACAGCAGCATCGTCCACGCAGTATGTTCGAACGTTCACCGGAACAGAGGTACACCGATTTCCATCAATTGTGACTACGAAATACACATGTCTGATCGTTTAGTCCTCGTAGTGACTCGATAATCGACACAGTATCGTTCATGCAGATTACACCACCGCCTGTTCATCGTAAGATGGGTGTCGTTGGACAGGTAAGCGCATAGAAACCTGTTCTGCTATATAGAGAATTATTAAACTTAGAACAAATACAGCCACCTCGTTCACCTTTGGCGCCGATTCGCCTAGCTGTCAATACGTCGCCGCAAGCGTCACGGCCGCTGAGAACTGCTCAACGACCGGATATTGTAAAGCTGCTAAGGTTGAGGTACACTTTTTATTTACTCACTGCACCCTTCTTATCCAAAGTCGATGATTGCCCTGAATCAAATCGTTTCCTTAGTACCACCTAAAGAGAAGTAATCATACTGAACCAGTTAAGCTCCGATGGGTTGATGCGCTTCGGGAACTAGAACTATTGAACCTGCTATGAATTATTCTGAAATTGAGAGAATTGAATGAAATTGTTTTGTTATTTTCAACTCAAAGGGAAGAAAAAAATGTATTGTACTTAGAACTAAAATTCATTTTATTGGATATTGCACTTTCATTCATACTTCTCTATTACCTACATCTTCCACCTTTTCATATGCCATAACGCAAATGCTCATAGGTCGTGCTGAGACAACAATCGCGTTATTCAAACCTATTCTCGATTACAATATGTTTTAGAATGCTGATGTGCTCTTTCATGCCAGTTGTGTGTTCGTTGATCGTAGTCCACCACAAGATCGTCGCCACTACGGCGTCACCCGAAGTCCTCTTAGCGACCGCAAAAATCGTCCGAAGAGTATGTTCGAGCAAGTCGACGAGCCGTTGTATGCGACACCAGTCAGAGTAACAAATAGGCAAGTGGATTTTGTTAACTAAATCCAATACTTTTAATGTTCAAGGACGAGTTTGTTATCTGCGAGATAAGGTGTGGCAATGTAGACTGGCACACAACACACATAGATGTTGACAAGAAGATTGTTCAGACTAGAAAAACAATGTTAAAAAAGTTTAAAATTGCGTTTGAAAAGACGGGGGGCTAAAAAAAGACGTTTATCTGTAGGGAGTTCCGTACCGCACCAATCAACTCACCGGTCATTGTGCGAAGAACCGCTTTTGTACCCGTCATTCCTAGGTGGGTGTTGTCGTAGTTCTACTAAAAACTGAGCATATATACTGTAGTCTGTTGAAGATTCCCAACCAGCGCCAGCAACGATCAGCTACGAGCACATAAAACTCGTCTAATGGAGAAGAATTGGCACGAATCCGAAGGTCTTTGAAGCAAATGTCTGAATCGAATTTCATTTACTACCTGGCATATGTAACTGCTGCATATGATTCTTGAAGAATCTAGATGCCACTCAAGTCCGAATTTTTGTCGAATTCGTATTTTGACATTGTATGGTTCTTATTCACTATAAACTTATACCTTTTTTTGTGCATAATATGATTCGATTTCGTTTATAAAATTATAAAAGAAAACAACTAGAACTTACTTGGAAAAATATCGATTGACAACTATGAATGTAATCGTTGATTATGTGATATTATATGTTACATTTATTTTTTGCTTGAATTTTTTGTTATACATAATCTTAAATACATAATTCTTGACTAACTCTACCAGATCCGCAAGGATGAAACGTTAAGTGGATCGAAATGATTCTAGTAAAACACCGCTGAACAATGGTAAAAAAAAATGCATAACTGCGGTTAGTATGCTCATTTCCGTTGTCACAATGCCAAGCCATTCGTTGAATTTAGTGTTGCAAATCCAATATAGTATTTCAGTACACTCGAAATAAACTTTCTACACTCATGACAAATGGTTGTACTCAATAATAAAGGTTTCTATGAGGGTTTAGTGTAGTAGCGTTGATTCTTAAAGAAACAGTAAAATGTTAGTCAAAATCGTGATGACGAGCAATAGAATGCGTGAGAAAATTAATAACCCTCGTTTTCAAGGCGAATCTGAATATCAAAGTCTCATATGGACGTTCTTTTTCCAAAAACTTGAGCGAAGATGCTATGTCTTCTTCAAGGCGATAGCTGATTCTACGGCGACTTCACCTTCCTCAGAGGAGCTTGAGTGCTCATATGGAGAATATCACTGGTTTGAAAGGGTCTAGTCACTCACTCAGAAATAATGAGTGACAAAACAGCGGCGACCTTCCCTTGCAAGCAGTTGAAGCGGTGGGTTCAATAAATAGTTGGAATCTCAACTGATCTCGCAATAATTTCTCACTAGCTACAAGAAATGTCAAATGAGTAATTAGAATGATGTGGTGCACTACGTCCACATTCTAAGGAAGGTTGAAATTGCCGTTACGGTAGTCGGATGGAAAGGTATACCGGTTTCGCAAAAGTTTTTCGGAAAGAAGTAGTGTTTGTAAAATAATTATTAAGATATTATTTGTCGCCCTTTCGAGACTTGGTTCTCTCATTCAAAGCAGACAGTTCGGTAGGCAAGTGTGTTACAGCGATTTCGCTATCGCAAAGTCGTTTTGTTAATCCATTCTCCCCCATAATAGGGAAGAAGCGCCGAACAATAATGAACTGTGATCAGGTGAATTTATCACTAACCAGTTGTTTTACAGTCAATGCATTGCAGGTGGTATATGATAATATATAGCTTTAGTCGAGTGCTTAGTACCAACTTCGTTAAAACATTCCTATATAGTGCTTTGAGAATGTTTTGAGCAGTTCGAGGTTAGGTTGGATCATCCAAAGCAGCAGTTTGGCATACGCATGTGTTTCGGCGACTTCGCCATCAGGAGAGCATTTGCTCGGCCACTCTTCCCTATAATAGAGAATGAGCGCGAATGATGAATAAATTGTAAAAACAGCTGTTCCAGCACTTTTGTGAGAGCACTTGATTGGAAATATGTGGAACACTCAGGAGTTAGTGAGCTTGGCAAATGACAAACAATTGCAGCCATGATGGCTATCATAAAAACTCCATCGAAGACCCGATTCACATGTAGTTTGCGACTTCTGTTATTGAATCTAGATTTTTTTTCCGCACTGGCGAGAAATCTAGAATAGGATAGATATGACCCTGATACCTCAAAATTCTATGCACGCTCGTACCACTTTCGTGCATAACGCACTGCTGCTTGGGTTTAGAGTTAAGAGCAGTTTTATCTGGCAAAATGAAGTGCAAATGACAAAGCCAAAGCTCTATAAAGATAGAACGATGTTTCTCTTGTGAAGTTTCAACAAAAAGAACCTAGAACTCTCTTCAAAGCGAAGAGTAAAATTTCTGACTAAATAACGAAAAATTCTGCACGACTTCTGCGACAGCACTGTAAGGAAGCTTCTCCATTAAAACCAAACACATTTCAGTGATGACCAATGATAGGTTAACGTACAAGCATTGTCCACGGAAACGTAAGAGCAGTAAGAATAAAAGTGGAGCAGCGTATATAAAACATAATTCTATTTCGAATGCTACAGCGTTGTAAAATGAGCTTCTCTATAAAAAAGCTGCGTGTAGAAGTATCCCTGAGAATTAAGCTTCTGAGTGGACTGAAAATTGCATTGGAGAATCTTCTATCCAGCATTAAAATCCTTCCTAGCACGAGATTCGTGCCTGGATTACTTGAAAGAAACTATAAGTGCTTTGGTATTGTGTACAACGGTAAATCAAAAAATCTCTGATAAAGCGTGAAAATTTCAAGACACGCGAGCATTCATTATGCTAAGAGCACTTTCTTCAATGAATAACCTACTCCTAAGTAGCAAGAAAGTTTCCCTGAAATTGGTATCGAACTAATAAGTATCAATTCAGTCCGCAATGAAGTTACACGAACTCCAGGCAAAAAGCAAAACGCATTCCTTTTTTTCAGGTATTGAAAGGTACTATGAAAGCCTATCCGGAAACCTTAAAATTCCAGTATGCATTTTTCAAGTTTCAAAAAACTACAAAGGCATGATTAGAATAAGAAGAAAGATACAAACAGTTGATAATATGTTCCTTTTTGCAGCCATGCATTTTCTCGCCGAGAATCGGTGATTTTTGAGGACACATGGGTGCTTTTTTTTACAAAAAAAAACCGTTATAAAAGTCCCTCAGGGACAGTCCGCTATTTAGTGACGATAGTCGCTTCTGAAGCCTACGATTGTCTTATTTCCTTTACTTTCGACTGTTTATATACACCTCGTTCAAAAACAATAATAATCTGATAATCTGATGACATTTGAGTGTTTTCTTTTTCGATTATGGTAGCTGAAATGTCGGAGGATTTCGACACTCAACATGCGGTGGTCAGCAGATGGCTAGTCGCTTCGGACAGAATCAAAGGCTTTATGTATATGAGATATTCACTTAATTAATACAAGGCACACAGTTCATTCCCAAATAAAGAAAAAAAGGCGATTTTCTCCGCGTCTCTGGGGTGGCGGAGTTTAAGTTTCGACGAATTCTCATCTTCCCTTAATATCCGATTCCTCACGTTGCGTGACCATCTCTTTTCGTTCAATGCATTTTGTGCCGGAGCCTGCTGATCACCAGCTGGCGATGATTCCGCATTACGCTGAAGCGCTGTTCTTCTGATTTCTGTTGACGTTTTATCCCCTTCCTTTGCCGCAGCCTAAAGTTCATACTTTTGCAAAGGCATATATCAATGTCGCATATATAACATTTCAAAGTGTAGAGATTTTTCGTCAAAGCGACTGTGATCACAACATAGTAATAAAAAATAGAAGGTAAATCAATCAGCTTGGACAGAGTTATCATTGGATATCATAGGCGCACAGAATAGGAACTAGGAAAAACGCCCGAAAGGGCCCATTAGCCCACAGAATTTGAATGGAAAAAACAGGTGTAAGGCTGTCTGAGTTTATCATGACAACCTAAAGCAGTCCAAGGTAGCTCCTTCCAGAAAATTCACTTGCAACGGTGAACATGGTGAGTCTCCCAATGGGAATACCATAATATCACATCATTAGTAAATCGAAGGTTCCAAATAATCTATTTCACCGTTGCTCCAATATTCTACACGGGATCAGGCCACCGACTCATTCCGTTCTCCTTCAAAAAGTCAAGAAAATTGCTTGAAGAACGGAAATTCCAAAACTACTATAAACTGGGAATTTATTCAGAAGCGTTAGTCGGCTCTTGAGATAGATACCATTCATCAGCAACATCGGCGAGGATTACGACTGCATCGATCGACGTTTACACGCTGGCGCTATGAAGGAGAAAATTCGACAATTGATAAGAGACATTTAACTTTAGAAAGCGAGCTGAAATGTCAGTCTGGAAGTCACATAGGCCGCAAGCAACCGAAAAATCACGTCGACTCACAAAACGACTGCAGAGGAAGCGATGAGGGAACATCTCAACGAGAGAAGAACAGTATATGACCGCTGCTGCAGAAAATAGAAAAGAATATTCATAAGGCCCACGAAAGCTTCGATAGTCACAAAACCAAAAGATTGCACTCCGTTGCTCTGATAGAGCAGCTGCAGCTTTCAAAGGCAATGGAGGTAATCAATCCGCATAGACTACTCGAATCTCATATCAGTAGCCACGTACTCTCATCGATATGTGAAATGAAAGAGATTATTTTGGCGTTCCACCTGTTTTTCTTTTCAAAGACCGATATGCTATATTGTCGGTAAAGATCGAACGTCCCTTGCATGCAGATAAGATAAGACAGGAGCACCTGAAAAAGCTCTCTACCAATCTTCATCAACAGCTTGGCTCGGCTCTTCACTCGTTTACCTTCGAGAATGCAAGAGCCCAGCCGAAGGTAGAGCAGTCAAAACCGTATTGTTGTTTACAAAGGTAGACCTTTTTGGCAATGGTAAGGATACATTTAATCTGCTTGCTGTCTGTCGTCAATAATGTTTCTTGCTTGGGTCCATTGTAAGCAGGATTGACAGAACAGTCGAACAAAGACTGGCACGAAAGACAGCCATGATACAAGAGGATTTTCCGAAAGGATCTCGTACTATAAACAACATCCACAGGACAACATGACTCACTGAATGTTTTCAAGAATAGCTCGGCCTTTAATGCATCGCATTTGAGAAGGCTTTTGTAGGCGAGACAAGGCAGTCAAAAAAGTTCTGGGCAATCAGGGGCGTTCTGTTCTTGAAATAAAGAGCTACAAGCAGAAAGAAATTATTGCCTTTGTTTAACCATATCTTTATCGACGTAAAGAAGAGAGGTTCGGACAAGGCGACACAATCTAGCCAAAATTATTCACTGTGCATCCTACAAAACGTAGTGGAATATTAGAATGGGACAACACGAGAATGAATTTTAGCGATCGCCAATAACACACACCTTCGCTTTGCTGATAGCAAATCGCTCGCCTATACAATATCAAGCATACGAGCTAAGCTGCTCCTAGATTACGAGAAGGAGGAAGCGGGCTGTTTCAGAGGAAGCGCATCAAGAGCGTTCGAGGATGTACTGAGCACAAAAGAACAACCGGCTTATGTTACGTGAAATTATTGAACGCGCAGTCAGAAGGTGGATGCTAGAAGTAATCCGCATCTCGCAAATGAGTGGAAAAGATTCAAAGTTTGGATCGACGTCAACTCGAAAATCGAAAACGTTGCTCTATAAACGGCAGGCTATCGAAGATAGGTGGTTATGGACCTGAGATATCACAGGCACCATAAAGCGACCACTGACCCATAGGTCCACTTTCTTTCATGAAAGTCTAAAAAGGTATTCTGTTCAACAACCTCCGGAACGAGACCCATTGAGCTCTTCTTGCTGCGATAGAAAAAATGGAGGTTTTACTGATGCACGCTCGAGTCACTCCACGATCCATTAGACGACAGGTGTAGGTGATACAGGTGATATATTTCTGTAAATTGCACAAATAATAAACACACTTACTTCACCAGCCTGTTCGTACTGCTACCATAATACCAATTTATAGGTGTATTGTGGTACGGCACGCGGGTAATAACTGTAAAAATAAGTATTTCAAAACATTTTTGAGAAATAGAAAAGTGCAAATTCCAGCCAGTACTGTGAAGCACTTGGTTGAGGAAAACATTCGCTTACACCCTGCTAAAAATCCAAATTCTATGTTTCACACGGTATCGGTATTGTGAAGTTATGGGAATATCTAAGGAACATAACTCGAATAAAAAGCAGTATCCGACATTTATTCGTCGAAAGCGCGCACAGCTTCAGCAAGACAATGTCTACCACTTACGTGGCAAAGAAGAGTAAGGAAAAGTTTGACGAATTGGAGGGAATTAAGATCTTGCCGCACCCAGCTACAGTTAATATGCTGCGCCCATTCCAACTATGGCCCAATTCAGGCTCAATGGAACATTTCCCTGCCCTGAACGCCTATTCGAGACGTATGATTGAGTTCAACAGGCTTTTTGTTTTCTTGATTTAGAGCCCAAGAAATGTTAATTCGAGGCAGATCGGAAAGTTCGCAGATCGTTGGAAAAAGATCGTCGGTATATTGTTAATTTCCATTCTAAATAATTTTTATTGTTGTTTCTTGAAAAACCTTATAGAAATTCTAGGAGTTTTCAGCAGCAGGGTGTCAAAGATGCCTTTCCTCACTCTGTCAACGCTACTGAAGGCATTCTATCTGTTATACTAGGTGCTAGTTGCAATTTCAAGTTGAATGAAAACGACAGATTGATGTTCAGGCACTTACCCATCCAGTAAGACAGAAACTGTCGTCAAAGATTGCCAGCCCAACCACCAATAAACATTTGCCACCACGTGACGTAGAAACATAACGATTCTTTCAAATGTTTGTGGATGCAGAATCGCTCGTATAACATCCACAGCGACCTTGAACACTCACGACAATCAGCGGACGTCAAATTGTAAGACTTCGCTAATTTGGATCGGTAAACATTACTCTTTGGCAGAATATCTCTTTTTGTGAAAATTTGTGCATAACTGAACGATAAATCCATCGGATTCAATGGAAAAGTACCTCATTACAGATTCCTTCACTATACTGATTTCTATATCATTTCTACACACCCAAACTTTACACGTGAAATATTTTTTCATAGAAGAACTAAAAGACTTTGATGTTTGAACAAAATTAGCAAATGGCTTACAGAGATGATAGCAGGAATTTACGATATTAGGAAACCATAGGGCACTTAGAAAAGCCAAGAAAGAGAGGTGGTCGACAGAAATTTCTTGTCAAGAGTATAAGCTTCCCAAGTAGGTCCTTCAAAACAAGAAACTATAGATCTGTAACAATTCTGATGTCTTAGCATATCAGATTCCTAAACAAAAAATCCTCTCAATTGCGGAAGGTACTTCTTCCAACGTATAAAAAAGTGATGAAGCTCTTGGCGTTGATCAATCCCCGAGGAATGCGCCATGCATTCGGCTTTCAAATTTTGACCTCGTTTGAGTTGATTGAATGCCAATCTTGCCCTTACAATGGCTCGTGATGACCTCCCGCTCTACCGAGTCAGTGCTGTTTATTCTCTCAGACAAGTCTACGACCAGTCCGGTTCCAACTTACCAACCCCGGAGAGACGGATGGCTTAGTGAGCCATGAGCACGAGATCGAACCATCAACATTGTGTACGACGCAAAGCACCTCTAGCCACCGCACCGCATGCGTTCCTCTTTTTATGTATGCGATGTATAATTTATTTGGGAATCGCAATTGAGTCGCTGCGCACATCTCTACATGCAGAGTGGCGCGTGATTCCCGTCAATTAATAAGGGTTTTATCTTGGTTTCAGAAAATTCAAAGGTTCTCTCTACTCCATAGTTCGATGCCCCATAATTTTCTACATGCTGTGTCATGCTATTTTGCATATAAAACTTTATGAGTAAAGAAAAAATCGCGTGTTTCTTGCGCAATCATACTGACTCTTTTTCGGTACTGTTTTTGTTTTACACAATTCAGAAGTCGATATAACCGATTGAAAACTAGAAACGATGAAATTTTCTTGCACTTGATACTGCACGTTGTATTAGGTACAAGATCAAGCGTAACCCTCGCCAAGTTTTCGATATTAATGCTTTCGCTAATGAGTTCGATTAACTGTAGGAAATTTATTTTGTTGTCCTATTGAGTATTAGCTTCTTATATATTTATATCACGAAAAACCTGTCATGGAACTTGAGTCAGGGGCTGACTTCTTCGAAAGCAAAACATGAATGATATTGATTTGTTGCTACGACGAGATAAAAAAGCTCTTAAAAGAGGCAAAACTATCGTAAAAATCAAGAAAGTTCCCGTTTTCGTGCTAATGAATGTTTACTGATAGTCTACTCAAAAGCGCATAGACGAGAGCCGAGTTTACAATGCACATTGGAGGTGAAGCGTAAGTGTGCAGAAATTCCTTGTTTTCTATTACTTTTTTCATAGGGCTTAATTTTACGAGAAACATCGAGAATATTGGGAAGTATGCAAAGCATTCAATCCCAAGCTGGGATGAGTTCGAGTTTTACTCATATCGCTGGCGTGTGCTACAACTACATCACCAAGGACACTCCTTGCTACCACTCTTTCTTTGATATCAACAATCAAAGCTGCCAGCTACTGACTTTAACGAGTTTGATCTGACAAGCACATTTCGGCATTAAACCCAGTTGAGCCGACAGCTATTATATATGTACATCATAGGAAAATTGCAGGGCAATGCTGAGGTGGCGTAGCAGTAGTACGCGCCTCATGTATGGTGAAACGCGGCTTCGACTTCTAAGGCTGAATAATTTGCACACTCAGCATTTTAGGTGGGATGTGATTTTTTCTTTGCTGTTACATCCCATTGAGGAGGTCTTTTCAGACACCAAACATAGTAGGATTGTCGTTTCTTGAGCTATCGATTGATTTCTAGATGTATAGTGAAAAAGCTGTGTAAAGCAAAGAAAGCTTTCAAGTGAGTGGGTACTCAAATGAAAACAGGCTTTTACATGGGACTGGAATTCGAGATACAAAACAGACAAGCGACTATATTCAAATTTGAGTGGCGGTCACCTAGATTACGTCTCATTCTTTGCCACGTACGGTGTGCATCAACAAGCTCATAGTAAAAAGTTGTAAGTTGTCAAATGTTCAGAACAATTTTCCATAATTCACGTCTGACGTAATATATATAGCTCATAAGCTATTGCTTTAATGCACAAAGTTCGCTAGATGAACCCATAGCGGCAAAATAAACTGTACATGTGCTA
This sequence comes from Parelaphostrongylus tenuis, assembly GCA_019055375.1. Lineage (NCBI taxonomy): Eukaryota > Metazoa > Nematoda > Chromadorea > Rhabditida > Metastrongylidae > Parelaphostrongylus > Parelaphostrongylus tenuis. The sequence goes on along the minus strand of JAHQIW010000200.1, from coordinate 101,154 downwards.
AAATAGTGCATACAGTAATTTGTCTATTGAGATTGTTTCGGCTTGCAAGATGCCAATATTCAGTTCTAATGCTGATTTCAAGAACACTGTTTTGCAATCGTAAAAAGTTCTGATCAATGAAAAGCGATGAAAATTTTCTGTCAAAAAATCCATTGCTTTATTGTGCTCCCACTGTTTCATGATAATATAGCTCAGATTTAAATGTTTAGAAGATCAATTCTGACTTCTGTTTACTTTTCCCCACTTCCGTGATGCCTTCATGAGAGACAGCACCTTGAAGATGTTCCTTATCAGTTCGCAAGCTAACTCTGAGGACCAACTTTTTATGTACCTAGGCATTAATCAGTAATTTACCGTAATCTTAGTGGCAGACAACGAAGATGTATCAAGCTATTCATTCACGACAGTGACTTTTCGGCGGATACCCTTTTTTCAGAGTTTGAAAGTAAAGGTATTATGCAATCTAGTCAGACACTTACTTCCACGACCTTAACCGAAAGACGTAAAGCCAAGATGAGGGGTCGCCATAGGAACAGATAGCTTCTTCACTCACTGATTTTTCTGAGTCTCTTTCTCTCATTATTGATAGAATCCAAACGCTTATACTTTACATAGATGGGCAAAATGCCTCCTTACTCTGATAGGTTAGCTATAGTAAACAGATAGAATTATAACAATTTCGTTTCGGCTCATCAAGAAAAAATATTACATTCGGCAACATCCTAGGTTTTGAGAACTGCTGATAATTTCACGATCATTGGAGGAGCTGGGGAACCTAAACTAGTTAGTAGAACGTGTTTTTTCATTAATAACGCAATGTGAGGTTGTTGAAAACTTCTGGGGTTGATGCTGTGGTTCCCTCGCTCTGATTTCACCCATGGACGAAGGGTGCGGAGAACCACATTGAGAGAAGGAAAAACTGTCGACGACTTAAATCATCACCGCTTAAAGAAGGGAAATACTTCAAAGAGTTAATTGAATGCGCCCTCACAATACCAGATGTAAGCTGAACAATCTGAATATTTATTGGGTTTTCATCTCAAGCTTAAGTGGGTGCCGATTTAGTAGATATTATTTCGTCATATCCTACTTAATCTATGCCGTCTGCCATGGTATGGATTCTGAGAAGAACAAATTGTAGTCTATCAAATCTCCATTGGGACCACGGTTGAAGAAAAACACATGATACATTGCGATAGATTGTAGTAAAATCATGGGGTACTCCCACGTGCGATGGAAACTCCACAATTGTTGAAAAAGAAGACTTGTATTGATTTGGCAAGCATGTGAAAAATTTACTTGTTTTCAATCAATCGGAATGAAAAGTCCACTATGGCTTTAGATATGCCACCATAAAGTTGGAAATGTCAGTCATCTCCATATCAAATACATCGAAATCAACACTTATCGGTACAAATGTGTCAAAAAGTCATTTTTTGGAAAGAGCCCGGCTTTTGTGTTTTTGGTATTGTGAATAAACTAAAATAGCTCAGTACATTGATATGGATGAAAGTGAGAAAGCAAACAATGTACGAGAAAAAAGATCGACAACTTGGACTGACAATAATAAAAAGATTCACATCTTATTTCAACACGTTCATCTCAGCTGTATAAGCTAGGCGGAAGTCAATTACGAAAAATAGGAGGCGCGATGACAAACTAGAGTTTAAGGGAATCTCACCACATCTCTCACTGACGCGTTCCAAACACAGTACTGAAGTAATAAACCGCCTAACTTCATCAGCATTTCAAAAATGACTTTTCCTTCAGTCTTAACGAGACAGCGTTATCGGCACGTCAGAACCATTATGAATAAAACTGCCCTCAAAGCAGAAAAAGAACTTCTTCCTCCTATGTTGATTTTCCGACACAGCGCAGAAGCGTGCTTCGTTCGTCTTAGCATCGCGTTATAGGGCAAGTTAACCATCATCTCCATGAACTATAAAGCCAAACTTTTCCGACGCTCAAAACTAAGAATGTCTGCGAGCTACTGGAAGACTTATCTAGCTCGTTTCTTAGGAAAGATCGTTAATATACTCTGTTAGTGCTTTTTAAAATTTCCCAACATGGTCACAGTTTTATTTCATGTTTTAACTGAATAGGAAAAACCAAAAGGACCTAGTAATGCAAGCAAGAAGGATATGGTACGACAAGATAAGGTAAAAAGGACAAGTTACGTATAAGATATGATATTGGCAAAGAACTGTTTCCTAGATGATGCTATAGTAGAGGTGTCTGCGACAATGGCGTTCTCGCCAAAGCGACTTTAATAATGAAATTCCATTCATTCGAACAGCTAACAACTCGGATCGGACGATTACGGTTGAAACGATGTTGCTCAATGCCTACTTAGAACATCCTCACTGCTCATCTCCAACGTGAAGCAAGACGATGACGAAGTCATAGCTCTCTGTATGGACTCAGAAAACTTCTTCAAAAAAGATTTTACGCGCACTTAAAGTCACCATCGATGATTTCATCGCCAAAATCTAACCCAGGAAAGCTCCTAAAAAGTGTAAGATCGAGACAAGGCTTAGAATGGAATATGTATAAATATGCAAATATACATTCTAAACAGCCAGGCATAATCGTGTGAACTTTACAACCCTACGAACATTTCCAGATTCAGTTCGGTCCTGAGCTCCTCACAGTTTATCCGGTCGACTAGATTGATTATAGATTTCAAAATCGTTGACCCTCGTATGATTATGCACTTATTCGAGACAACTTTTATTCCTTCTATCAAACATGAGCTCAAAGCGAAACACAAGTACAACACTTCTTGCACACTTAGCAAACTGGAAGAAAACACAAAACATCTACAATCGACACTAATATAATGACATGAATAAGAGCAGAAATACACGAAAACGGAATCTTCCGAGTGTTAGCAAGAGGATGTTAAGCTTCCATAGCAATTTGAGCTGAATAGCTTCAGAAGATGAATGTAACAATCTACACACAGAAAACAAAGCAGTAGACAACTCCAACTTCTTTAGCTCGATTTCAGTCATTTATAGTGTGATGCAAGAGAAATGCCAGATAGGCTATGTTAAATTACAAGTCTTTCTTCCAGTATTTTCAATTTTCACCCATGAAAAACATAAAGTTGAATGATAGAAAGGTTAGCAGAGGATGATTGTACTCAAGCTAATACACATAAGAACGATAACAATATGAGACAATAATCAGTGAGGCATAAAGATAGCAAAAATTCACAAGATATTCGGAATGAAATTATTGATTTTTCCATCACAAAACTGCACGAAACTTTAAACGGCCATGTCCATTTTGATAGTACCCTGAGGGTTGTAGTTTTTCAGAAATATCTTGTCCGAAGTGAAATCATCGATTTCACGTATTCCCTCACCGAATTCTATCGTAGGAAAAGCCGTGGGTGCTCTTTCAAGCTGGAATTATTTACAAGAATCATCACTGGAATGCAGTCTCAGCACAAAGGAAACGATGGTAGGATGGAAAAAGAAAAAAGAGCTGCTTCTTTCTTGATTAAGGAATATTGAAATACACCACGTCTGAATAGATATCAAAAAATTACCCCCACTGAGAGATTGTTTACAAAGGTCACTATCTGAAAAATGGGTGAGATTCTTTGAATGACTGATACCTGGATTTTGAGAGCATCTATGTGATTTACGTAGATATGGGCATCTCCTAGAGTATGAACAAAGTCACCAGCCTATAACAGCACATAATTGATAATTCCAGGAAAAGACGTTGAGATGTCAGGTAACAACCGTCTCACAACAGACCTTCAATCCGCACACATGAGCGATCATGTGGGTGAGAAGGCTGTAACTAGCAATGTTGAACGGAACTCCAAGGCCCTTAAAAAAAAGGAGATTAGAACCCTACGTGCCAACAACATTTATCCACTAATACCTCTCATTCAACTGTATTATAGACCTCCTTCAAAAACAATAACAATCTGATAACCATATAACATATTTTGAGCCTTTTGTGAGGTCAAGAAGGTTACTTATACAGTACTAGACGGGCCCGTTTTCGCTCTTGCGGGCTCATCAAAAGCACAGTGTCTTTGGGTTCAGCTCAATCCCTTTGAGATGCACTCCCAGTTACAAAGGAACCGACGTCGAATAACAAGTCACTGCAAGTCAGGTGATAAATCTCAGACATCGTAGTTGATGAGCCTCGGAAGGGCCAAACGATCCCACTAGTACTGTACAAATGCCGTACCAAACCTCACAAAAGGCTCAAAACATGATATGTGATATCCAACAATAACCTGATTCTCATTTGTTGTGTATTTTCGAAATAAAAACAACAAACACGTTGGTCTGAATTTTTCTGACGCATTAATCAGAAAACTTGACATCTGTGTATCAGCCTTAAGCTTCTATACCAGTGTTAGAACTGCTAACGTAAGTCTCTACTCCAACATCAGTAGTACATCAGTAGCGCGTATCTGGCCAATGTTACTAGACGTCGAAATACAACAGAAACATTGGTCAATTCTCACCGATTCCCAAGTCCAACAAATATTTTTCGTCTATACGTATGTACCTCAAATGCACTTTATTCCGGATGTTTATATTACCACGAGCGCATGTGGCGAAGTGGAACCCCGCGACACACAAGGTCGTCGGCTCTATCTCACTCTCATTATTCACCAGGCGTTCAATACTTCCGAGGTCGGTAAAATCGATATCGACTTGTCTAGAGGGATAGCAGCACTGACTTAATACATCGGTAGGCCACGAAAGCCATTGTAAATGTCGAATATCCATTCAATCACCTCAAACAAAGCCCAAAACTGAAGACGAATGCATGGCACATCCCTCAGGGATTGATAAAAGCTGTGAGCTTTATCCCTTGTTCTTTATATTCCAAAGCTATCCCACTGTGATTCCTAAACTACACAGCCTTGCGCATAGACCACTATGGATGCAAGAGGCATTCCCCCTCAACAAACACCGTGAAAGGAGGTTGATCGTACATTCATGCTTATTTAATGAGTTTTGGTGGCCCAATGATGTCTCAAATCAGTGTTTTCAATCTCCCAGAAAAGTATGGCAACATCTATTAACCCCGAAAAGATATGATGCCGGCTCAACCACGGTGCGGAATCCAACAACCAATCGGTGTGTAATGAAGAGCATTTGAAACCACTACGCTAGCACTTTCTGTACTCAATCGATAGCTTACATGATCTAAATCCTCTGTTAGAGGTGCTCTGTAAAAAGGCACATACTAAACCCCATAATTTTCAATAGAAAGAAAATTTCCCAAAGATTTAAATACTGTGTGAAGAATGGTGCCTAAAAAGAGTACTACCTTATGAAACATGAACTATTGCCAATGAGAAAAACACTGGATTATCCAGTCTGAGATAATAGGATATGCGCGAACGTATCAATATAATTCCACATAGGGTCACTTAAACCTCTGCACGTTTGGCGACTTTACAAATAAGAAGAGCGTGGGTTAAAATACGAATCAAGCTCACGGTGTTGATCAAACCCTGAGCGATGCGCCATGTATTCGACTTCATTTGACCATCAGATGAGGTGATTCAAGATCATGTCTGCCTTTCAAGAATGACTCGCGCTGATCTGTCCAATGCATTATGTCACTGCTGCTATGCCCTCAGACAAGTCTAGTATCGAGTTGCGGATCCTAAAGAGATGAAAACCTTGGGAGCGCGATCGAACTAACAACGTGTGTTTCACGTGTGTTTCTACCACTAACCAGTGCGCCACACGCGTTCTCACAACATGGGTAGACGAGTTCTTTTTTTTCCTGATTGCACAACAAATTAAAAAACAACCGGAGTATGTTAATTCAATAGTTCACTGCGCTAGATCGTAACCTCAAACGAGACGATTCGATAAAATGTTTGATACGAAGGTACATGAGTGAACCTTACATTTTTGGGAAGAATAAATTGTTGTATACTCTGGCTTCATCCTACAATGACTTCCGAAATTTTCGAAATTAGTAAACTTCACCAGAGTAGTTGTAACAAGCCATCAGCTGGTATACACTCAAAAGCTTTGAGTATGAAAAGCATATTCAGATTCAAAATAAGGGCTAAGCTGTCGACAAGTAGTGGATATTTAAACATCAGAGACAAAGTCGAAGGATATACAAAAGAGCTCGGATACCATATCTCCACTTCTTTGATAAAGCTGACAGCTCAGTTCTTGATCGTTCACGTAGAATTGACACAAGGTGTGGCATGGAGGAAGAGCCATGATTTTCAAATCTGCAAAAATTGTTGCTTCAAAAAATGGGAACGGACCCATATCTTCTTTGTTGATTGGACTTGTAGCACAAGGCTGTTAATGGATCGCTTTGGCTTCGTTTCGTTTTCTTCAGAGCCACTGATTCAATCCAATCGCCCAGTTTCATTCGTACTCGTTGTTCTTCACCTTCATTTCACTCGAGTCTCAGGTTCTTCAGTAGAGCACCGTTCGAAGGAGAACCTCATTTGGCAAACTCATTACATACAGAATAAAAACGTATGGTGACTAGCTAATCATCACGTTACTAGTAATTTGCTATTTCCGGGCAATCTATCCTGCGAAAGACGGTATTGATAAATCAAATCACTATTATCAGTGATCAGCTAGTCAGCATACGCTTCATCCTGTATGAGAAAGAGCTTGCCAAGTGGGTCTTCTTATTGAACGGGAGCTCACCGAAGACGAGGCGGATACCCACAAGGACCAGTGACTGTGGTCAACTCGAATCACTGGCTCTAAGCAACACGAGAGCGTTGAAAGGTTAGCAAGTAAATGTTTTGATAAAAGCCTCGTGTGACAATAACTTTTGAAAAAACCGCTGGTACACTGACAATAAAAAATAATTACGTATAAACCTAAGAGAATTAGTGGTGAGCAAAAAGACGGCCTAAGGCGGGAATCGAACCCTGAATTTCATCCATAACGGGGACGCGTGCTACTACCACTTCAGAGTATTAGAGATTATAATGGTTGTCAGCTCAAAAGGGTTTAGAAAGCAAATCGCATAGCCGACCAAACCTGTTGAAGGTTGGGGCTGACAGCTAACGTGGAGATGTTGAAGAATGAGTGGTGGTGCAAATGTGCCTCAGTTGTGTAGTGGTAGTAGCACGCCTCCCCAGTATAAATGAAACGCGGGCTCGATTCCCGTCTGAGGCCGTGTTTTTGCTCAACACTCAATTCTCTAAGGTCATATACGTAACATCATAACACTGCGATAAATGCAGTAAAAAGACTAGAAATTTCGGAAAAAAATGGTAATTTCCTTCCTAACGCCCGGAGATAAAACACTAACCGGAGACATTCCAAGCACTAAGAATGATGCGTCGGCTATCCGGAGTCGTGCGAATTTGCTGGATGACTTGAGCGAGCTGGTCAACACCTTTTCCGTCATAGTTGGCGTCCGGCCCTTTGTACTCGGCACCGAAATGACGCCACTGAATTTGTCAAGTTTGGAAAAAATGAGAGAATTGGTTATTGAAGGTGTAAAAGGCCATGAAATTGGGTCACCACTGTACTTAACTACATCTGAAGCACATTTCTGGATGTGTAACTTGCAGCTCATGAAAAAGAGGCAGCTGAGATTTCAGTTTCGTATGAGAAATTCAATCGCTAAAACAAAAAAAAAACGTGAACATTTAGGCAAAATATGACGCTTTGCAAAAATCATGAGTAGTTTCCTCCTTACAGCATAAACAATGCCGCGAGTCAGTAGCAACATCCTTAGTAGTAAATGGGCTGATGACAATTTTCCTTCAACATCTTAGCCATGTGAGTACACATTTACATATTATATATACATATATATATATATACGTATATATATAGTATATATATATATATATACGTACACGTATATGAACGTAAACACTATATATGCATATATATATGTATATATACCTATGTGTACAGATATATATAGATATATATGTATGTACATATATATATACGCGCCCAGACATGCGTATACACATGTGTATGTACGCATGTGTCATATACATTCATACATACACCTATCCTCCAAACGGTATGCCTCACCGTGGCTGAGATGTGTTGGTGGGTGTCGGACTGCAAAGTACAGCGGAGGATTCAACTCTCAGCAAGGCCAATCAAGCCGAGAAGGAGTGCGACATTTCTACTTGGGAAGCCCAGCTATGAGTAAACCGTACCAAGATAGACCGCCATCTTGGTAGCTACTACTCGCAAGGTGGTAATCTGCACAAGGACCGGTGACTGCTCTAATGTGGTGAGGACCTCAGGAAGCAACAGAGACATAAGGCAGGGCTCCAGCGAATTAAACAGCATATTTTCATGTGCTGGCGCCCACACAATTCGTGAAGACGGACCGTGCAAGTACTCAAGTATATATATATGTAGGCACATACATATGTAAATGTACATACACATGCGCGTACACGCACATAAATGCATTCGTACACATACATACATATACATGTGTACCTACATATATATACATATATATATATATATATATATATATATATATATATATATATATGACATCATGTTTGACATCACGTTGTCAATGACGTCAAGCGAGCCACAGGAAGATCCTATCCGACGGTGTGATCTCTTCACGAAAGCGTAGAAAAACGATCTGCACAAGATATATGATGATGCTCGACCAATGTCAACACCGCTGGGGACGCATTGAGCTCCCTCGCACGTGATGGAGGAAAATGGAAATAATACCGATGTCTCCTTGAGACACTCGACGATTGAGGAAACTACAGGTGATGTACAGATATTTCTTTGACAGTTCACTGATCCGTCTTCACAGAGATTTCCTCCACTTTGCGGATCCCAGTCTCAACTTCTTCTTGAACGTCGTAGAATACCAGTTGAGCGAGTCTCCTTACAATTTCGAGTATGGCTGGCTGTGGCGTTCCATAAGGCGCTGTTGAATGTCGGAGAGAATTGGGGGATAGAGCTCGGCCCAACGCGCGCCGCAGTAGCATTACAATCGGCCACAATGCGCCACATGTGCGTATATATATATTATATATATATATATGAATATAATATGTTATATACATATATATGTATATATGCATATATATACATACATATATATACACATGTATATGAGGCTTTTACAAATGATCTTCGAATGTCCTGCACAACAAATACAAACCTGAAATCCGTAAACAGGTCCAAGATCGCCTACTTCTCTGTCTGTAAATCCCATTGAGTCCAAAAATTCACGCGACCCATTGGCATCCCAAATCTGTAAAGATGATGCAGTCGAAGACGATTACGAATGTATGAACATGTTTCTAAACATTCTCAAAATTTAAGCTTTGCAAAAACTAGAGAAAATAGACTTTTCGGAAACATAGAGCCATACGATAATGAAGAAGAGAATCGTTCAGAAAATACCTTAACATTCTTCGCCGAAAGTCGTTTACTGTCAGTATCGCCGCGTATGAACCAAAGCAATTCTTCGACGATACCTTTCCAATAGACTCGTTTTGTTGTCAGAAGAGGCATAACATCTAAACACTATCAAATCCATTGGGGATATCGGACAGGAATTGTGGTATCAATAGGGATAGAATATCAACTGCACGAGGACAAAAAAGACATCGTTCGTTTCCAGCAAAAAAGCTGGGCGATCGCAGTCAATCGGCTTGATTCAGAGTACTTTGCTCATGTTAATGTGTTTGGCAGGTAACCAAACCTCACCTCAGAGAAGAAAAAACCAGAACTTGACGATTACCGCCCAAGAAAATGCCGTATAAAATATATCGGAGAGCGCAGAGCTCATTGGTTAAAGGCTTTCGTAATACACAGAGTTGTTGGTACGACACCCATGTCGTCACATCAGAACTAAGCTCTGCATCGTTTCGCAGCCACATTGTCTAAGACGGCAGAAGAAATATCACTTTAGGCTGCAGAGTAGGTCAAATCTCAATAAATGTGAAGAATTCCAATCTATTCTACGTAATTAAAAGAATGGCACATTGTTACGGGAAATCACAAACGACGGCGAATGTTTCTTATTTTACTATGAACATCGCACTGATGAAAGATTTAGGTTAACTGGCACCACTAAAGCCTGTTTGATCTCCACAGAGCTAACCCTTGTAAGTCCTAAGCGGGGTTGATCTCTCAAAAAAATTTTGGGGTGTGTGGAAAATTTGCTCCGTAATGGTTTTTTGACCTTTTAGGATTAATACTTAATACTTTTTAGAAGGCGCCTAAGGCTGAAAGAACAACAAGTTGAACACCACAAGGGAAGTCAACTCAAAAAAAACCTTCAGTCCTTTTGGAACTGTGGATCCACGGCCAACTTTAACCGGCAACTCTGGACGATACGCTCCACTTCTGAACCCCAGCGTGGTACTGGTAGACGCAGCAGCGGACCTTTATTAGATGCAGCATGCTCGGATGGAGATGGAGATGTGGAGTCCAGAGTTGCCAGTTAGAGATGAGGCCGTGGGTCCACAATCCCAAAAGAGCTAAAGGTTTTCTTTGAGTTGACTGCCCTTATAGTGTTCAAACTTCTTGTTGTTATTTCAGCCTTAGACCCCCTCCAAAGAGTGTTGTAGTTGATACGAAAGGGTTAAAAAAAACCAGAGCGGCACAAATTTTCCACACAACCTAATATTTTTTCTTAAGAAGTCAATCCGCTTAGGACTTACAAGGATTAGCTATGTGAAGATCAAACAGGCTTTCGTGGTGCCAGTAAACCTAAATCAACCTCGATAACTTCCTGCCACTTTTCGCGTGAGAAATCAACAATCAACAAGCAGCAAGCAATCGAACTCTTCGGCTAGCATCCGGCATGTCATCGAGGGTTCTCCTCGGTCATCTCGAGGACGACAGCTAGACGAACAACTTTCAATGGACGACCCAAGCTCGACTGATCGTCCAGGCTGTTCTGCCTAGCTTTGGAACTTCGCGATCCACTTCCTAGCTGTCCTTTCTGCAACAGTATCATCGCCCCAAGCTCCATCAATCTTGCGCGCCGCCTTACTAGCATCTTCCCTTTGGCGCCACTCGTGCCTAAGTAGCAGAGCGAATTTGTTCTCAAAACAGCTCCATCTTGAAACACTTCCTTACTCTATTATAATAATCCGTCTTCACAATGTTTTTTCTTCACCGTGCAGATCGCAGTACTTCTAGCATTCGATTGCTTTTCGTCTTATTCTTGAATGACGTAGAATACCGGTCGAGCATGCCTCCCTGCCTGTGGCGTTCCATAGGGCGCTGTTTTTGACCGCCAAAGAGGATTGGGAGAGGGGGGAGGGGGAAGGGGGTGAAGCTCGGCTCCATGCGCGCCGCGACGAGTCATTACAACCACTCGCCGCCCCCCCCCCCCACCCCCTCCATCTCAGAGCAAGTATAAGGCAAATTGTAAACCAAAATACTCTCAAGAAAATTGCGCAATTGAATGGTCCTTAAATCATTCTCTTTCGTAGCAAGAATCATAATAAGATTTAAAAAGGCGCACTTAATTACGCAACCTATTGACTGCGTAAAAAAGCTAGCAAGAATGGCACCGTATGAACTGGAAGGAAGGAAGGATTATTCTATGATTTCTTACTATTACGAAGATTGTATCGCGATTGCATGCCGAATATCGACAACGTTCCCGTTCCGGTGCGATCCGTACGAGGTTTTCCATTTTCGAGAATCTCACGAATTTGATTTCAAATACTGCAGCTCGTCGCGGTTTTCCATAGCACGTTGGGAACTGTCGAGACGCTATCTGAAAAAAATCCGAAGTGATGAAGTACAATACCAAGTCACTATAGCAACATCCACCATATCACGAGTTGAAAATTCCTTCAGAAAAACAGCTTCTTCTGAAAGTTCGGCAATTTAAGCGACGTTAAAACACATACGAACAAACAGATAAAAACATAACAAATCGCAAGAAGAAGAAAAACAAAAAGTAACATATTGAGCCTATAGAAGAATCAAAGAAACAAACATAAGGACTGGGACGAGAGATAAGCGCGATCAAACGGGAGATCCCTGGGAGAAAATCTGCAAAGGCTGTCCACTTCTTGTCGTAATCCCCGCCAAGACATAGAAAAATTTCAATACATAAAAAATGAGATCCTTTCATTAGTATTTGAGCCAACATGCCATGTGGTCTGGTAAGGGCTCTTGTACAACCCGATACAAGTATTTCGTCCTTACAGACTCGTCAGTCGGGCAGAACCCGTCTCTTTCGATCTTTTTTACTAGTCAGTTCTCTCAGATGCCCAACTCTCCCTAAAGAAAGTCATCGAACGACACGTTTTACACTCTATGTCAAGTGAAATTTTCACCTCACACAGAGTGTTTGCGCACTCGATTGCTCTTTGGCTGATATTTTTATCATATTATACCTTTATTTGGACTGCTTTATTAAGACCAAGCTCAATTTTGTACAAGAGCCTACGAGCTGTGCAAGAGCCCTTACCAGACCACATGACAAGTTGGTTCAAATGATAATGAAAGGATCTATTGAAATTTGAGCGTGGTCCGAATGAAGCACCAAAATAAAGATATAAAAGGATAAAAGGATAAAGCTCTCGGCGTTGATCAATCCCTGAGGGATGCGCCATGCATTCGACTTCAATTTGTAACTTCGTCTGAGGTGATTGAATGCATACCTGACCTTTACAATGACTCGCGGTGGCCTCCCGCTGAACCGAGTCAGTGCTGCTTATCCTCCCAGACAAGTCTGAAACCTGCCTGGTACCAATTTACCGACCCGGAGGGATGGATGGCTTGGTGAGCCATGAGCGCGAGATCGAACCATTGACCTCGTGTGCGACGCAGAGCACCTCTAACCACTGCGCCACATGCGCTCAAATAAAGGTATAACTATGATAAAAGTACCAGCCAAAGAGCAATCGAGTGTGCAAACACTCTGTGTTAGGTGAAAATTTTACTTGACATAGAGTATTAAACGTTCGCCTTCGATAACTCTCTACAAGGAGTGTAAGGCTCCCGAGAGAACTGACTGTAAAAATATCGAAAGACGACGGGTTCTGCCCGACTGGCGAGTCTGTAAGGACGAAACACGTGTCTCGGGCTGTACAAGAGCCCTTAGCAGATCACATGACAAATTGGCTCAAATATCAATGAAAGGATCTATTGAAATTTGAGCGTGATCTTATTAAAACACTCGAAATTAAGGTAAAAAATGAGACGTAAGCGAATAGACTGGAGTATCAGGAATGAGTAAACAAAGCGAACCCACCACCACCCTGCACACGCCCGATAAGCAAAGTGAAAGGCGATTACGCAACCATGCGCTTCCCGCCCTGGCGCGCTTTTTAAATGTCGAGAAAATTCTTTCGGAGAGGCAGTGTTCGATCGCATAGAGCAAATCGCGAACGGCGAGCTATCGTTACTTAGTAGGAATTTTTCTTCGTTTTAGGGGGGAAAAAAACTTCAGATTTTTCGCGTTACTCTGATACTCTATGATTCCTCTCACAGTGGTCGTATGCTTTTCGTGCATATATAGCATTTATCAAGAGTGCAGTGGCGCAGTGGTTAGAGGTGCTCTGCGTCGCACACGAGGTCAGTGGTTCGATCTCGCGCTCATGGCTCACCAGGCCATCCATCACTCCGGGGTCGGTAAATTGGTACCAGACAGGTCAGAGTTGTCTGGGAGGATAAGCAGCAGTGACTCGGTTCAGCAGGAGGACCACCACGAGTCTTTGCTAAGGCCCATTATGCATCCGAACACCTCAAACGAGGTTAAAATTGACGACCAATGCATGGCGCATCCTTGGGATCATCAAGGCCGGGAGCTTCCTCCTTTCATGACACTTATCGTGGTGGCGTCCACGGGTGTGTTTTGCTGCGACATGAGAATATGTCGTTTCTCGTTAACCTTCCGAATGATGACTTGAACATATCACATTACGTGATACGCCGTCCTCAGGCTTTCAACACAATCAATCGTCCATCCTCACAATTTGAAGAGAGCTTTGTTACCCTTTGACCACTGATTTTCAAGGATGTGAATGGCGGTGATGCACTCAATGTGGGTAAAGTAATGATTGATCATCGATGCAAAACCATAAAGGAAACTCAGAAAGAACGAAAAAAAGAAGAAAAGACCGCAAATTTGCAGTATAGCAACCGTTGCGGGTCTACTTGTTTTAAGTCGTCTGATCATTCATTGAACACTAGCCACTTAGAGTGTTGATTAAGTGAGATCCTGACCCAGGTCGCGAGATCAGGCTGAGGTATGGTCCGCAGATTAATCTTACCAATCTGGGTCAGACACAGTCTTAGTGTTGGGGTCCAGATTGTGAATGACCTAACCGGACCATTTCGTTCGAGATCCTCTCGAAATAGATTAATACGACCATGGGGAACACAGTGTAGATTAAACTGTACACCAAAATGATCTCGATGTCGGTCAAAATCTGAATTGATCATGGAAATCAGTAAACAATGTACTCTGAAGGGACTCTGTAACTCTTGCGAAATGCATTAGAAATACTATCAACTTCGAGTACTCTGAAGGCTCTGCAGAAAACGGTGTCTCCGATGTCAGCCAGCCATCCGTACAGCGATCTACTAACAACAATCAGCAACGACATCATCAATGTCGTCTACCAACCTCGTGCCAGCTGAAGAGCTTGGTTGTCATACCTAGACTAATAACTAATTTTGATGCCGAGGTTGATAGAAAGCCGATCTCTCAAAACCTGTAAACTTTTTTCCCCTCAAGGTTTTTTATGGTCCCGCTCAAAAAACTATCCACTACGAAATAATGATGTAATGAAAATGTTCATTCGTGTTATTTGGGCAGCGGAAGAAAAGACCACGAAAATTCTATTAGCATGTTTTTTTTTGAGATATTCGCATTATTGAACACAGTTTATAATGCGAAGAAGGAAAAATGAGAAAAAAAAACAGGTTTAAACTGATCGTCTGATTTTGATATGCCGATTACACTTGAAAACAACCTCTCTACAATCAGTGATACTTGGTAATGAAATATGATAAAGTAAAAGTGTCGGTAAATTAGTCAGATTCATTCGTATTGCTCTAGTAATTGAAAACAGATGGAAATGCTTGAGGCTCAAGAACGCCCTCGCGGAAAAAAGTTTCACAATCGGTACGTGCAAGGAGTCTCCTCTAGATGCTATCTATCTGTCTCTTAAAGGTGAGTGACGTTCTGATGGTCTATATCGGAGCTCTTCAGGTCTTTGAAGTCTGAAGATCTTGTTAACAATGTCGAAACAGCACACGGAGAAAACGAAGAAGGCAGACGGAGTGAGTTGTTTGGTTCAGTTTGGTTTTGGAGAAAGCGTTTCTTCTAAAGTCTGGCCGGTGCTTCGTATTCGCCATGATGTGATCTAAGTTTATCGTTCATATAAAAATTGTCGTTTGCGGTTCAAGAATGATAAACGACAATTAGCGAAAATTAGTTATACACTTTAATTGTGATAGGTCTCACTTTGCCAAGAAATACTAAATGGTTAGCGTCTAGCTACAATATAGTGAAGAGTCTTTGCGAATGTTCAAAGTCTTTTCGAAGTTGAGATTGATCCGTCAATGGCTTACGCTCGTTTTCGGTGGTATCACCCATCACCAGAGCCACAGGCCTCATACTTCACCCTAATTTATAGCAAGGATGGAGAGAAGTGTTTTCAATGATGGCACGTGATTTTGGTTATCACCATTTATTTAGTCGATGGATTACGACTGGTAGTGAAGATGTAGAAAATCTTCCAATCGAATGCTCTAACCTCGCTATAAACATTCAGAATAGTCTGTTAGAATGATTTAAGCCTTCTCGAGGTTAGTGCGTCAGTGACTTACGATATGCAATAACGCCGAAACTTACGTAAGTCGCTGACAAATCAACTTCGAGGACGTTAAAACATTTTCAATGTTGAATATTGAATGAATATTGAATGTACTGAATGTGCACATGAACGCATAGAAAAATCTACTTTGTTTCAAAGTCAGACGATTAATCTGGACTTTCGAAAAGCAATTCCTAATTGAATAATAAGAATCGTACTTCCCTATGGCCCACAGAAGAGCCAATAGATCGACCGGCGTGTTGGAACGAACACATTCACGCTGCGCCCCTGCCCCAACCTATAGAAATGAAAGAATCTCCTTGGCCGCGCACGTGAATCTGATCTTGTTTTCCTTGCTACCACAGAAACGGTCGTTCAGAAAATAAACAAAGCACTGGATTCTTTGAATCTGACGCTATCGAATGATTACTAATACTCCGAAAAAAAGAGGTCTGTCCGGCCAAAAATATGCGCGTGTGAGATATGATTTTATTCCGTAATTCACAGCGTTATAAAAGGCTCTTTTCGAAAACGACCGCGCATTGCTCTAGCCAAAGATTCATGCTTTCGAATAATTACTAACACTTCTGAAAAGTTCTTGTACAGCAAATGCAGGTTGAGTATCATTTTTTTTCTCGTATAACCGAAAAGTACCGTGAAATGTAGGATGTGAAGAGTATCTGATGCCTACTCATTCATTGTCTGGGATCGATAGCGGTATACGGCAGTTTGATTGCTGCAAACAGTAAGCCATGGCTGAAGTGCCCCAGTGGTATTCCAACGGGATACTTAATCCCAGTGGTTTCAGTGGAAATAATGAAACTTTGATAATCAGAAACCTGTTATTTGTGATATGATCATTTCGGCTGGCACACTACCGGGCTAAAGTTTTATGTTTGATTACTAATAAAGTCAGACTTGGTAAGGAGTAAATCAGTCCAACTTGGAAGAGGTTGCCCGTAGATAAGAACTTTCGACTTTTCGAATTTCTGTGCCTACAACTTGTGCTCAGCAATGTCCACACTTGAAGTGTTTAAAATGTATGGATTCTAAAGACGAATACATTATGTATAAGAATCAGAATTGAAAAAATTTTTCGAGATGGTGATTCTTATTTCATTCTGTCCATAACTTTTATTCGTACGAGGCTTAGAATTCAATGAAAAAAAAACATAATCCATTATTCTTTTAGGATTCTATGATCGTTCTCCTCGTCATTACACCAATATACCAACAGACTGGTCGTTTTCAGTTCGTTTTCCAATTATTCCGTCAATTTCTTAGAATTATCTCAACAAACGTAGCAAGTTGCGACTTTTATTCTTCCGATAGATGTAAAAATTCTTTGCGTGGTAAACGGAATCCAGGTGGTAGTGCTATAGATGATTCAGGTGTTCAGCTATCAATGATGGCATGTTTCTTAGAGGAATACTGCGTAGTTCAATTTCATTTTCTCAGTCGCATCTCTTCTTTCTTATCAAAGCAAAGCCAATAAACATTGAAAAATGAAATCGCGCTCGCTAAAAAGAAACTATGTTTTGCTATCGACTGAAACAACTATGCCCTTTTTGCCTTTTAAATTTCAGACCTTAGTAGTCAATCTTTTTCACCATGACCATAGCTAGAAACTAGATATATTCATAAAGAAAAAATATGACGACGGCTGATTGTTTCAGTAATGACCCAGCAGCCACAGTGCTAATAATTCCTCTCTAGCAGCTATCGTTATGCAGCGTTACTTCCCTGATTTATTTAATTTGTCCCTATGTCAGACTTCAGCACTTCTTTGATTCGCTTCCTTGACCTACATCTGTACTCCACATAATTATCCGGCTTTACGCCATTATTCGAATGACGTAAATTCTACCTTGCTCACCAGCATTTCTTAATACTGATCGAGTAAATTATCCAAGAAATCCCGAAGTAAGACAAGGGGTTCCTTGACCTTTGTTGCAGGCACTTGCCACCTTTTGTGGACAGAAGAGAACTTCTGTTAGACAAATCTTACCAGAAGACACCAGTTTGCCAGCTTTGTAACGATGCTTATTGGTTGATCTTGGCTAAGACTGTATTACGAGTACGCTTAAATTTGCTCCAGAGAACCCTATACTAAGTGATAAAAAAGACGTGGGCAATCTGCTTCCACTTCATTTTTGACAAGAGATAAGTTACTGAGCGCTTTCATCCACCTGTTTTTTGTTTTCAAGGATTCTGCTATAAGTGATCCCTATTTATGTCCGCGATAACGACGACGACTTGGATGATGAGCCTCTTCCAAGATATCCGTCAGAGGTACGTCCCTCTTTTTTTTTCTAAGATGTGCCGCATGCGCTACATTATTACATCCATCCATTCATTTATGGGTGGTTGTCCTACCGACTCATTCTTTGCAGGAGAATGTTTCAGTGGATATACGCATTGAAGAACACTTTATTGGAGTTCGAAGTATTGATGAGGTGGCAGGAAATTGAAAACATCTAAAAAAGAACTACCTTGAGATGATTTTCCTCTTTAGGCTGCCAACATAGTTAAAGCGATGATTTTGCACTTTATTATAAGCAAGATAATTCAGATGATATCTACACACCGCTTACATTATTTCTTGTGCACAGGAATACAAAAAATGTGGTAATTATTCGTCTGTTCTTCGGTTTCTTCTCGCTTGCAAAAATCTCACCGCTAACTGACATAGATCAGCGTCGCCAAACAAACTCGTTGTAGAAGGTGTTTTTTTTTTCTTGCGAACTATGTTCTGTAGAAAAGACACTACCGATCTAGTGTATATATAATACCTAAGAGAACTGAGCGGTGAGCAAAAACATGGCCTCAGCTGGAAATCGAACCCGCTTTTCATTCTAACCGAGGACGCGTGCTCTACCACTACATCACCGGAGGCACATTTGTCCGACCACTATATTATAATTATATGCCGCTTTGAATGGAGTGGAATAAGCGACTTTACACGTGTCATTGCACGTCATCCCCAACCATGTGCGCTCCTCTTATTCCATTAATGCTCCAGGAATATTTTTTATATGTCGAGACGTAATTGAAGTACTGATATTGATTTTCTTAGGTGTTTCATTTCCTATAAATTATTTTATCGAAGAGAACGGATCAAAATGGTGGTATGTAGAAGTTGGCGATAGCAAAATGCAAACGGTAAGACACTGAGAGAATTCCACAGATCTGGTTTGACGTAATCAGAAGCTAGATAGACATGTTCTGCTAGGAGTATAGTGAATTTGCTTCTTGCTCGATTTTGCTTCCACAAATCATTTTTGTTCTGAGTGAAAGCGAGCTGTCTATCACATTATATCCATCTACACATTGTTCTTCCTATTCTCCGAATCATATGTGTGGAAACTAGATCTCTATTCTAAAGTTGTAATAGGATTTTTTAAAAAATGAAAGCGACCACTTAGAGGGTTTTTTTTACAAGATTCTTTGCTAAACCTATTTCCAATCAGTCCCTTGAAAAAAGCACTTGTCTTCGTACGTGGAAAAGGAAATGCGTAGAAGAAGGAACGATTTGAAAGTATTCGGAACGCTTAGTCAAATGCCTAGCTGCTGTTAGACGATAATGGTCAACTTGCTCATTTACAGTTCCGTCGCCTGTCCGAACTGGTTCAAAGCTATCATCTTTATCGCTACACTGATGCTCGTACTGGTCGAATGGAAATGTTCCCATTATGGAAAGGTGGAATAGTAGACGATTTTGATTACTTTCATTAATTCTATTAATAAAGACTTATCAGGGCCTAATTGATGTTTGTGTTTCAAAGAGGTCCAATACAAATTTCATACCGTGATGTTTGTCGAAGCTATTCTTTATAACGAGATTTTCAAAGTTCAAATTTGCACCTTACTGTTGGACTCTCGTTTTCGAATCCCTCATTACACCATCACTCTTGATTTTTCGTCGTCTGCAGATTGCACAGAAACTAGAGGTTACTGCTTGCGTACTCCTGACCAAAAAATAGTCATAAAATATGCTCCTTGCTAGAAGTCTTTCTGGTACACTACTGGTACAACGATAGCTTCATCATCACCATTACGATCCAGACACAATCCTTCAACATACTCCGGCTGGCACAATTTCGGTTTATTGAGATGTGACATCTCTGTTGCACCTATTTCAATGTTCATTTTCCGTGGGATCGGAAAAAGGTGTGATCGACCGGCATTTTGAGAAATTTGTTTTGTTATTCGGTTTCCAAAAAAGAAAAGAAGCAAAAGAAGGTATAGGCTAGAAAAAAGCAGGTTTGAAAGCACGAACTATGAAGCACTGTTCCATCGTGCATGGACATTACAATTCCACTCTTTCCATATCGTGCCAAACGCCTTCTATAATTTTGATTCCGTCCAAACTTTTTAAAACACAATTCATCACTAATTTTCACAAATATCCGTGCATAATCTCCAGCTGTTATTCTTCGAGTCTATTCTGGGCGCAGGTACGATTTGGAATATAACGTAATAATGCTGAGTTACAGAGGAATATGACACGAGATGGCTTCGGACGTGCACTAACTCTTAATAATTTTCGGTTACATTCGTGCATGTTTTATCGCTCCTCACTAACTGCTGCCGTTGTTTCTGTGAAAAGGATTGTTCCTGATCTGTCGAGTTGTGATCACACTGAACGTAATATTTCCCAGTAGGGTCACCTGATATAATTGAACATCATATCCTGGAAATTTGAATCAAAGCAAACATGTTTTAAAGCCACGGTCATCATCGAACCAACTCTAGTAACGGAAGCTACGGGCCTTCTAATCAAAATGATGAAAGTAGACCATATTACTGACCTGATCCTTCCGGGCAGTTTATTTTGAGTGTTCTCGAGAACTCCATAGAAATAGCAAAATAAGAGGATTAACGCTGTGATGATATTGGGGACTATTTGAGAAGACCTAGAAATAGATATATATGCGGTTTTATGACTATTGACTCATGCTCGTCAGTTGGAAAAACTTACCAGATAATGACTTCGTATTACAATTTGTTCGCACGAAGACTTACGATGAATCAAGCGTTGCTACTAGAATGTTTCTTTCGATGTTGAAATTTTTTGTGAATTGTCAGAAGTGCTTAGCAAACACCTAGATTCATGCTGTGTAGTGGAGCTTTTTACAAAGCTTCGCGAACCAAGGGCATTAACTTTGATATGTACACTTACAACTAGTATCGCACATCATAATTTCAATGCGTACTTTTTCTCCGGCTTATTTCGTGCCACAGAGCCCTCGCCAGACTTTTTGCAGTCCCAGATAGCTTGTCAAAAACTTATTTTTACTGTGAGCGGCTTTAAGAGACACTTTTCATGGTTCCTTTCCGGAGGTGGAGTGAAATTGGTAAAAATTCTAAACTAAACATGAAAAATGCAAACAAATGCGCTCCAACTATTATACAAAACATTAGGAGATTGGTAATACCGTGGTTAGATTGTGAGTGAGCTTTTCCTTTCATCATACAGAGAAATTAAATTTACACGGAAAGTCAAGAACTTGGGAGCACACAGAAGAATATATCGGTTACACGGGAGTTCAACATCGGATGCGGAGAAGTTGAAGGGACAGAAAAATATGTTAAGGAACACAATGAGCTATAACCTCGAGAAACTGACGCATTGCACCTCTCGCCAGGGCTTAGGGGCCAAATCACTTGAATGTCCTTTTTGATAGTACTTTGATGGCAAGTGGTCCACTTGGCTTGACTTGCGGAAACGGCTGCCCGTGGTCGTGGAAGGGTTGACACGAGTCAGTGTGGTCATGTTTCACCTGAAATTTTTTCCAATCATTTCTCATGAGACAACTACTATCAATCAAGGTCCTAGGGCTTATATGGATTCCATGTAGACCAAGAATCTGCTTTTTTTCTTGCTGACGTGCTCGGCAGTGAAATTTACTGAAAGCTGCCATGCCAAAGAACCTATCTTCAGGTTTTCAACGCAGCATCCAGAGTCGGAGAAAGATTTTCTGCGTGATTTAAAATTAGTTTCCCAGAACAGCAGTGCTCAAGAGGGTTCTGTGAGGAGCGTACATAGAATTTTTGGACCTCATAACTATTCCATCCCTGGTATTTTATCCTCGTTTATATTGACGTCGTCTAGATCTGAGTTGATTCTGCGGTTCAAAATGACGCTGACTGGCACGTTGGGCAAGAGGACAGTTGACGGAATATCGGCGTCTAACCACTTTTTAGTTGCCAAATTATTTCTAATGATTCCCAAGACCGACTGTATAGAGACTTTTCTATCGAACACTCTCTATTTATCCTCACTATATGCTCTTCTAAGTTCAATAAATTACTAATCAATTGCATTTTATCGCAAATAACGTCGACGTTCATGCGGACCAAACAATCAGATGTGTACCTGGGGATATGCCAGACGCAAACGAAGGCGACCTAACCAAGCGATCCACCTAAGTCGAAACGAAACACAACAGCATTCGATCTCCTTCCATATACAAAGTTATGTCATTTTTTCCCTCTTTCCGTTTATTTATTATTCTCATTCATTCATTGTTTCTTATCTTAGAACTTCACCAATGTAGAAGTTTTCCCATCCCATAACATTTTAGTGTTATTTAGTTATCTTTAATAATCTTCAGTCACTTCCTTATATAATCCCAAACCCATAACTTATCCGTTCTATGTCCATCTTGTGGAGTACTTTCCAACTACGAGTTTACCGTTAAAGATATACTTCTTACATCTAGGCAGCCTACTCATATTCTTCTAAACTTCGAGATCACGTAGGAAACTTGAACGTTAGACTATGATACTACTACAACATTATTTTCAGTTGTACTACTCGTACAAACTGGTGGATTGACGTAACCTAAATCGTACACGCTAATCATGAGTTTTTTGTATAACTTTTTTCAGTACATAATTGCTATTTCGGTGTTGTTATTTATGTTATATCTATTGATATAAAGGTCTTATTACCCAAATGTGAGTTGTACTATTCGCACAGGCTGTCTGTTAACCTCGGCATGCTTCAATAAACCCTAATTTTTTTTCTTTAAGCGAAGCACGAGGTGTTATAATAATCTTTATTCAACAGCTGACGTTTCGGCAGTTCGCCTTCTTCGGAGCCTTTAAAAGTCAAGTTTTCCGCATTCCAATCAGGAAACCTCCAATACTCCTTTAAAAATATCACCAGACCAAAATTTCAATCGCATCAAGCACAAAATCAACTTTAAACTTGCTCACCGCTTTTTTGTATGTGTTTCACTGGATGATTCAAGTGGAGATCACCGGAAGACGATCACATAGGTTCGCAATGCACCCTACCCATCAAAACAAGTCTTGCATACTAATACATATCACGGGTGATCACGAAGAATTCCTCCCTGCGGTTGACAGTAAGATTGGTGGTGTTAATCCAAAGTGCTTCCAAAATCTTTCGTGCTGATGTTTTTTGTTCCTGCGCAAGGATGGGGACTTCGATCTCAAAATCCACTCCTCGTGCTTCTGTGCTCTTTGCGACTCTGGCGGGGTGTTCCGCCTGTTATGACGCTTGTCAGCTAGGTTCTACTATTCGAGTGCAAAGCGCCCTCCCCTTTTCGCTAATAAATTTATCGTCACACGCTTTGCAAGAGACTAGGTAAACTGTACCTAAGCTGATGCAATCACCGCCTTTGCCGTTAGGACATATTTTTACATATTACTTTCATTACATTTTACTTTCATTATACAGAGACGATCATATATGCGGTTGCGAACTAAATGGCGTCTTAGAGTACTCGCTGGGATTTCAATGACAGCTACCGATTGCTCTGAACCTGCTCTTTTCAAACAACGTTTATAGCTGTACTGATCTCATTTGAAAAGAGTGGGAGGACGAACGGCATTTTTTTTCCTAATGAGTCGCAACTTCACAAGCTGTATGAACCCGTTTTTACCTCTACCGGATGATGATAATAATTTTTTCGGTGCTACTCTGTCCCAATACAACTATGACTTGCGACGAAGAACAAAATCAACTGAACCAGAATTGGAAAATTATACGTAATTTCAACCATTGTACCGCAATCCCATGTCTGTTTTCAAACATAAAGTCAGAAAATTTGGTGAAACTTACAAGCACTTAGGCAGGCCGTGAAACTCTTTTGATACTCTGCCCTTAGTCTCTAAGGTATATGGTAGTAGCATGATCTGTGAAGTGGTTATATTGTGCACACCGACGGTTGCTAGGCAACTAGGACAACTCGGACAAAGTCGTCAAAACACCAATTCGTGTTCGCTTGGATTGAATTTACTGAACAGGCCTGACCCTTTTCGTTACGCTATTGTTCGTATCCAAGAACTACAACTTACTCACATTGCGGATATCCAATTTTTTCATTTAACCATATTCTGTCTAGATTCACAAAGTGCTTTTACGTATAGGTCTTGGATAATTTGCTAGCTTCCTTAGTATAGTATCGCATTTCAGTTTTCAAGAAGAGGCTTTTTGAAAAAATTGATGATTCGTGGAAGATAGAGCATGCAACGTTAATCTACCCCTTACCGATGTGCCAGACGATCACTCCATTGCTATTTAAGACGTGACTGAAATGTCATTTGCCATGCTCAATGAAATATGAGCGCTTATTCGTGTATCACATTGGTGTTTCCGTGATTCTGAACAAATCTGTCAGCAATTGCGAATTCTTACTAAAACTAGCAGTCTTGTGCACTGTACCAAAGGAAAGGTCACGTGTGTATCGCAGCCACCTCTATGCGAGGGGCTGCGCGGACCCAGTGAAATCACATGAATATAGGAGTGAGTGGTTCCACGAAAAGGCATCTACTATTCTTTGAAGGAAACTGGCAGAATTTCCAAGACACGTGGAAGTTAGTTTTAATTAATGGGATTCTTTTTTCCAAGAATCTCCAGCCTGCAAAATCTACTACAGGTTAATAGTGAGGCGTCGAGGTGTGATAGTGAACACTGAGTAGCAGGGCAGAACTATGTGCGACAAAATATAAGCAAAAAGTATTCGACTTTTTCTTAGACTTTCTATAACGTTTTTTGAGGTTTTGTACTCCATGTTAATGATACACTTACGATTCGACGGTTTCGCCTTTCTTATCAGCACCACACATTCTCTCTAAGTAGAAAAGGATATCCCATAGTAATCGTAAAGTGAATTGAGACAACACGCGTTGCAACGTCTGTTTTCAGTCGGTGTATTGCGGCTGATACCCTATATATCTAAGAGAACTGATATACCGTCTGCATATATATATATATATATATACATATATACACATATATATACATATATATATATATATATTCTGAGGTTGTCTTTTGCTGAGCATTCAATTCTCAAATCTAAATGTGAAACAACATAACACTGCGAAAAAGGCAGTGAAAAGCACTAGAAATTTAGAGCATTGCTGTTATCATATACGAACATTGTCTTTCAGCGAGTTAAGAAAAGCTTAATAAAAAATCTGTGGAAATATATCGAAGTTCTATCACGAGGTCTTTAGAAATTACTTGAATGAAAGGCAATGTTTATTCGGCTTTCACTTATTTTTGCGCATCGCTTGTCCATTTTCACGATTTTACAAAACTTCAAGCACATCTTGCATTTTTCTCTTCTTGAAGATCGTCTTCGTTAATTCTTTTTCGGCTTAGAAAGTGATGCGACTAATGTTTCGATACCGCAATCAATTATGACAGCAGCTACTTTACGTGGTTTACAAATAAGTCTATTTTAGAGACACTGATCGTTGAGTTCGCGTACATCCTCTCGGAGTCCACTTAAATGGTTTTCTTGTTGATCCGCATGCAGTCGACTTTCTGCTTTACCTGACCGACACTTCCGTATATAATGTGCATTCCTCTGGATTTCAATGATATGATGGTTTTTGAACGACATTTGAAATAAGCAGTCGTGCTAAATGCTCTGCATACCACATAAATTACTCCCTTACAAATTAATGTCCGATTTCACCTGCACAAAAATTTATGTCTCACCTATGGATATGCTTCAGTGGTAAAAACAAAATTTATTAAATTGCTCGCATTTCCCAGAGGAAATGAGTTTGTTCATAGCGGTCACAAAAAATTTCGGACTCCTGAATATGATCAAGATGACAGTTTATGACAGTTTTGGCCTTAGTTGGTTCTCTAGTTGACAGTGGAGAGGTCTGCTAGTGTGATAGATAGAACAGGGTTTCGTAGCCCAGTTTTATAAACTACTGCAGCGTTGATGATGCACATATTGTCGCGCGATATCGTGAGTCCCTTATTGGCTAGTATCACATACATCCTTTGAAGTGTCTAGATCATCTCGCCGATTTACTTGAAAATTTTCCCCACCAAGTTGCCGGGCAGCTGTACCGAAGGACGTCCGCAACTTCCAACCATCTCCCATCAGTGTTTGCGGCGACAATTGGCCCAGTGTCTGGAGTACAAGGAACTTCTCACTACTTCCTGAAGTCTGAATTCTTCCAAAAGCATATCTGTTCTCTACATGATGATTGGTTACTTTGATCCACCACAGCCGTCTGAATCTGGGCGAAATATTATTGCGGAGAAGTAGGATCACTAAGTCGATGAAATGCCTAGAAACGTCAACGAATGCGAATTGCATCAATCATGCTAATGAATCACTGTTTACGCTAAGTTGTGCAAACCGCTGTAAAAAGTGCTGCAAAAGCTGGTCGAGCCGACCTAAAAAGTTCTACTGCATCTACCATGTCCGACTCGTCCCACATCTACCGCAGACCACTTTTGCAAGCGTCTCCATGACTTCTTGTGCAAGAAATACTCCATAGACCAAAAAAAGCCTATAGTCACTTTAATGACGGTATAGGGGGGAGGTATGAAGCTATAAGTCTGGAAATTCACGCACCTAATATAAGCAACCGTGCATTTTATTAGCAAATGATGTATAGAGTCTGACGGAATTTAATCCATTTGGTAAAGTCTATATTGCGCTAATGCAATTCTGAATATACTAGTTTGAATTCGACATTAGCTTCCGAGTAACCTAATTACGATTACTACTAATCTTTACAAACGGCTTAACATAGCATGTATCATACAGTGCGGATCACAGCACTTATTGAATTCTCTTCGTTTCCCCGCATCCAGGATCCACGAGAGTCCTTGAACTCTTTTGCATTGGCTTCGATTTCCACTTAAGGAGTTTCTTACTGTGATCAATTTTTGAGGCCCTGTTTGTAAAGCCCAAGGATAGCCGAGTTAGGGCGTTTGCAGTTGGTTGAGAGGGATTAGGAGATCCCACAGAGGTGTTGCGCCAGTTGGCATGGTGAGTACTCGCGGGGTATGCCAGTTTCTAACTAGGTTGAGATATAAGGAGAGGTATCACATCCCTGCGCCATGCTCTTTCTCAACGTGGTTCTGACACTATTTATTTTTCCAATTTTTCGATAATCACTTTGTTGATTAAGCTACATAGCGCGTTCGAAGCTTAATCATGCCTTACACTATATCGCTAGACACCCTCTCTTTAGCGCTCTCACTCACCTTTATCCTTCACCCTCCATCCCTCTGTTCTCTTTTTTCGTTCTAGAACATGTTGCTAATTGTGATGAAATAACAACATAGCCAAATATAATTGTTTTTTATGAGTGTCGTTTCATGTTAAAGGAACGAAGTTCGAAACAATCACGCGGTCTCAATGTTAAATGGGATTGCGCTGTTGTTGCCCTACGATTTCCCCAAAACCGAAACGGTAGGTGATTTCAATTTGCTTTCATCTATCACTGCTTCCTTTGTAATTAATTTTGTTTTGTACATATTCAATGAATCCGGAGAAAAGTGGGAAATGTGGTACTCAACAATAAGCAATGAACTCTTCATCGTAATGATTCTCGATGCGACCATCACCTGTATCACCTCTGTCGCCCCGTTGGTCGTCCAGTTACTTGAGCGTATCAGCAACACTTCCATTTTTTCCTATCGCGCGCAAGAGTAGCCTAGTGAGTCCTCTTCGCTTTAGGAAGTCGGCAAGCATCATATCTTTCTTCTATGCCTTTCGTGAAGAAATCGGACAATCAGGTCTATGGTTTTCCTGTAGAGCGCTTGATATCCCGAGGAATCCAAATGCGATCATAATTTTCGTAAATTCATCACGATAATGAAAATCAAATGCTCCAGCAACCCAAAAAAATATAGAATGAGTTAATGGGGGCCTGACCTATCACAAAGACAATAAATTCCTCAGACAAAAAAAAAAGGTTTGATTAATATATTCGTTCTGTAGCGCTTCAATCAATTTCAAAGTTCTTTTTTTTGAATTAATAATTGCTTCTGCAGTACTCATTGCAAATCGGCCTCAGCTCTCATATGGATTTCTACTTTTCATTTTATTTTACCACGTATCATAGCAATGTATGTGTGTATCCCAGCATCCCCTAGCATTCATTCTTCAGAAAGTTATCAAGCATTTCAAGTGTTGCTTCGATTGCTGTTTGAAGCTTTCGTTTGCTTTGTGGAAGTTGCTGAATGTTGGCTGAGACGAATCGTCTTACAATCTTGGAGGTAGCTCCCAGCGAAGACGTCTTTAGGGATTTAGGTGTTTGATTGAAAGAGAGTGGTGGGGAAAGGGTCAGATCAGCATTTTGCTTACCACTGCTTCGTGATGTACCACATCACTAACTGTTGGGCTACGTCTCCTCATATTCAGAAGAAAAAAGAATACAAAGTCGGTGAAAAAATCAGCATCTCCGCTCGTTCAAAGTAAAAATATGAAGTAACTGAAAAGAAGATAATTGCTAAGTTCCAGGGAAATCAAGATCGGTTGTTTCGGAGTCGATGGTGCCGGAAAAACCACAGTACTGAAGATCATCAAAGGAGGTCAGCTTTCATATAATCGTTTACACCACTTTATTGTTAATAACCCGTTACTCGTTGACTAAGTGACTCAATTGTGCACCAATAGGGTCTTCATTATTCCCTTATGGATGCAGCAGCTGTTCGATGGACCCCCCACCCGCTTAGCTTATCGAACTTCTGATTAATCATCGACCCTATTTTTTGGAGATAATCCAAGCTATTCCTATGCACTTCCCGCTCCATGATTGATGTGGTTTTTTTTTTGCACCGATGGATAAATATACCGAATCATTTTTGGCCACAGGGAATGTACACGGTCACTTTACTTCTGAATCCATATCCATTCCTCTCTTTCGTGGAACAGTGATAAGGGCAACAACGTGCTAAGTATTTTAATATCTCAGCAACTGGCAACCTGCACAGCGCCTTCACTAAACATCCTGCTCTGAGTTTCGGCTCTCTTTGCGATTGAGATCTTAACGGCAAATGGTTGTCCGCATGATACTTGTCAATTTTTTCTTCTAATAAGCTTGTCAATATTTCAATTGCATGAAATGTCTTTAATCGTTCGTATTTATTTCTCACGAAATCAGTGGTGATGTCAGCTTTGCAGCTGTGCTGTTTGTCTTTTAGTCGCAGATCACGAGAAAGATGAAATCGTTTTGGTTTTTCTTGCGCATGAACGAAATTCACATTTCCGGATACTACCTCGCAGAAGAAAATGACGACCGTCTGCTCTTTGTTCAGCAGGACCGATGATATAGTAGTAATATAGAAATTGTCAATAGCAATCTGGGGAGCTAACAGGGGCTTGAGCTCGGCGCTTGCTTTACAAGGATTGTAAAATGTCATCTTAATATGATACCTTTCAGCGAAAGTCAGATACGCTAATGATTTTCACTAAAACTTCTATAACTTAGTTCCGATTGCATTACAAACAACTTTCTAACATTGACTTTCACCCTGGTACTTCGTAGCTTATCATACACAGACTTTGGGTAACTGCCTTATCTCATTTGATATAATAAAGATTACAGATCTTGCTTCATGTGGCCAAGCAAATCCTTACAGTACACAAGCCTGTCCAGAAATCTTTGCTTACTTTTGTGGAGTCCTCCTCGGCATTGCAATCAGTTTAGGGAATAATTCTCCCATGACATTGATACTATATAATTTTCTTAGATGCGTTCGTGAACAGGGGCCTGCCTACTTGAATGAATTTCTTACTATTTCCTTTACCACCGTATTCATTGATATTCATCGTAAGCTATAGTATGAATTGCAGAAGATCCCCGCAGCGTGCTATCTACCAACGGTTTTTCAATGATAGACATGGAATACGATGACGACTTCCGGATCAAAGTGTACGATCTTGGGGACACGAACGAATTCGTGATATTTGGACGAATTATTATGCTGAGGTAAAGTTTCAATGAGTACATCTCTGAAATGATGTGGGTACGCCAGCAGTGTTTCTTTTGATCGTCTAAGATCCATCAGCTCTCAAGACAGTGTCCATCTGCTGAATGTTCAACAAAGGATTTGTGACTGACAAACAACTTTGTGACTTCCCAAACATATCCATTCGTTTAGGTACATGGAATAATGTACGTTGTTGACATATCGAATGAGGAACGCCTTGAAGAGAATTATGAAACAATAAGAAAGGTAATATTGAAAGCTAGGCTGTTAGTTATTCGCATGACGTTCGGAGCCATGTTTCCTTTATCTGCGAATCTGTGATATTCTACAGCTTCAACACCATCGAGGTACTGCCAGTAAACCATTCCTAATCGTGCTGAATAAGCGAAAACCCACGGAACTTGACGAATTCGACTTTACCATTGGTGTGAGTCTATGAGTAAAATTTTCTTTCATCGTTATTCCTACATGATCCGCCATGTGACCGGTGATTTTGTCCGGATCTCCCTTGAATGTGAGTTTAGTATTTTCATTGAGAAGCAAGCATGGGGTAGAATCGCATAGTATAGATAGGCTAACTGTGGATAATTTTCTATAAACAGTGAGATGAAACCATTGTATGCGAGGCTTTTCCGGCCGAACAAGTTGGAACCTCTAGACTGATTTGGGACTGATCGGCTACCGATGAAGACTAG
The DNA here is from genome assembly GCA_019055375.1 of Parelaphostrongylus tenuis. NCBI lineage: Eukaryota > Metazoa > Nematoda > Chromadorea > Rhabditida > Metastrongylidae > Parelaphostrongylus > Parelaphostrongylus tenuis. Next base: position 70,427 of record JAHQIW010000200.1, on the reverse strand, counting down.
ATTTGTCTGCATTGAGTTACCTAATGATTAACGAATTACACGTGATGCAATTGAATTCATGACCACCTGATATTTGATATAAAGTCAATCACTGGGTTAGAATGAGGTGGCTCTTATCAATGGAAAAAAACTTTCACAATCATCATGTTGTCATAAATGGCCAAAATCGGCCTTTTTGCTGAAAAAAAAGAGGGTATAGTTATCAAAAGCGGCGCACTATATGCTTATCTTACATAACCAAAATTTCTTAAGTTGGAAAAATGAGGTTAATTTCACTCACTGTGTTTTGCTATTCACACATAGCCTGTCTACCTCGGAGAGTGTGCGCTGGATCTAACCATGGGTAGCTTGTCAGTCTCTTTCAGAGTAGGTATGAGACCTATTTCATTAGATCTACTTCTAGCGATTTCCCATGCATATTTCGGTCAATTGGTTGTAGGCTTTTGTCCAACTTAACTTATAGGATATAATGCATAGCCGCATTCTACAAATGAATTCGGACAATTACACATAATCGTATAAAGGATGCATACACATGAACACACTTACGCAAGCATGATCTAACATATTTATGTGAGTACGGATTGCATATGAAAAATCAGCGCAGAATAAGCAGGGAGTCGTCCATCTCCGCGATCCACCTTTGTCTCAAAGAATCATAACGTTGTTTTCGATGCATATTCAACTTGCCGTGCGCCGTATGGAGATGCACTACGTAGTCTCGTGGCTGGTCGGCTGGTGATCCATCAACGTCTTCAAATATCCGTTAACTAGACTTTCCCTTGGGGTCCTAGAATAGCCGTAGCGCTTTTTCTTCACAATTGGGATTTGTGGACGTTAGGGTGCTATATACATGAGCCTGCTATCGATTTTTCAGCGCCGCTGGGAGCGAAAAATTTGGTTAGTTGATTCAGAAAGCTCGAACCAGTGACTGCGCATGCATTGTTGCACTTATCTCTAATTAAGGCCCTTTCCGTGCCGCTTCTATGGAGGTTAATGACTAATACAATGAAATGACCAATAATTGGATGCGGTGCATATTGCTCTAGCACAAATCTGATTTTCCACAACAATTGCGTTGACATTTCCACATTACTCTTAATCCAGGCCGATCTCAACGCTGTCGGTATGCAACATGGTCAGATGATATTCATCACGCACGTGCACGAGTACAAGGGAGAGGTGTCAGTTCCATTTTCAATGAATAGTTGTCGTTTGTATCGATGTCATCTATCTTTTAATACGAAAAATTACAATTTTAACTAATTTGAAACGTATCATGATTATATTTGAGCAAGTATATCATGTAGTCTGTTATGGGCTCTTGTACAGCGCGATACACGTGGTTCGGCTTTACAGCCTCGTCTGTCGGGCAGGCCCTTCGTCTTCAGCGAATCCTCTCGGGGCCCCTACATCCTCCTATAAAGATTAGGTGACGACGAACGATTTACACAATTGCCGCCTAGTGAAAAAACACTAGATCGACAGTGTTAGACCCTCGATTGCTCTTGGCTGGTATTTTTGAAATACTTTACCGTTTGTTCTAGTCAAAACATAGGCGGGGAACAGATGATATTTATTTTTCAAACTACTGCAAAGAAACTGTCAGCTGTATCGGTGATAGAATATAACAATTTCAGCTGGATAATGCAAAACAGCCACCGCCACCGGTATCAAAAAGGTCCCGACGTGTTCGCAGTCCATTACTGATACAATTTTGCGTATTCGTCGATAAGGTGAGCAAATGCTGATCACTGAAAAGCATGCCGAGTTTTGAATAAATCGATTCGAGGGCTTATTCAATTATTTTTCCAAATTTTCATATGCGTAGAATCGAGTAGAATAAGGTTGGGAACTGCTAGAACATCAAGTTTAAATACTCCCTATGCGCAAAAGTTTGTTCATCAGAAATGTGGAGTTTGAGATTTTAGCAATGATTTTTCCGAATTTTCATGTTTTTTTTTCATATTCATCTTTAAACAATCCTCTCGGGGCCTATACATCCGCCTATAAAGAGTAGTAAGAGTAGGTCCTCACACTCTAGGTCAATGTGTTTATGATGACCTTAGACGTGCCTTTCATTGAAAAGATGTAGGCAGCCTTGAACTTTGAAAATTGTATCTATGGCTGTATGAACAAGGGTATGGAACAGTGACAAAATCCTCAAGATTATCCAGTTATACCAAGTTTCTATATTCGAAACATATCTAGCACTGCTTGTCATCTCTTGTGTGGGAATTGTGCTCCAGAAATCTGCATTAAGGATTGATCAACTAATGACCGTCATTTACTCTGTGGCAACGCAGGAGTCTCATTCAGAAACTCAGATAAGAATAAACTCAAGTCCGGAGTGCCAGTGGCGTATCAGAAACTTGGTTGCAAGTCATCCAATCTGATCCATGAAGCGGACATTACATAGTAATGGACCTTTTCGAAAACCAATTCAAGCATCTAAATCGCTGAGATTTGACTATAGCGAATGACTACTAGTAGCCCCATGAAAAGCTATCCATGGATCTCAGCCAAACGAACGAAGCAGCAGGTGTGAAACATGATATTATTTTTGCTGCTACAACGTAATAAGAACGGCTTTTTTGAAAATCAAACACATCAGGGTTGCTGAAATTTAAGTTTTCGAATATTCAGTGAAAGTCCGGGGTAAAATACTTTCCAACGAGGAAGTTCTCGAGAAAATCGTGTATGTTTTATACATGCTTTTCCAAGAAGGTTAAATATATTGGTTATTATCAGTAATTACTCATCAAGGAGATTGATTCAAAGAGCGCAAATCGGCACTAAACTCAGTTAGATCAATCTACACTTCTCATGTCAGCATTCTTATAGTTGTATTTCAGATCCTCCTCTAGTAATAAAAAGAATGGGCAGTAATTTACAAAAAATATCTGTTATTTACCTATATAACCCATCATCACATTTTACTGGGCGGATTCAGAGCTTCTGGCAAAGCAACTGATTCACTTCCACGCATTCACCGTCCTAGATGTCTCTGAAGATATCGCGTGCTACTTTGACTGCTGTTTGAGGAGTTCGCCTTATTCAAGATTTTCATAGAATGATCGTCGAAACGATTTCTCTTGCAGTCTTGAATGCATGCAAGCCAAGACGTTCCAACATGTAATGCAGAAGGACGTCAGAGCAGAGTTGAACGAGCACCTCCGTTTTGATGGACTATGCCACTAATCGCTCCGCCATCAGGATAATCAAATTCTTCTTTGAAGCATTATCACATCAATTACCTTATAAGAAAATGCAATGCACTGTATCGTGCAATGCTGTTCTGCTAAGGAAGGATGAGCAACTGACTTACGCCAACTTTGACACTTAGTAAAATAGCATTACTAATCACTAAATTTGAAACTTCCTTCATAGGGTATTTTTGGTCCTACTTCGTTAGTATGAATCTAGGCAATTTGATCTTTGTCAATGAGAATCATACATGTTGAGATTGGCCCTTATAGATGAAATAAAGCAAAATGTGAGATATATTTGATATTCAGAAGAATGTGACTATGGCACTACTATTGACATCTTTAAGGTTTACTGTTTCACGAAAACCCACCTGAAAATTGCTATTTTTGACTGTTTCCATCATTCAGTTGTTTCGTAAATCGGGAAATCATGTAAACTCAAGTCTTACTAATTATCATTTCAGATAATTGAGCATTACGTATTTCTGTCAGAAGGAGTTCAATCCGCCGAAATGGCATTGAAACTGCGTCAACAAGCGGAACGTGATGAACGGCGCATACGATTGATGCACCAGGAACAGGACAGGAAGAACAGCGAAATCGCCGAACTAGAAGGGCAAGTAAAAAAAAAACAGCTTGATTGAAAACCAATTCACGTTGAGTGCATGTGTGAATTATGCTTTTTAAGAAAACTATTCATTAATTCTAACTGATTGATGCAATTTGCGCTATTGAAAGAACTAGTCAACTCCGAACTCACCAAGCTTCATTCTTCCAGGCGGAAGATTCGTACTAGGTTTACTTGGGAATGGTTTATTCAATTTAATTTAAGTAAAAACATTCCAGCCCGACTATCCGAGAAGTCGAAAAAGAATAAATCAACCAGTTTTTGATGACGTTCAAAGAGAAGACGACATTTCCTTAGCTAGACCGGAACCAAAGCGAAAGTTCAAAAACCTTCAAAGAAGGTCGATGGAAAGAACACAAACAAATGCAAAAGCTGCAGAATTCGCATGCTGTGAAGACGAATTATGAAAAAATAAACTGTGATGCTGATCTTTTTGATAGCATCAAACAAAATTCGAGATCAAAGCTAACTGATAAAACGTGAGGTTTTGACAATCCTTTTAATGATTTTCTCGGCCGTTGCCGAAACGTGGGCGATGTTGGAATGCTTGGCCTTACTGGGGCGACACCACGTCCTTATGATTTCTACTTGTAACAAGAAAATGAAGATAATATTCATAGCGATCCCCACGCATTGGCGCACGTGAGAAATATGGGAAACATCTAAGTCGCCGCTTATTCGATCGCGCATTCTGGACCAACCAAATCTTCAGTCTCTATCGACGTCGGTAGATTGGTATGAGAAATCTGTTCAGGAGTGAATACTCCGGCTCAATAGATTGGTAAGGATGAAAACTGTGGGTCAACAGATTGGTAGAAAAAGTCTTGTAAAAACCAGATATGTATTTAATCACCAGCAACTATGTTTAATAAGGTCGATTGCAAGTCACATACCACACATACATCAATAGATGATGCTTGCCGACAACTTTTATATTTATTTTATCAAAGTAAAAATAACTCAATTATGTCTCAAACAAAACTTCTCATATTTTGAACATGTTTTCAACTCCCAAGACCGACTGTCTATTAACCTCGGCATGCTTCAGTATGATTCTTGATTTTCTTCTTTGAGCAGAACACGAGGTGTTACATTAAACTTTATTCGATAGCTGACGTTTCGGCAGTTCGCCTTCTTCAGAGCCTGGAAAGGTCAAAATGTTTGCAATACAATCAGTCAAACACCTCCATTACTTCTTTAGAGAAAATCACCAGACCTAGATTTCAATCGCATCAAGCAAAAATCAAACTCAACATACTCACCGCTTTTTATATGTGTTCCACTGGATGATCCAAGTGGAGATCACCGGCAAGAGAGACACATAGGCTCGTGATGCTATCGAATAAAGTTTAATGTAACACCTCGTGTTCTGCTCAAAGAAGAAAATCAAGAATCATGTTTTCAACGTTAAGATATTTGGTCACATTTACCTTGAGATTTAGGCAGATTTAGCGAATAAATTCAGCTTAGTTGAGAATGTCGGATTCAACTTCTTCCAGATATAATAGTCGTATTCATATATGTGAGCGTATGTGGCGCAGTGGTTAGAGGTGCTCTGCGTCGCACACGAGGTCAATGGTTCGATCTCGCGCTCATGGCTCACCAAGCCATCCATCCCTCCGGGGTCGGTAAATTGGTACCAGACAGGTTTCAAACTTGTCTGGGAGGATAAGCAGCACTGACTCGGTTCAGCGGGAGGCCACCGCGAGTCATTGTAAAGGCCAGATATGCATTCAATCACCTCAAACGAAGTTGAAATTGAAGTCGAATGCATGGCGCATCCCTCAGGGATTGATCAACGCTGAGAGCTTTATCCTTTATCCTTTATTCATATATGTATAAATGCACAGATACGCCAGTAGAATATATTCCATTCGCAACCGTGCATTTTTTTCTGTTACGCCTATTCAGATAGAGTGATTCAACTCGATGATTTCTCAACAATAAACAGTGGTTTAACGGTAAATGAAAGATTTGAGAGGTTTCAAAGAAGACAGAATTGTAGAAGAGACTATATGCTACCGTTCAACAGGTTTGAATGGTAGTATGTTATTTAGTATGCTTGACTTTGATCCCAAGTACAAACACATTGCTGTTAACATTTCAAAGCTTCTGAAGGCACATGCTGAGTCTAATTCGGCGTTTCTTCTCATTCACTACAATAATCAAGACACTGTAGCGGTTGAAATGAAATGATACAATTAACTGTCAATTTATTATCAGTCAAATTACCGCTCAACTGGCTTTTCCACAGAAGCTTATTGCAAGCACACAAAGTGGCGTTCGCTCGTATGCATCCTATTCCGAACTGTTCCTGATTAGCTATCGCAGGATAACACATAGTTCAGTAAAAAAAACCTTTATAACCCACTGAACTTGCTCTGAATTTTGCGCACGCGGTTTTTGGTCCAATTCGTGGTGAGCAGTATGATGCGCATGTAGCCTCGAATGGAATATACTACTCAGAAATCTACTTATATGACAAGTACATATTGTATTTCAGACTTTGGAGTTTTCCTATGTTTTTTTTATTCTTCTATTTTTCGAATAAGAGGCCGCAACCTGAAGTAGTCGTTGGATGTGCTCTGCTATATACATTGTCGATTGTTTCTCTCCCACCTCAGACCAACTCTCACCTATGGGTCAGTGAATCATCAAGCTTGTTTAGAAGGACGAAAAACTGACTTAAGAAGCCGGGAAGATCCCACAAGTCATTATAAATATCAGATATACATTCAGTTGTCTTTACGCTGCTTGATGACCTTTAGAACTAGTACATACGATTTGAATCTAGCTGAAGGAGTGAGGTGTTTAGAAAGTTAATTAACTCGTGAATACATGAATATTTACTGAAGGCATGTAGGAAGAAAACACACTTATTTTTTCAAGAACTCTCGAAAAACTTTAAATGGATACATATAATAAATTTAATATCTTCTTTTATAGAAGACATGCTTCTTCAAATGGCGACGTACCGCGTACTAAGACGACGCAAGGAAATCGAGAAATGCCACAAATCCAGGAGAATCCTACATCGGCTGAACGCGAATCGAAGGACAACGCACAGAAACGTGATTCACCATTAGTGCCCGACACTCAGCCACCAGTGAGTATATAGAAGATGAATTGTACTAAGGGTTTTCAAACTTACTCGAGCTAGTTGTCACCATAGTAACTATAACTAAATCGTACTCTTTTGCATACGCTGGAGTTTTCATTTTCTCGGTTCAAGTTTCAGAGTTTAGTAAGTGCATTATATTTACGTATTTCACTTCTTTGATCCCAATCCAATCTTCAGCAGAGTATTTACAGCCTAAATTCAATTGATGGGTGATTACTGACAGCTAATGAACAGACTAAAACATAGTCAAGAGGAAGACAGAGCGAATCTCGCGATGTTATGGTGAAAAATTTAATGAGCTCCCGGAGACAGTAACGCTTGTTCAACCACACGAACAGCTCTGCCCCTATCTCAGAATGGTTGTACTGTAGTTCAAGTCTCACTGATTTTGTAATGTGACTTTATTTTATCGGAACGAATTTTAAATGATAGCATCTTTCCTGTTCATAAGTTTGACACGATGTTGTTGTAAAAAGCTTTGACAGATACGTATTCTCAACAGAAATTGATCGTTAGACGCAGTACATATCTTATATGTTGACGATACGTCCACATCTGTCCGTCTCACAATTGTTTTGTGCTATTTCTATAGGCTTCGACTTTTCAGGTGGCTGATATTCCTTCCCAACCGCCTTCGAAGCTTTCCGATGTCCCCAGTACATCAGCTGGTCAACTTGCGCAGAACCACCCACCAGCATCACAACCGTATCGGACAAAAACCACACCTGCAAACGGTACGAACTGTCGATCTCACCGTCTCTACACCTTACATTAATCGTCTGCTTCGCGACTGATAGCAGTCCGAATCTCCCCTACATCAAGTACTACGATAAGGAATTATCGGAACGCGCTCTCTGATGAAATCAACTCTAGAACCCCACCTCCTGTATTGTACACCCTTGTATTCGTTAAGAAAGCATAGTAGTACGAATAGGAAAATAATAGCAGCAGTGACAACGTGCTACTGTTAGTTTTTGAAGGACTTGGCTGAACCCGTGAAACGTTGATGGTAAACCTATGCTAGCGTTCCGAAAGCATAATCGATAGTATTTCTACATAATACTAATTACAAGAATGAATTCTCAGAAATCTTTTCACCTATATGAGTTTAGACACTTCCTATGTACTGACCAGCTTTGCACGATGAAAGCGTTTTTGTGATAAAACGACCTCTTTCGCTCTCATCATCAGAACTAGCAGGTGAGTGGATGCTTCTTCGAATCTTTAGCGTTCTCACAATTCTTTTCAACACTTAGAGTCTGATGTGGTTGATTCCACTTATGAATAGGATAAAGGTGAAGGCTGACCATCACGCATAAGTATTACTTTATCTTACTCCTTGTTAGTTCTGGCAAAGACTACTTCCTGTACTTTTGGTATTCGGTTTATAGCTTACTCAGTGTACCAGGCGTCAAACCAAAAGTGCTCTTCCTCGCATCCTGAGGCGATCAATTACCTTTTGTAGCTACGAGAGCAGCTCGCTTCAAGGTTGCCGCTAAAGGGAGCATGTGCACAACCTTACTTTGGTGTCAGGCTAGCTGCTCCAATTCACAGAAAGTCTAGAAGAAAATTAAGGATGAACAAAATCAACCATACAAAATCAGGCAGTGGACTCTAAGTGTTAATCATGTAATTCTAATAAAAATGTCAGGAACACTTAACGTCAGGTCGAGAGAGGCACACAAAACGGATGCGTCGCATACAAGAAGGTTTGCGAATGAGAGCCGAAGTGATCCACTTAGAACAGTTATAACTGGCTGAAAGCTATTTCTATGCGGGTAAAAACTAATCTTAATAAAGAATTGCAAATAAGACTACACACTCAGACCTACGTAACAGTAGTGAACAATTATTTATAACAATTTTATTTGTAACAATTAACAAACGAGGATCTTAGTCAAAAAGTCCGAAACCCATGTCGTCGTCAGACTCCTCCTTAGGCTCTTCTTTCTTCTTAGTCTCTGGAGCTGGTGCGCTTTCAGCCGCAGCAGCAGGCGCAGCTGCAGCTGCAGCAGGAGCCGCCGGACCGGCAGATCCTGCACCGGATGCCACGGAAGTGATGAGGTTCTAAAGTTATCATGATATTTATGACAATCTATAAAGAGAACACATGAGAAATTTGACTGATACGCAGGTGGCGCAGCCTAATGTGAACACTAGAATTGCAGAAGCCATACAATCGCCTTCGCTGATAAGAACTTTCGACAAATTCTGCTAATAGTGCTAATGTAGACAAAGTCCGTATAATCAGTGAAGAGATTGCTCCACTCACCTTAACGTCCACTCCTTCAACCGCTTTTGCGAACAGTCCTGGCCAAAAAGGTTCGAAATCAACATTGGCAGCCTTCAAGAGTGTAGCGATCTTGTCACCAGTGATAGCTACCTCATCGTCTTGAAGAATGAGAGCAGCGTACACACAAGCCATTTCCTGATTCAAAGCCATCTCGAGTGCAAGTTGCAAAAAGCCTTAGCTCCGAAGAGGACAAGCGCTCAAGGGCTGAAATCAGATTTTACATCGAACAATTGTATCACCATTAGACAGAAACCGTGCATTCAACAGCTGAGTTCATATAGATAAGTACATTGTATGCTACAATCTACGATACTGCTACTAACACAAGCTTTTAAAACGACTTTGTTCAAAGACACAAAATCAACAAATGGCAGACTATGCCACCAAGATACAAGCGCCTCCAGCTGCTTTGATTTTGTTTTCGGCTTCATGAGAGAAGTACTTTGCTTTCACAACGAGGGGCTGCTTTGGCAGTAAACCTTTTCCAAGCACCTGAAAAAAAAAGCCATCGAAGAAAAGAGCAAAATACTATGTTGGGAGCATATATTGGAGCGTGTTAAACAGCAAGGATATGTGAAAAATGATAACACTGACATTTTGAGAAAGATATAGTTGATAGTGTAAAAAGCAACAACTGGCTTGCTAACTTTCTATTTGGAAACACAAAACTCAACTATGAAAAACTTGAAGGCCTATGAACTCAAAATTCTAAGGTATTTTTGTTTGTTCGACGTCAATTATTATTGAAAGATGTTGCTTGGAAGAGATCAAAATTTTTGCGTTCAGCTAGAATGAAAACTTGTAATAAAGTACCGCAAGTTTAAGAGTATAACAAGTTGTGAAGTGTCTCGAGTCCAGAGGATGATACTACTCAACAGACAGAACAGAATAGCACCGAAGGAGACCCGAATATCCAAAGGACATTATATACCTTCCACTACATACACTACTACCATTAAGTAGATAGAAGCGCCAAGAAGGAAGGAGAAGACTTTCAAGAGGTTGTATGATGAACTTACCTTGAAATAGCCAGCCTTGACACAATCAATAACCGGAGCTTTTGTAGGTGTGGCTTGCTCCTTGATTTTTTCAGGAACCAACGACCACAATCGATCAACGTTCACCGTCGGACAATAATAGTGATTTTTATTCAAGTGGAATACTCGCATACCAACCTGAACATGAAACGTGGTTAACAACAACTGTATATTTCAAACATATCGAACAAAATGAAGTGATTTAATGTTGAAGACCGATTTTTCTTCAACCCAGGCGATATCAGAAATCATTTTATTCGACCGCCTATTGCGGTGATATGATGTTTCTATAAATCCAATAATGTAGAGTGGTGTGCAAAAACGTTTGCGTCAGCCGGGATTTGAACCCACATCTCACTCTTTCCGGGACCATGTGCTAAGCCGTTGCACCAGGCATTATCGTTTAACAAAAATTGAATAGAACCAACACCTTTTTCATTTTAAACGACCAGTCACTACATTTCTTACTGTGCAAATCCCAAATCTCTTCTATCAATCAAACCGTGTTCCTCGCATCCTCGAACTTACCATTCACAGAGGTCGTTGAACATTTTGGGGCTGTTACGACTAATCCAGAATTTGTTCGCGAGTGACGTAAAGTGCTGATCGGGTAAATCCAGCGAATTCAGAGGAATTCGAGTTAAGGACTTCCGTAAGGCGTACATTGACTGAATGAAGACGAGTGGTTGGAGGATGGCGAATCAAATTTGGCTTTCTGATGGCCTGTACCATTAACCACCCACTAACTCCCTCCCTCCTTTCCCCATCAATTGAGAACAGTGGTGATCTAAATCAAATACCATGATAATTCTTACATGGCTCATCAGATTTTACTGTGTGGATACCAGTACTCCTAGCGTTCGAATCGTTCTTCGTTTTCCTCCTGAACGATAACAGAAGCATCACCTGCCACCTGTCGTCCCGTTGATCGTCGAGTGACTCGAGCGGGTACCAGCAACACTTCCATTTTCCCTATCGCGTGTAAGAGTAGCCCAATGGGTCCTCCTCGCTCTAGGGATTCGCTGAGCATCATGTCCTTCTTCTATAGCTTAGAAGAATAGAAGCATATCTCCTTGCAATCTCCAGGATAACTGGGCTGTGGCATTCCATAAGGTTTTCCTTGCTAACTGCCATAGTGTCAGAAGGCGGGGAGGGAGGGGGGGGGGGGGATCAACCCGTGCTGCGATGAGCATCACTACCACTCGGCCATGGCCCCCTCCCCCCAACCTCATAACTGATAACCAACGGTAACCATTAGAAAAATCCAGTAGTAATTATTGTTTGCAGTTTCTCTAAATAACTAAAGGATCCAAAAACGGAACATGACCTTTCCAAAAAGACCAGGATGGAATTTATCGCGATTGATCCTGTGATGGTGCTGACCACCTGCCTTACCGCGACCTCCGGGATGCTTCCGGTGCTTTCCTATACGACCATGCCCGTGAGACACGTGACCCCTAAGCTTTCGAGTCTTCCTTTTGGCGTGGGCCATACCTTTTCAATAGATCAAATATTGCTATAGAACACACAAGTACCACGAATTAGAACACAAGAGCGCCTGGCCTGACCAAATAGAGTGAAACTACAAGGAAATAGTGTAACACACGAGTAAAATTACTAGGGAACAATTTTTTTATTTGATGGATTCGTTATCGTTCACCTTAATTTAATTCCACTATCTTTATTTGTGACAAAAAAACGAGCAAGTAAAGATAATGTTACTAAATAAAGGTGAACAATAATGAACCTATCTAATAAAAAACAAAGAGGCTGAATTTTAAATTTAAGTGTCGCTCTGAAGATTTGAGAGCGCATGTGGAGCAGCGGTTAGAGGGAGGTGCTCTGCGTCACACACAAGGTCGATGGTTCGACCGCGCACTCATGGCTCACCAAGCCATCCATCCCTCCGCGGTCGATAAATTGGTACCAAACTGGTCTCAGACTTGTCTGGGAGGATAAACACCACTGACTCCGTTCAGCGCGAGGCCACCGTGAGTGCAAAGGCCAGATATGCATTCAATCACCTCAAACGAAGTTGAAAGCCGAAGACAAATGCATGCGCATCCTCAGGGACTGATCAACGCCGCGAGCTTTATCTTTAATCCTTTATCTTTATTTATACTTACCACTTGGCTGACTCGATCTACTGGAAGCTCTCAAAAGCTCTCGGCGTTGATCAATCCCTGAGTGGTGCGCCAATCATTTATATACAATTCTTAGCTTCGTTTGAGGCGACTGAATGCATTTGGGGCCTCTAGAAGAACTTATGATAGCCTACCAATGCTGCTTATCCTTCCAGACAAGTCTGGCATCGATTTACCGGCTCCAGAGGGTTGAAAGGCTTAATGAGTCGGAGCCCGAGATCGAACCATCGACCTCGTGCGCGACGAAGAGCAGCTCCAACTACTGCGCCACACACGCTGTAATACTCTTTATTACCACAAGAATATTTAAAAATAAGCGAAGAGTAAAAAATCACAGAAATTAGGCCGAAAAATTGGATGAAGTTGGCCAGGGCGAATTGTTTTAGGGAGGTTGCGGCAAATTCCTCCGCGCTCCGACAACGAGACGTAGGGAACTGCTCCCTTCGTAGTAGCCCTCACAACGTGTCGATATGTGGTGAAGGCCGACGACACAACTGCTTAGCAGCCCATTCCCGTATCGGTCCTTTAAAGTCCTCGATTGCGATTGGTCCACATTTGCGCTCAGGTGTTTCTCTCAGTAGTTCGACCTGTCCGCCTAAGAGTTCTGCTCCTCTCCGACTCGCTTACTGCTCTCTTGTATTTCCATAGTACTCGGTCATATCCGTTTATGACGTCATCCTCAAAATTTTTCTAAAGAAAATCGTGAAATTGGGCCATCTGGACTTTCTTAATGAAATTTGTTCAAATAAACCCAATGATGTAGAGTGGTGTGCAAAAACGTTTGCGTCAGCCGGGATTCCAACCCAGATCTTACTCTTTCCGGAAAGAGTGGAGTGCAAAACGAGCGTCGATGGCGCAACGGTTAAGCACAAGCTCGTGGAAAGAGTAATATCTGTGTTCGGATCCCGGCTGACGCAAACGTTTTTGCACACCACTCTACATCATTGGGTTTATTCATAAACATCATTACACCGCAATCGGCGGTCAAATAAAGATGATTTTCGATTGAAATCCGTTTGCATCAAGACGATATGAGCAGATTAACATCGACTAAATCACGCCGAGGAAATCGATATCGACTGGCAGGCGATCTCCGTACGGTGGTAGTTTTGGCCAGAATTCTTTTTATTTGGCTGCCACTTGCAATGGTGTGATGGTCGGTAGTGCAGCGGTTAGCATACGCCCCCGGAAAGAGTGAGATCTGGGTTCGAGGCCTGGCTGACGCTTTTTTTTGCACAGCACTCCACATCATTGAGTAGTTTTGTTCTCAAGTTGAACGAAGCGTGAACGTTGAGTTGTGACGGTTTGAGCGCATCCCCGATCTTTCAGTGATGATAGAGGCTAATTGGCGATTATCGCCCTCTTCAGAGCCTGGAAAGGTCGAATTTGACATGCAGTCCGCTCAGTCAGATCCTATAAATCCAACAGAATGACTTACTTTATAAATTTTCAAACCATAAGTGCATATAGGGCACATGTGGCGCAATGGTTAGAGGTGCTCGGCGTCGCACACGACGTCGAGGGTTCGATCGCTCACGAAGCCATTCATCGCGTTTGGGTCGATAAACTGCTACCAGACTGGTCTCAGACTTGTCTGGGAGGATAGGCAGCACTGACTTGGTCCAGCGGGAGGTTACTGCGAATCAATGTAAAGGCCCGATATGCATTCAATCACCTCAAACGAAGCCTAAAAATTGAAGACGAATGCTTGGCGTATTCCTCAGGGATTGAATGGCGCCGAGAGCTCTATCCTTTATCCTTTATTGAATGCCATAGTAAGGTGGGAGAGGATGGAAAGCTGGACAAGAATGTTTCGATACAACGCCCAAATGGTTGACCGCTTCGTTGGGGCTGGGAAGTGTTCCTGGGTGTCGGACTGCAAAGACAACGGGATGTTCAACCCCAAGCACGTCCACCCAAGCTAAAATAGGGTCCGACGTTCCCACTCGGAAGGCCCAACTAAGAGTAAACCGTCCCAGAAATGATCGCCTAGTCGCAAGGTGGTTATCTCCCTCTGATCCACAAAGGCCGTCGACTACTGGGTGTACTGACAACCTAAGGAATCCCTGGTCGAGCTTACTTCGAAACCCCAGGAAACGAAACAGCTAAACCCGCAAGATTTTCCTGTGTTTGGGTCCGCACTATCAGTGAGGGCGAGCTGTCTAAGTACCAAGTAATGTGACTCAAAAGAGCAAACCGATGAGTACAGTCTTTGCTGGCGCCAAATTTTTGTTCGAGAATCGCACCAATCTCGGACACGCGTGTACTGTTTTTGCTAAACGCCGTAGCGGAGCGGTAAAAATACATCTTGTCTTGTATCACAGCTGATGTTCTATCTCCTCCATCATCTAGGCGAATGTGGCGAGTACGATGTTCATCCTTTTGTGAATTTCAGCTATGGCAGCAGTTGCACAGAAACTACTTGGAAGACTTGGCACTCTTGGTGTCGGCCTTGCTATAGCTGGTGGAGTTGCTCAGTCGGCACTCTATAATGGTGAGGTTTGAACCTTTTCATATAACAATCTAGAATTTTTTTTTAATGTGCCGCCACTAGAATAGTAATCCGAGGTCATTCAATCGACTTCAAACCCTTTTCGGACCATGGGTCCACCTTCTGCTTCTCTGACCCTCCGCGTGTTGCGTCTAACAATGACGTCTGACAATAGAACTTGTTGTGCACTGTGGGGGTAGAGACGCAGAGAGTTGGGTCCGTGGTTCCGAAGTGGTTAAATCTCGCTATAAACATTCAGTGTGGTCCTTAATGATGTTTAATCTCTTTTCGAGGTTGGTATGTCACTGGCCGTATCGACTATATCTCCCTCTTCATCAGAGCCACACGCCCCACACAAAGTTCAGAGAGGGGAGGGAGGGGGCTTCTCCTTTCTTCTTCTTCTTCTTCTTCTCTCTCTCTCTTTCTCTCTCTCTCTACCTTCTCTCTCTCTTCCTCTCTCTCTAGAAGAAAAAGACGAAGAAGGGCACTTTATAGCAGGGATGGGGAGACGCTGGTGATAATGGTGAAAGATGCTGATAGCCACGATCACGTGCTATCACCAAAAAGTCTTCCGATCCCTGCTATAAGGTGGGGCTCCGTACGTGACGTGTGGCTCTGATGAAGCTTGCGATACCGCCGATATTTGTGGAGCCACTTGTATATCACTCGGAAAAGGTTTTAAACTTTCTGATGCACTATATGATGCCACAATTGAGTGTCCAAAGATGCTGAGTTACAAGCGAAACTCAGGACCTCAGTTGGAAGTTTAACCCCTGTTTCACTCATACCGATAACGTGTGCGACCACTACCCACCGAGTCACCCGCTCTGCTCTGAAATTAAACAAGAAGTCGTGTAAATGATATATATCCATTGGCTCTGTCAGTTCATCTGGGTTCAACGCCGTAATGTGCTCTCCATACAAAACCTGTTGGCGGTAGGTTGCTGACAGTTGCGATACCTTATGTCACGAAAATACTGATGACGACCAAAGGCTAGAATACTGATGACAGACCACAGGCCTCGATGGTGCAGTGGTATCACTACCTCACCTCCCCCCCCCCCCCCCCTCACCCACACGTGTGGCTGAAATGCGTGTTCAACTCCCGCCCGAGGGTCAAAGTTCTATATATCGCTCAGATTGCTTTCATATTCCTAAAATGTTGGAACTTCGAAGGGAGTAATTGAGAACCCCTGTGTTTGCCTCGCTGCATAGCTAGTGCTCTCCCACGACTGTTTATTAGTCAAAAAGTGCGCAAAAGTTTTATATTTACAAGTTTTAAGCTGTAACTAGAGACACTTGTACTCTTCTCTATCTCCATTTATAGTGGATGGAGGTCAACGAGCTGTAATTTTCGATCGATTTGCCGGTGTGAAAGATGTCGTTGTCGGTGAAGGAACTCATTTCCTTGTTCCTTGGGTTCAGAAGCCCATTCTGTTCGATATCCGCTCAACGCCTAGAGTAATTTCAACTATTACGGGAAGTAAAGGTAATTCTTGTTACGTGATTTCATACACTGAAGCGACGCTTTGAGAACTAGCGGTGATAGGGCACTCGCAGGAGGCGGCATTTGCATACTTGTGCATGCTTGTCTGACTGTCCGCGCCTGCTTTCCCACGAGACGCGGCGCCGCCATTACAGTAGCTGAGTGAGATTTGACGTTGTACGGGCACAGTAAGAAAAGTACCATTTGGTTTTCAAAAGGTCAGTGCTTGTGCGCGACTATTAGGTTTGATGCCCATTTCGTACCGGTTTATTGTCGCTGATCATCGTGTTTCACATGAAGATCGAAAGGGAAAATTTTCTTACCTATTGGTTGGCAAAATTTGGGTCCAGTGTTGCTTTGGATAACTCGCGTTATGCTGTGTGTTTGACTTTCTCAATTGATGTACATGAAAAATAAAAATGATTCGCCTCCGGAAAGGCTGAGACGCGGGTTCAATACCTGCCTTAGAGTCTTTTGCATGTCAACATTCTTGAATATATAGAATGAATTATTGTAAGGTGTGTTATTCATTGGTTCCTTTCATTATTATTTGAGCCAACATGTCATATGGTCTGGTAAAGGCTCTTGTACAGCCCGAGACACGTGTTTCGTCCTTACAAACTCGTCAGTCGGGCAGAACCCGTCGTCTTTCGATAGTTTTGTAGTCAGTTCTTTCGAGAGCCCTACTCTCCCTACAGAGAGTTATCAAAGACGAACGTTTTACACTCTTTTCGGAAGACAACGGGTTCTGCCCGAGTGACGAGTCTCTAAGGACGAAACACGTGTATCGGGCTGTACAAGAGCCCTTAGCAGACCACATGACAAGGTGGCTCAAATAATCATGAAAGGATCTATTGAAATTTGAGCGTGGTCCTAACAAAACAATCGAAATGAAGGTATAATATGTTATTCAGTGGATTCTTTGCCGTTCTTGACCCAAATTCTTACTATTTAAAGCGTCCACCACTAGTAAGCAACGAAAAGAACAATCTACACGTACCTAGTTTATCGGTTCCTCGATATTTCTGAAAACCTTTCATCTGAATGTATCTGCTGAAAGACAACCTATTGTGCTTACTGAATCAATTCCGATGTTGTTTCCTGAAGTAGTCGTTCATTTCTTTTCAGATCTCCAAAACGTATCTATAACGCTGCGAATACTTCATCGACCAGATCCGACGAAACTTCCTAATATCTATCTCAATATTGGTTTGGATTATGCAGAAAGAGTATTACCATCGATTACTAATGAGGTTCTGAAGGCAGTTGTGGTGAGAATGCTGTGGTTCATGTATCTTTGTGATCTATCCAGTTCATAAATACCGCTGTACTAGCTTCTAACTTACGTTTCCCGTCCTCATTTGTGCATCGGAACCAATGCGAAGTTTGCGATAACTTCGAATTATTGAACATTATATGGAAGAAGCATCCCGTATCTCGCAAATGAGAGAAAGGATCCGAAGTTCTGACCTACGTTAACGATCGAAAATTAGAGACGCCGGTCTGCACGCCAGGATATCGAAAATCAGGTGGGCCGAACACGTGATGCGCTTCAACGACAACCGATGGACGAGAGCCGTTACCGACTGGCTCGGGACGTCAAGCGCTCTAAAGGAAGACCACTGACCCGTTGGTCCGATTTCTTCACGAAAGCGATAGAAGAAAGATATGATGCTCAGCGAATCCCTAGAGCGAGGAGGACCCACTGGGCTACTCTTGCACGCGATAGGGAAAAATGGAAAAGTTGCTGGTACTCGCTCGAGTCACTCGAAGATCAACGAGACGTCAGGTGGTACAGGTGATATGGAAGAAGAAGTGCGCATCTGTCTCTGTGTTTAGAGGTGCCTTGCGACATGCATGATTCAATCCAGCGCCCAAGGCTCACCATACCTGTTCCTGCGGAGTCAGGGGTTTGGTACCCGACATGTCTGAGAGGATAGCAGCTCTGACTTGATACATCGGTAGGCTACCACGACTCTTTGTGAGGATCATATGTGCATTCACTCACCTCAAATGAATCTTGGTGATGTTGAATGCATGACGCATCTCGTAGGTGCTGATCGATGCCAAGAGCATCAGAGATTTAGAGCTTCTATGATATGTGTCATAGCAGGCAATATACTGAGATCTCTATGAAGAGTCTCAGACTAGCGGAAGACATTCTGAGTAGCTAGTGATTGCAAGTGTTCTAGTGAACTGTAAGTTCTCCCGTTCGCGAAGTATTTTGCTTTCAACTGTGTTATCTAATCATTCTTGCTTCTCTCAACTTTGTGGGATCATAGAGCAATATTTGATGTATTCAAGTCAGTCCTAAGTCTGAGTTTTTCATTAACGAGCTTCACGCTATCAATTGAATCAGCCTGGAGTTGAATTTGAACTCCTTTTCTTGAGTATTTTTCAGGCTCAATTTGATGCACACGAAATGATCACACAACGTGAGACAGTTTCACAGCGCGTCTCATTGGCTTTATCTCAGCGAGCGGCACAGTTTGGGCTTCTTTTGGACGACATTTCTATTGTAAGTTTTGATTAAGATTGAATCAATATAGTAGAGTAATGCTAAATTTATATTGGGCGAGTGTGGCATAGAGTGGTAAAAGGTGTCCCGCGACACTCGTCGGCGATGGCTCGATCCTGCTCTCAAGGCTCGCCAAGCCCTCCATCCGGTGGTGACAGCAAATTGGCACTAGATTTCTCTAGGAGGACAATAAGCTGATTTAATACATCGTTAGATGATTACCACAAGTCATTGTTATGGCTGGCAATGCGTTTAGTCAGCTCAAACGATACCATGTATAAATCAGGACAAATCCATGGCGGATCGCTCAGTTATTGATCAATGCCGAAAATTTTCCTTTCTTTTTAGGTTGGAATGATCTATAAGTTTTCAGACTCACTTATCATTTGGACGTGAGTTTACGGAGGCCGTTGAAATGAAGCAAGTAGCACAGCAAGAAGCGGAAAAAGCCCGTTATCTTGTCGAGAAAGCTGAACAGATGAAAATCGCTGCTATCACCACGGCAGAAGGAGATGCACAGGCCGCCAAACTACTGAGCAAAGTACTTTTTACTGTTTTTTTTTCTAATTTTCTAATTGTCATAAGAGGATTAGAAAAAGTTTGAAGCTGTATGCTTTAGGCATTTGCTGACGCTGGAGATGCTTTAGTAGAGTTGCGAAAAATTGAAGCTGCCGAAGAGATTGCTGAGCGTATGTCGAAGTCAAAGAATGTCACATATCTCCCCGCTAATCAAAACGTGTTGCTGAATCTGCCACAATAGAGTAGCCGATGAGTTCTAGCGAAGGTGGCTGGCTGCCGGTATGACGGATAGATTGCTGATGTGTCTTTGATCCTTCCTACTTACTCGATCATCGTGCATATTTCCCTTCCTTTTTCTGTATCACATGTTGTTTATACCATTGTTCACCTTGTTATAGAAATCCCACAGTATCTTTTAGGACTTGTTGTTGACGAATTTTTACATTTTTTCAGAATAAATCGTTATAGGATCTAGGGAATCTGGTTGCTTCATAGGGAAATCCCCATACGATTCATTATCGGATAGAGAATTTGCTATTTAATAGTTGGATATCCCAAGTTTGAGGTGTTCAAATGGTATGACTGAGTCGACGGCAGTTGTATCTCAGTTACACCTGGGGTTTTCTTTTGGGGTCTTGTAACTTTTTTGGATTATCGTTTTTGGTATTTCTCATGCTTGAATGTTCCTTTCATTAAGGCTTGGTTGAAGATTTATGCTGTACATAGGAATCTGGAGGTTTGAGAGGGTTCTAGTAATTTGAGGGTATAGTTACATATGATGTTCTCGCTATTTATTTAGCAGAGATGACAACAATCCGATGCCGATTCTACGAGAATCATTTCCCGGATGTCGAGGAGACTGTGGTGGTGAATGTGCGACAGATAGCCGATATGGGTGCTTATGTGAGCCTCTCGGAATACAACGGGAAAGGTGGTTTCCTTTTTCTCTTCTCTTTTTGTCTATTTTTCGTCCTTTCTATTCTGCTATAGCAATTTTTAGAGGGTATGATATTGCTGTCGGAGCTATCTCGTCGACGCATCCGGTCGGTGAACAAGTTGATACGAGTAGGGCGGAGTGAATGCGTTGTCGTTATTCGAGTTGACAAAGATAAAGGTGTGTCCGAGCTTCTTCCTTTCGGAGATTTATCATCGTTTCAGCAGAAGAACATCTTAGAATTGCAGGCTATATCGATTTATCAAAACGACGAGTCTATTCGAAGGATCTGATTCTTTGCGAGGAGCGATTTGCTAAGGCGAAAGCGATCAACAGGTGGGTTAATAATCTCTTTTTCCAATTATGTCATCAGACTTCAAGTGCCAGGTCAATGAGCCACCAATGTAAAGAGTGCCAGGTTATATTACAATCAAAAGGATAAAGGATAAAGCTCTTGGCGTTGATCAATCCCTGAGGGATGCGCCATGCATTCGACTTCAATTTTTTTTAACTTCGTTTGAGGTGATTGAATACATATCTGGCCTTTGCAATGACTCGCGGTAGCCTCCCGCTGAACCGAATCAGTTCTGCTTATCCTCCCAGGCAAGTCTGAAACCTGCCTGGTACCAATTAACCGACCCCGGAGGGATGAATGGCTTGGTGGGCCATGAGCGCGAGATCGAACCATTGACCTCGTGTGCGACACAGAGCACCTCTAACCACTGCGCCACATGCGCTCTTCTATTACAATTATATGTTCAAAAATGTTCAGCTACATGCAAAACTTTGAACCTCAAGCGGGAGTTGAACCCGTGTCTCACCCTTTACGGAGGCGAGCAGGTAAAAGGAGCTCGATATTACAGTGGTTAGCATGCGCCTTCGCAAAGAGTAAGACACAGGTTCAATTTCCGCTCAAAGTTCGAAGGTTCTGCATGTAACTCAACATTCTGAAAATAATCATGGCTTAATAGTGCCACTAAAGCGGTAAAATAAGGAATTCTTTGGGTCAGGTTCTGTTATTTCTTCGTTTAGCCAACAGTTTTGTTAGAGGAACATCAAAATTGTGCTAGTGTAAAGTAGTTTTTCATCATTCATTTCCAGCATTTTACGGCATGTCGCTGAGCAACTTGGCTATGACAAGGATGAACAGTTGGAGGTCACTGCTTCTCCTTTCTTCATTTTCTTTTCTTCAATTAATCATTTCGGGAGGACGCACCCAATCCTTTGCGTCTCCAACCCCCAGCGTGCCATTGTTACAAGGAACGGTGTGCCACTCTTAGACTCAGGGTCTGCTTCACTAGGTGCAACACACTGGAGGTTAGGGACGCAGAGGGTTGGGTCCACGGTCTCCAAAGGGTTAAGCATCATTGTTTCTACTATCACGTCATATCTTACGGCGATTTTATAACATCAGTCATTGAAATTCAAGGATCTATACATGAGAACAGCTTGGTATTTTGATAGAAAGGAGAAGAAGAAAGCAGCCGCATATGACGTTTTCAAAAGGGCTATTTCGTGAGTTTTTCGTCATTTTCTAGGGGCTTCATTGTGTTATTTCAGTGAGTACTCCTATTTCAGTTACCTTGTTGCCCTTTTTATTGATAAATTTTGTATTTTAATTAGTGTTAAGGGATCCTCATGTACTCGATGAATGTGATATTACACCTCAAGTTAGGGAGGCACTATTAGAAGATATCAGGAAAAAGCTCACTCCTCAAGCTGTCAAGGTATTGGTCTTTCGTGAATTCTTTATCTTCTCGCTATAGTAGGCGAACATACATGCAAACATATTATCTCCATATGAATGGCTTAGTTGCTTCAAAGGCTGAGAGGAGAAGAGAGATAGGAGATCAATCTCTCAGGCTACATTGAAAATTTGAGAGAGTTAAAATCAGTAAAGGCTTCGTCAGCAGACGCACGCTAACATAGTACGTGGCATATAATTGAACTACTCTGTACTTGAAATTCGAAGAAATTTCCTGGAAGTGACTTTTCACTTGTGGTTCTTTCCATGGTATTCTTTGTATATGTTAATGGAACGAACAATGGTGTAAAATACATGTGTATATATGTCTATATGTATACACATGTACGTATATGCATGTGACGCGTATATATATATATATATATATATATATATATGTGCATATATAGGAGCGCATGTGGCGCAGTGGTTAGAGGTGCCCTGCGTCGCACACGAGGTCAATGGTTCGATCTCGCGCTCATGGCCCACCAAGCCATCCATCCCTCCGGGGTCGGTAAATTGGTACCAGGTAGGTCTCAGACTTGTCTGGGAGGATAAGCAGAACTGACTCGGTTCAGCGGGAGGCCACCGCGAGTCATTGTAAAGGCCAGATATGCATTCAATCACCTCAAACGAAGTTAGAAATTGAAGTCGAATGCATGGCGCATCCCTCAGGGATTGATCAACGCCGAGAGCTTTTTTATTTATTTTGTGTGCATATATATGTGTATATATACGTATATATGTATGTATACTTATATATATATATATATATATATATATATATATATATATATATATAGGTACTATAGGATAGTTCTTTATATCCAAGGATGCTGAGTGATATGCAAAATTCAGCTTCAAGCAGGAGTTGAATCCCATTTCACCGAGTGCGTGTTCTAATCATTAAACTACCGCTTTCTTGCTTTGTTATCACTCAACATTCTTGAACATACAGGCGCTTATAAATTCACGACGAGTCTATTGGCGCTGTCGTTGGTGTTTTTTTCCCCCGGAAGAGAATTTCTAAGAAAAACAAAATTCTTTGCAGATTCGTGCCGATATCGAAGTGTCATGCTTCTCCTATGAAGGCATAGATGCGATCAAGAGCGCATTGATAGCTGGAAAGAACTGCTCTACCGACACCATGCCAATCAAGGTCCGTCGAATTAGTTTATTTCATTGAAAGAGAATATATGTAGAGAAATGGGGTATATCGAGCTTCTAGCCATCTATCATCAACGCGTTCCTCTTCTCACTGCAACGTTTTGCATGTTCTGTTGGATTAGCTGCTATGGGTAGGCCCCCTCGCCCTTTACGATTAGGAAATTTTGCCCAAAAATACTACAATTTTGTTCAATTATTATCAATTGTCCTAATCTGGTCTCCTTTCGGACTTAGTATCGAAGTTTTACACCAAGTACCCTAGCATGGTGCTCTGCATACTTTGTTCTAACGTTTTCTGCTATTCTTTCTTCACATAATTTCGTCTTCAATTTAAGCTGTAGAGGTTAGAGAAAAGAGATCAAAGTCGATGTATCATTGATATTGGTTCAAAGTTGAACTGTGGTTTCCAAAGTTTTTTGCGTGGTATGAAAAGGGAATGTGATGAGGAGCGATATTCATTGGACGATATCAATGCGTATATATTCGAAAGCTTTTAGGAGAATAAGTGTAAGTAGGGTATTATATCGTTTGTTTTGAGTGTTTTCTCAAGACCACGCTCAAATTTCAATGTGTCTGATAATACTTCAACCAACATGTCATTTGGTCTGTTATGGGCTCTTGTGCATCGATACAAGTGTTTCGGCCTTGCAGCCTCGTCAGTTGGGCAGGCTCTTCGTCTTTAGCCAATCCTCTCGGGGCCCTTACATCCCTCTATAAAGAGTAGGCAACGACAATTGATTTACACAATCGCCGTCAAGTGAAAAACCACTGAGTCAGCAGTGTTTGACTCTCGATTACTCTTGGCTGGCATTTCTGTGAGAATAGGCAACGACGAACGATTTACACAGTTGCCGTCAATTACCAGCAAAGAGCAATCGAGTGTCAAACTCTGCCAGACCTAGTGATTTTCCCTTTACGGCGACTATGTAAATGTTTCGTCGTCGCTTGCATTTTGTAGGGGAATGTAGGGGCACCCGAGAGGATTGGCTAAAGACGAAGGGCCTGCTAGACTGACGAGGCTGTAAGGCCGAAACACGTGTATCGGGCTGTACAAGAGCCCATAACGGATCACATAACATGTTCGTCCAAACAATAATTATGAGATGTAAGCAAGACATCTTTCGACTTCTTCAGGCGAAATGGAAAGTCAAAGACTGAAAAAGTGTTCCACAAATGAGCTGAATGGGAGTGATTAACTGAGTTTACTACTTGCTCATTCTTTGCGATAAAACGGTCATTGTCTCTATAGCAATCTGAAATTCGACATAAATTTGGTTTAGGCACTAACCAGTGAAATAAGAGGAAAAACTGAACAAATATAAACCTTTTGGGACCGCGGCTTGCTCTGCATCTGCGTAACCTAGAACCTCAGACGGGAATCGAACACACCTTTTACCTTTTCCTGGGGTGCGTGCCAACCATTTGCACTACGGAGACTTCTCTTTTGCTCCCTTTCTGCGATACAAACAATCGATTTGTCAGCAACCAACTGTTCTCGCTTTGCTCTGGTAAGTACATATTAGCAGTGATTCCAGTTACGCTAACAGATATTGGATATAAGTAATCAACAAGATTTCTTATTCAACCGCCCTTTTAGCGGTAGTATGATATTGTAATCACATATCCAATAATGTAGAGTGATGTGTCAATCTTTGAAACTCAGAAAGAGTGGTAACAAGATCGGAGCCTTGTTAGGGCAGTTGGGTAGCATGCGCTCCCGTAGAAGGTGTAACGCGGGTTCGATCCACGTCTAGGGTTCATAGTTTTGTTAAATCATTTTACATAATTGGCTATATAGTCATATCATCCATCATACCAGTACTCTCATAGAGCGGTTGAATAAGAATTTTCGTTGATTAGTCTTGAGTAATGTTACAGTCATTGGAGACAAGAGCTGTTATCAAAAAATTGTAGACCTCCAAGTATACAGAGACTACAGCGACTGATAGTTGTAAAATGTTAACATTATTTGAAGTATAGCCAGGCAGAAGCAGACGTCAGTAGTGTAAGGGGTTAGAGCATGCGCTCCCGGATAGAGTGAGATTTTGGTTCGAGTCCCGCTTGGCGCAAAAGCTTTGCACTTCACTCTACTTCATTGGGTATATCTATAATATCATAATGCCTCTAAAAGTGGTCGAATAAGAAAAATTATCGTATTCAAGATAGTAGAATTTGGACGCAAAGCTCCTACTCCCAAATCTTCTCGTCGCAAACGGGCCCCCATCTTTTTACCACTTCGACAATCTTTCGCCCAGAGACTGATTAGTTTCCATTCCTTAGGTGAATCGGCTTTACATAATGTGTCGGAATCGAGATTAGAGTTTTACCGAGATCGAGCGGATGAACGTTGTACTTTGGGGAAAATATGTTTTTTCGGATACTTTCTATTTAGATTTATTCTGTTGTATTTTACACGACTCGCCATCGCACGGGGCGTCGTGGCCGAGTGGTTGTGATACTCATCGCAGCGTACTCGGGCTAAATCCCGCTTCCCTCCCCCTTACCACTCTCCGGCGGGCAACGAACGCCCTAAGGAACGCCACAGCCAGGCTGATCTCGAGATTGCCAGGAGACGTGCTTTGTTCGGATCACAGCACTTTCTGTATTCGATTCCATTCCTCTAATTCATCCTTCCCAGGGATCGTCATGATTTTTGCGTGCTCCTTCGTTTGGTGCTTGGGTATTTTGTCTCCTTTATGCATGGCGTAGAAGGGTGGTCGAGGTGATTCTCCTTGCAGTTTTAGAGGTAGCCGTGCCAAGGCGATCGCTAAGGCGTTCGTTTGATTGCACGAACTGGGGGAGAGGATCGAATCAGTCCTTGTTTATCGCCTTCCTTTCTGATACACCACATCACTAACCACTGCTCTATCCCTTCTACTTTGATTAGTAGAGGTTTACAGAGTCGATGATATTCGTAGACTTTGTATTTGTCGTTTCATGATTGAGTTTAGTGAAGTGTTGATCTCATTTCATCTCTTTAATCTCTAGATCAACCTCATCGCAGCTCCTCATTTCGTAGTTACCACGCAGACACTTGATAGGGAACATGGGCTTAGCGCCGTCAATGCCGCTCTCAATGTCGTCAAAGAAACCATAGAAAAGTATGGTGGGAAGTTTTCTATAAAAGAGGAGGTGAGCTCTTGCAACTACAACATTACTCAAAATGTCTTCATTATTACGTATATTCTCGAATGATTTCAGGCACGAGTCGTTACCGATGTGGACGACAATGATATCAAAAAGAAGTTGGAGTTGGCTGAAATTGAAGAAGAGGGCTCCGACGAGGAAGATGAAGACGAGAGTGAGAATGAAGATGATGTAAGTCACATTACAAATCTAAGCATGAAAAGTCATGTCAGTCCTACGTTTTCGCAAGTTCTTATGATGTTTCTCCGTTATCTTCATCCTCATTCAAACCCTTAGGAAAAAAAGCGTTCTTTTTTGTTATTTTCTAGTTTTGATAATCATTTGCTATCCTAAATCTTGAGAATTTCTGCAGTATACTCTATTTTCAAAATGGCCTTCGTGCTGCTTCAAGACTATAAAAATATGGTACATATCGAGGTATTTTCGTTAGACAAAACTTTTCTCTAAGATTTTTAGTAATCATTCGTTAGCCTGAATCTCGACGATTTCAATGATGTATTTGATGTTCAACAAATACTTCTTATTGCGTTGTAGTTGTCGAAAAAAAAAAATACGTTTCGCACTCGGAGCGCATTCTTTCCTCCAGTATATGAATGGGATTTTGCAATATTGGCACCATTCCGCCACGCTTTTGAAAAATAACGACTATTTGATTGCATAAATTCAGATGATTTTGTAGCTATTTGTAGGGAGACTTTGTTTTGTAGCTCTGTGGGCTTAGGCTTTCCATTTTCATTTCACATTGTCCGGTAAAGTAAAGTAACTCAGTAAATCCGCCTAAGCCTATACACGAAAAGCATATGAACGTAAAGAGTGAGTCTTAGAGTATAGTTTTATGTTTTCTCTGGAGTTTTTCAAAGCGGAGAAAAAATCCTAAATCAAAAACAGAAATCAGACGGCTCATGTGAATCGCGCTGCGCGATGGATGGGCGCCGAGTGCGGACCCAATGATTTTTGGTTGCTGCAGCGAAGGAAACCTTTTTCAGAAACAAGTACATAATTGAAATCGTTGAAATTTAAGTTGTCGAATGATAAACAGGAAAAAAGCTTCGTCCAGCGAAAATTCCCCGAGTGTGAAGTATGGTTTTTGTATTCACTGTTACAGCGCAGATGAAGACATTCTAAAAGTAAAATACACTCTTGAAATCTCGAGATTTGAGCTATCGAATGGCTACTGAAACTCAGGAAGGCAAAAAAGGCGTTTTTTTCCAAAGGGCTGAAACAGGTTGAGGACAATGGAAATGATCCATTTTTATTTAGGATGGACTGGTTGCACCCAAAGGCTTGGATCAACAAATGGACGCCGAAGAGGCAAGTCGTGAAGCGAGGAAGAAGGAGCGAAAGGCGAACAATGAAGAAAATGAAAAAAATGATCAAGGCGATAGTGGAGATGAGAGCGACTGAAGTCGTTTACTGTCTTTTGTTATTATAATGTCAGTTGTTTTCCACGGTTAGAGTCCCTCGCTGTTGTTCCTACATTCTGTTGATGCTTGTTAATCTATATTTTGATTAAAAAAATGTGAGTTTTCCTACAATCAAGTAGAAGTTGGGGTGATGATGAAGTGAATAATGACTGTCTTAACTCTTAACCGATAAACTGGTCGTTGTTGCAAGGTATGACTGTCAGAGAGGTCTAAGTACTCTGAAAGAAAGCGCTTCCTTCTAGGAACTGGGCTGTTCAATCAGTGCTAATTCTATTCATTTTCCATTGTTGCTGATCTTTGAGAATTCATTTCGTCTTATACTTTTCTAAGTGAAGCATTGTATAATGTTGCAATGGTTAATATATATTCGCAGTTGTTTTTATGTGTGCTAGCAGAGGTATAGTTAGTTGTGGTATGGTCATCCATACAATCAAAAGAAGCCTTCTGGCACTTTAGAGAGGGATTGTAGTGGTGAACGGTGAAAAGTGATGTGCTCTTTGGGTTGGATTGGTAATAAGGATAACTGAGAAAATGTACCTTTTCTGATAAGTTACGTGGGGCAGTCTAGGCTGCAGTAAAAGGGGTGTTGACGCTGCGGCTGTCAATTATATCGCTCAGACGATACTCGGGTACCTTGAACTTTTCTTTTTGCCTTTTTTGTGTGGGGTGGTTGGGCCAACGCTCAGCATGTGTGAATTCACTACACTGAACGTGATTCCAAACGCGCGATTATAGCTTAATAATCTGATGCCATATCTTGAGCCTATCATAAGGTGTGTTATGGCTCTTATATAGACAGCTGTTTCGACATTACAGCCTCATCACTAGCCCGGTGTCTTTCGATTCAGACAATCCTCAGTTACAGGAGGATTAAACCCTTATACAAGGGAATCGACGCCGAATAACAAATCACTGCAGGTTAGATGATAAAATTCCACGACATCGCAGTGACTAGCAGTTGAGCTCGTGGCTCGTAAAATAAATTTTACTTCTTCATTCGACTTTTTTATAGACAGTCCAGCCACGATCTCAACTTTTGGTCACTCTGATATCCGGGAGTTTCATCACCTGACTTGTGGTGATTTGTTGTTCGGCATCGATTCCTTTATATGTGGGAGTGAGTTATCACCCCGTAAGGGATTGGCTGAACCGAAAGACACCGTGCCAGTGATGGGGCAGCAAAGCCGAAACAGCTGTCTAACACTGTATAAGTGACATAACGGACCTTATGATAGGCTCAAGATATCGTTATCAGATTACCTTTCTTTGAGCGAGGTCTATGAAAACAGCCGAATGAAAAAAAATGATTATGGCTTAGTTGATGTTCAGGATGGAGGTAGGATAGACGGTTTGAACATACCGCCCCCTTCCCTGTAAGTAATGAAATGCAGGTTTTAATGAGACATTGTTGTGATGAGATGATGCAGCATCATGTAAGAATTTTCTTCACGGTTTTTTAGTAAGAAGAATGCGAATGTTTTGAGAATTTGCTCTCATGTTTTACTGAGAAAAGCTTTTCCTTCCAAAAAAGAACATATCACCCGCTGCTAAATGACATTTTTTGCTCTTCCCATCTATATTTCAGTGACCATTCGGTAGTCTGACATATTCTGATTCAAATATTGCTTTGTTACTGCAAAGACTATAAGTGTGCGTTCTATTAACGAAAAGAAGGAAACGGTTTGCCTTCATATAGTATTAGATCGTCGTTTCAAGTTTAGAGTGGCTTTGCTAAAACCTACTTGATGGAATTTTGATTCTAAAAAAACTTTATCACCACAAATGGAGAAAATTTCCAAAAAGGTAATTTTATTGAGACGAACGCGTAGGAGTCCCCTAAATCTCCATGTTTTATTACGAATTCTGGGGAATAAAATCGCATCGTGTTTCCTTGCCTTCTTATCGAGCGAATCTTTTTCACTAGACTCGTAGTAATCATTGGATAATTGGAGAAATAGAGATTTTAGTACTACTTAACTTAGTTCTTAGAGAAGCCTTCTTAGTGCACAGTACCAGCGAGGAGGAAAACACGTCTCGCTTTCGGGGAGAGACAGCGCGTTGCCTGAATTTCACAGAGAATTTCGTGGGTAGTTATATAGTAAGGTTTAAATAAGGGGGACACTTTATTGTTCCGAATACATAACAGGGTACTGAGAAAATTTCTATGGCTAGTAAAATCAACCCCCACTCGCCTTAAGAATCCGTATTCTTCAAATGAAGGTGACATCTTTAGGAAATTTTATTATTTTTCAACTCTTACGCATTCTTGTTGCCTACCTTGAGAGAATGAGGACACCTTTTCCCACTTGTCATTCTTTTGATCACCATGCATATATAACTGTCTGTTCTACAGTCAACTCCCATACATCGTCCATGTACAGTTCGTAGAAGTCGGTTGGATTTTGGCACCTGAGCATTTGGTCATCGTGAACACATCTCGTCGTCGTTGAAGAGTCGGGTAAGATTTTCGGTCATAACTTCTTTGACGACCACTTCCGAAGCCGAGCTTCCGAAGACAGTGAATGCCGAATGATCGAACAGTGAGCAGAGTGGAATACATCTTTGGAGGAAGTCCACAAGCTATTTTTACACTTTTCTGACGTACGAGACCTTTCAATCAGAATAGCTATCTAGTCATACTTTTCTTACAATTTGTGCCACTAGCAGCTTCACAAGAATCTGTGGAAAGTTGGTCGGGTGTGCCTGCACGATCATACATCAATGCTTTGTAAAGGTACAAGTGTTATATGATCGATAAGAAAAGTTCGTAGAAGTCGACTAGTTCTTGATACGTTAACAACCACGCGGCCTTGAACGCCTTCCTTTCCCCATCAGAAGGTTTGTTCCAAGTGACAACACTTTCCTTGTGCACGTGCCAGCATATCTCATCTTTCCAACAATACGTATCTTAATCAGCTCGGCTTTCGTCACTAATCTCCTCATCGTTCCTGTTTCCCAAAAAGCGACCAAGCAGACCTTCCTAGTCCTTATATGCAGGCATAAAAAACCCTTTGACCCAAAATATCATTTGGACATACTCTTCCTTATAACTGCTTAGAAGACTAGTCTTAACTATGAGTCTGCAAGGATTTGACAGTTCTTGTATGAAACTTATAGGTATAAATGGAGGAGTATACCCACAGGACAGTTGGGCGGACTAGGAGGTCTCTAATGTACTGTAAGTCTTTGAAAGCCTCATTGCACGTAGTCATATTGAAGTCATTTAGGGAGCTGGAGTTAGACGTGGTGCGAGAAATTCTCTTGAAGGCATTCATCAAGAAAGAAATTCGTAGAGGCGTAGAATCGGGCGCGTGTTCACTGTCAAATTACAAATGATAAAATGTGCTCATACTACAGAATAAACGGTTAATGAAGTCAATACCCATAAAACGATGGAGAAAGATCTGTTCTATAATTCTATAAAGCTGGAACTCCTGAAACGCACAAATTTTTAAAAATTATTGAGGATTATTAATTGAAGTGAAATCGCATGCAATGTGTGGCATCATTTTTTGCCAAACTATCTATTGTCTTTCAATTCTCAATCACTATCATGACTTTTTGGTTTTCAATGAAATGAGAGGTTGTTAGAACTGTGAGATTTACATCGCTATATACGATTTCAGAAATATAAAATGACAATGCATTTAGTCATTTAGCTATTTAATCGATTACGGCTATGTGCAAAGATGAATTGCTGCCGATATGATAGATAGATGATAATTGTGGTAGAAGTATGAATAAATAGAAATATTACAGACTACATAAGTCTCTTATATCATAATCTGCCATTTCCTAAGGACGAACTTCCTTTAATGATAATAAAAGTCCAAATCTAATTAGAAAACTACCGCACTGTCATTGTAGCGCGTCCTGCCCACTCGGCGACCGCGTCGGATACCAGGAGGAATATTAACGCGGAAGCCGAAGGGTTATCAATCCCTTTGAAACAGAATGTGCCATTCACCTCCATTAAGCATCGCAGAAGTGAACGAATGCTTATATGACCCGTATAAAGAATACGATAGCAAACCAAGATTCATTTTACTGTAATCTATCTTTTCAGACAACTATAGTTTCAATTTGTGGTATCCGATGAAGTGGAGGGCTTGGTTGGTCATGGGCGCAGAATTAAAACAGAGAGCACTGATATCTCAGGGCATTTTGAGGAGATATGCCACACGCACTTTGTTCTTGATGCGATCATGAAATCACCTGATAGTTTCGTCATCAGAAGGAAATCATTGAACGTCTATGATTATGGTTTCTGTGAATCTAAAAAGGTTAAAGTGGTGTCGTTGGTATGTAAAGTATCCCAAACATACGTCCAAATAAATTTCAATTTCGCTATAGAGATACTATACTAGAGTGAGCGCGTGTGGCGTGGTAAATTCAGGCGCCGTGCAACGCATACGTAGTCAGTGGTTTAGGTTCGGTCCCACACTAGGCACACTCTGCTTTCCGCCCATCTGGGGTTGGCATATTGGTACCAGACTTGTCTAGGAGGATATCAGCACTGACTTGATACATCGCTAGGGGACTGACGAGCCATTGTAAAGGCCAAGTATGCACTCCGTCATCTCTAACGATGCTTGATGAAGTTCAATGTATGTCGTATTCCTCATGGTGTGATCAACGCCGAGAGCTTCACTCTTTTATCCTTCGTGCTACTAATGTTGGGCAGTGGAATTTTTGTCATTCAAAAAGTGTCTTTCAAATGATATCAGAATACGCTGTCATCAATTATGCGAACATGAATCAAGCTAAGCCCCTGGATAACCTCATTTACCGTAACACCGACCTAAAGTATGACGCGGCTCGTTAGTTCTGTGTGGATTTCTATATCATGGACTAGTCACGTTGGGAACCATGCTGATTTCCTGCTTGGCGGGCCGCGAGACCGTGCGGCGAGAGTGGCGAGAGCAGGGCGTTACAATAACAGTTTGGTAGTTTTCCCAGTAATTCAAATTTCTATCGTTACCAGGGAGGGTTTAATCGTCAGTTAAAGAGAAAGTGTGATAGGAAGAAATTCGATAAAGACTGTTTTTGATTGAAACGTGCCAAAAAAATCATAAAACAACGAACTGTTCCTCAAAAATGATACCACACACTGCACTGCGATGCCATTCCAGCGATAATTGGAGAGAATTTTTGGAAATACTAAACCTTTAGGATAGCTCAAATGTATGTGCGACTATCTCTAAACCTCGACATGACTAAAGAATTTTAAAATTTTTTAAG
Source organism: Parelaphostrongylus tenuis (assembly GCA_019055375.1). Lineage (NCBI taxonomy): Eukaryota > Metazoa > Nematoda > Chromadorea > Rhabditida > Metastrongylidae > Parelaphostrongylus > Parelaphostrongylus tenuis. Next base: position 37,324 of record JAHQIW010000200.1, on the reverse strand, counting down.
AAATGCCCTTCTCCTTATTTGATACCTACACGAGGTTGGCACTTTTTCTTCTTCAAAATTTGATGACTAACGTTTCAGTGACAACGCCTTCGTCAGAGCCTAGACGTACATGTCATACCATATCTGATTGCTGGTTTGATATTTCGTGTGCATCAATGATCTAGTAGAAAAGAAACTAGCAGTCTAGACATTCTGAAAAGTCCCACCTTATTTACACTTGTATGAGGAGAGGTCACCGGTCTTGTGTGACACGCTTTGAAAAATGAACTACACTCAAACTAGAAGATGATTCTGGGATAAGGTGCCATATCACTTGTTGTGTTCAAGCATTCTTCCCTCCTACTTCATTTCTGGTCTCTTGCAATTTATCCAAGAAGTTTCAAAGGTTTTTCGCGCTGATGTTTTTAGTTCTTGCCCCAGGATTCCTACTACCACATCGAAAGTCCGTATCGTTATGTTTTTCTACTTTATGCGCCCCTAAAGGCTTACTTGTTTGGCTGTAGGCTTTCCCATCCAAGTATTCTTTGATGCGGATCCAAAGTAGTCTTTTGTCTCGCCAATGTATTCTTCAGCCGCATGTTGTGCAAGAGATCAAGTATATTGTACCCAAACTCATGCATTCTCCTTCTCTACCATTAGGACATTCTGCACAGTCGTCAATCTTACACAGACGGTCATAAAAGCGGTTCTGAACCAATTGGCAAGACTGAGGAAGAGAGTCACTACGTCTAGCGCGAAAGTTAGCCATTTCAGATAAATACAAAAGAGCTGCTACTGAAGTCAGGTCAATAAGGTGAGATAAACTACATAACATGAATGACGAAAACGATATTGTTTCAAATCCAGACGAGAAGATATTTTTGAAACTGCCTTCTATAACGAACGCAATAGGCAGACTTAAATGTGTTTAAGTACAAAGGGGTGGAGAAACTCTGTAGAAATCGTAGAAAGTCGCCAATTGGTTTGGAACAGCTTTTACGACTGCCTGCGTAAGACTGGACAATTGTGTAGTCTTCCCAAACAATGGAGAAGGAGATTGCATAAAGTTTGGGTATAATATACCTGATCTCTTACAAAACATGCGGTGAGGAATACATTGGCGAGACAGGAAGACCACTTTGGATCAGCAGAAATAACACTGGAAAAAGCCAACAGCTTGGTTGATCAAGTAAGCTTTTAGAGGCGCACAGAGTAGAAAACATGGCAATATGGACTTTGATGTGGAAGTTAGAATCCTGGGGCAAGAATCAAAAACAACAGCGCGAAAAGCCCTTGGAGCTTTTGGATAGACCGTAAAAGGCCAGAGATGAATAGGAGGGAGAATGCCTGAACATAACGAGTGATATGGCACCTTGTCTTAGATTCATCTTTTAGTCTGAGTATGGTTCATACTTCAAAGAGTGCCACACAAGACCGGTGAGCTCTCCTCATATAACTGTAATAAGGTGGGCTTTTTAAAATGACTGGACTGATGATTTCCTTTCTATTGGATTCTTGATGCTTAGAAATATTAAGTGGATAAACAGATATGGTGTGATATGTACGTCCAGTCCTCGACGAAGGCGTTGCCGTCGAAACGTTAGACATCAAATTTCAAAGTTTAGTTGGGAACTCTATAAGTTGTAAAAGAGACCTTATTCTATTGTCTTAAGGTAACAACTTTTGATACAACCATTGTATTATGATACGAATATTGTTTCATCACTGCAACCTGGAAATACTGCCAACGCTTTATTCTTAACACCACATTTCAGAGCAGAGTTCCAGATGCTTAGAAAAAATCATATTTGGGACTCTTATGAAACGATTTTATGCTAACTTATTTATATTTATCCACATTTCACTCTGTTTATACTCATTCCTGTATCAAGAGCATCCCTCTTATTCCTTATTTATTGCTACGAAGAATGGTCATTTAACCAATAATCAATAGCATAATTTAATCGATGATCATTCAGAAAATCGTCACATAATGAATTAAATTACCAGTTTGTACACCCAAAATCAAATACTACGACACAGATCTCACAATTTTGATGTGATATCTTTACATATATCTCGAAGTCATCATTGTGATTCTGAATTACAGGCGATGGAAGTGCCAAACATAGTTTTCCAGACTGCATACGAATACCTACATCGATCACTCTCACAATTTTCATTATCAGTATAATTTCAGACGTTTGAAACCTTTATAGAAATACAGAACATACTTTGCTCTATCCTTCCATGGTGATAAGTATTTGTATTATTCAGTATATTGCGCTTTGAACATCATTTATCAAGGCAGCATTTGTCACTAGATATGGGCACTAATTGAGGTGTTCTATACATTTGTTATTGACTGAATGGCTTCAAAACGTTCTATTGTACTTCCAGTCCAGCTTCTCAAATAACTTCAATAAACCATCTTTAGCCGATCTGAGCTGCCCATAATTACATGAGAGATGTGATCCGACATCACATCCGATGGATATCAATATTTACCATGCAGGTGAGTAATTTATCTTCTGCATAGTATATTTTAGTGCATGACTTATTCAGAGAAAGCAGAAAAACCAACTAAAGAAGCGTAGTCATCCAAAATGTGCAGCTCTCTGGAAAGTAGGAATCTTGGGACATAAAGCATTCCAATTAAGGAAAATGGCCTTATAAAACTTTTCTAGTGATATCGAATCTCATCGCCCCGCACGAATTATGCGACGAATTCAAAAAAACAATATATCATATGAAAAAATCAGCAGTGAAGTTGAACAACGCACTCCTAGGGCAAAAAAACTAGAGGATAAAAGCTATTTAATATGGTAGTTTCCTGTAGTACAAACAACCACTCTGTCTCACTTTTATCGATCTGAAAAAAGCCTTTGATTCAGTGGAAACAGAAGCGGTTATAGAGGCTCTGGATAACCAGGGCGTCCCTACTCGGTACATAATGATCCTTCGTGAGCTTTATAAAGATTTCACGACCAGAATATCTCCATTCTACAACAATATCACCATTGACGTAAGAAGAGGGGTTCGACAAGGCGATACAATATCGCCAAAACTATTCACTGCCACCCTACAAAACGTCATGCGAACATTAGAATGGGACGAAATGGGAGTGAAAATTGACGGTCGACAATTAAACCATCTTCGCTTTGCTGACGATATCGTTCTCATAACACCAAACATCAGCCAAGCGGAACGAATGTTGACTGATTTCGATAACGCCTGTGGAAAGATCGGTCTTCAACTGAATCTAACGAAAACAATGTTCATGAGGAACGGATGGGTTTCTAATGCCCCATTCACGCTCAACGGAACGACAATTTCCGAATGCTCCAGTTACATCTATCTAGGTCGTGAAATCAACATGATGAACGACCTAGCCCCAGAGTTGAGCAGGAGGAAACGAGCGGCTTGGGGAACGTTTAAGAGCATCGAAGATGTAGTGAAGAGGACAAAGAACATCCGACTCCGTGCCCACCTTTTCGACTCGACAATTATCCCTGCCCTAACGTATGCAGCAGAAACCTGGTCGCTACGTAAGCAGGATGAAAGATCACTTGCCGTTATCGAACGCGCAGTCGAAAGGTCGATGCTAGGAGTATCCCGTATTTCGCAAATGAGACAAAGGATCCGAACTTCCGACCTACGTCAACGATCGAAAATCAGAGACGCCGTTCTACACGCCAGGATATCGAAAATAAGGTGGGCCGGACACGTGATGCGCTTCAACGACAACCGATGGACGAGAGCCGTTACCGACTGGATTCCTCGGGACGTCAAGCGCTCTAAAGGAAGACCACTGACCCGTTGGTCCGATTTCTTCACGAAAGCGATGGAAGAAAGATATGATGCTCAGCGAATTCCTAGAGCAAGGAGGACCCACTGGGCTACTCTTGCACGCGATAGGGAAAAATGGAAGAGTTGCTGGTACCCGCTCGAGTCACTCGACGATCAACGGGACGACAGGTGATACAGGTGATAGTACTCAAGCTGCAGACGCATTCACACGCGAATATTATTATTTCCATGGGTAACGGTCGCATGACAACAAATCACGAGTGGCTGAGGTTGGAGATTTTCTAAAGAGGCTTCATCTAAGATTTTCAATTACTGAGCAATAAGGCAAGAATATGGACTGGTCTGAATTGAAAATTGTCTTCTTACTCAATTTGACTTGCGAAAATTCGCATAACCATGAGTAATAAACACCTATTATTCTCTATCAGAAGGTAGCAGTTATTTCTACACGAGCTCTCACGAGCACTTGGTCGGAACAGAGTGTTCTTTCTGGAAGTGCGCTCTGATAGGTGATTACTTGGTGAAATATGTCACCGCTAAACGGCTGTCTAACTCATTAACATGACATCTGAAATGGGAACTTCCATAAACGAGTTTTTGAGTGGATTTCCAGCTAAATTTTATATACCTACTTTTTGTCTAAAGATGCATCTTCATAGAATCGAGCGATTTGATGCACGGTTGATTAATAAATCTTTTAACATGCGTTTTTCCTTCATCAAGAAGAAAACGATAATTTTGAGATTCTCAGGAACCTGTAATTAGGCTCTAGTGTTGTGATAAATTGTCTATTACATAGTGAATATACAAGTAGAGGTTTTTCAATTCGAATTTTTCATATTCGCTTTTTTGATCTTGGGAGATCTAGTGCAGTGGTTGAAAGCGCCTTTATGATTGACGTTGTCGTTTGTTCAATCGTTGCCCTGGCTGATCATGAATGTAAGCTCATGTTGTACAATGATACTGAGTCCATCGTTCCAGCGCGGCAAACGAAACTACCAAAGGAGTCTACAGATCTGTCAGTGAACTCTCCTCAATGCGGGCATTTTTTTAGAGCTATGTCCCCGCCATAGAAAAGAAAGCAATAGAAAGGGAAGAAGCTGGCATCGTACTTAAATAGGATGTTTTATGTGTCTGTCAGCCAAAGTGAGACACAGCGTGCAGCTTTTCTGTCTTGACAAACAAAATTGAAAACTTGTGGGCACTCAGTAATGGTGCTGAATGACAACGCCGAACAGGTAATACGAATGCTACTTCATAGTAAAAGAGTTATCAATGTTGTGAAATACATTAGATTAATCAGTTTGCTCAAAGTCTTCCCTTATCCCTCCAAATAGCTACAAGCTTCTGAAATATTGAATTACAGTCTTAAAAGCAAGTGCACTCTATTCAGTTATGCTTTGATAAGAGTTTTCAAACAATTCGTTACCACTAGCAAAGAGTGTTCAGTTCACTTTTCAATACAACAGCACAACAACAATAACAACAAACAACAACAATACCTGAATTGCATTACTGTGGTCGTATGTGGATTACTGTCATTGACAAATCCACCACTTTCACAATGCACTGAAAAATCTGATGTCTTTACATGAAGATCGGTTACAGTCGTTTCATGTTTGATAATAGGTCAAATTCGTCTTGATCTTTGGTATGGTAGAGAACAAAGCTAACAGCTCTCCTGATACGCAGGCGATCACCTGGCCGAGTCAGCTGCCGATGCTCGGTGCGGCTCGATCCGGAGTGATTCCCCAGCCTCCCAACACTTCGCCAATCAATAACAAACGTCCTAGAGAACTGCCTCAGCTTGGGTATACTCGAGGCTGCAACGAGACATGTTCGACGATCATTCTAGACCGTTCGTGTGAAGGAGAAATCCTCAAGCAAGCGAGGAGACAGATGGAATGCTTATAAGTAATAAGACCCATGCAGTAAAAAATCTGCGGTACTCGTCAAATAAAGTGATATAAAGTGATTAACGCGAAGGTCAGTACTGCAGGAAACCTTTTCTGAAAAGTAATCTGATATAACAGATATTGTGCGGATCCCATCAGTTCGTAAATTTCTCTCGTATTCTTGCATCCATATTTCACAGACACCTTCGGATAATTGTGTGAGGGTTCGCTAGTAGCTTGAAATTTCTTGTCCTCTTTTGAATGTCGTTGGAACTGCTAATGTCGATTCTTTCTTGAGCATTGGAATAGCGGTGGCAAGGTGTACCCAGATCTTGATCTTAAGCGTTTGCCCGCTTTACCGATTAACCCAAGTACGTTGATTGCAAACAAGTTTATGAGTAACTATCCGATTTTGAGATTGTGAGGTTGAAAGGTTCCTTTTCACGTCAAACCAAGGCCTTGTTCATAATGGGAGGCATGGTTGTCGCTGTACTAACCGTGCCATCAAACGAAACAAGTTCTTAGAAAGATTTGAAAGATCATAAAAAGAAAAGGGGGGAGAACTTTTACTTTCCTCTTTGTTCATATAATCACCAACAACGAGGGTATCTCAGCCTTCTATTTTCTGGATCTTTAGTTGGTTTTAATGTTATGTTACAGCTCATTATGATTCGATTCAATTTTCACCTTTATTGAATTGATGTGCCTAAAAATGTCTTTGCGTCCGTGAGCGAAATCCGTCACTTTCCAAGTTCTTCCATTTCATTGAAAGACTGCTAATTCAGTTTCTATTCGTCACGGTAACGGACTGTGAGATGAGCATTTCCACTGATGATACGATTATGGGTCGTCTCCAAGTGGTGATCTGTTCACAGGCGGCTTACGTCAGCATCGTGTTTTCCTGAATGGTGCCGAAGACCGGCTTCACTTGGAATGTAATTGCAGAAAAGAGCGATTCCGTCAATTTTGTTATGTGAATTGGAGAAGAATGTGGCTCTGAAATTTGGATGATTTCAATACCTAACGGTAATCTTGTTTGCGACTTTCATGATGTATTTTATTGACTTGTGATATTATGAATCTCGTTAAAAGATAGTTTTTAGCCGTAACTACTATTGGACGTGAAGAGTTCGAAAGTCTCGTGGAACGATCACAGCATGCTCTTCAACCTTTGAACTTTACGATGTGAACATCAGAGTCTGCGTAATTTAGGAGTTCGTATTTTGCCTCTGCTATGAATCGGACAGGATTTGTCATGCTGATTGGGTTTCGCCCAGGACGGCAGCTATTTCTTTATTTGGCTAATCAACTGGAATGTGATGTGTCAAACTGCTTTTGTAGATGACAGTTATAGTTCAGTGAAAAGTATCAAAAAAAGTCTAGAGAGATCTTCAGAAATGTTGACAAAAATGGATCAAATTGTAGTGGATAATGTCGAAAAGAGGACGTGTGTATCCCAGTGCTTAGAGATGCACTGCAGTACACACGCGATCGTCGATTCTATGTTGCTTCCCAAGCTCACCGAGCTTTTCATTTATCCGGTGCTAGCAACTCGGTACTAGACTTGTTTGAAATGATCGCATCACTGGCATGATACACCGCGTAGGCCACCCGTAGGTCACTTTGAATACAGTTCTATGTTTAATCAACTCTAAGGATACTTCATGAAATCAAATGCATAGTGCAGATCTCAAAGATTGATCAAATAAACGCTTTATCCTTTATCCCTTAAGGCATTCAAAACTGCGCGCTTCTCTCCGTCTGGCCCAATAGATTATAAGCAACTTTTTCAGAATGTTGGAAAACCCTTGTGTCTCAAAATGTCGAAGACCTTTGTGTCGCCGCCGTGAACTTTCTGCTTTTTCGATAACGCACAATATTTTATGCAACTAAGAAGGTGATAAAGTGATTGATGAGGTGTGAAGCACAGCGCTGGTTTGATCCTCTCTTTAATACTCTTTCACAATCAATCAAAGAACGCCCTAAGGAACGCCGTAGACCCGACTACCTCCGTGATTGCTGGAAGAATCGTCTCGACCGTCATTCTGCGTCATTTACGAAAGAGACGGAATTTCAAACAGCAGAAGAAACACGCAAAGTGTTGGAAGATCTTTGTGATGCGGAGGACGAATGTAAGAAGATTAAAATAAAACATATAAATGAAAGGAATGAGAAGTGATAATTGGGGTGACTTGTGAAAGAAATCACGCTTTATTCTTCTATGGGTATGAATGATACGTAAACTGAATTTAGTATGCGTTGAGACGCTCTATAATTGAAACGCGGTGCTGCCATAATTTGAAGCGATTTTTGAGCTTATATCAAATCAATTTTGATATTTCTATATCCGAACTTTTCATACAATAGCCAATATTCACTCAAATTACCGATCATTGAGTTTTTTCGAAGAGACCTTTATGTTATTTATCTGATGCACAGAACGTCGTTATTGCTTTCATCAAGCCTTTTGCTCTGCTTTCGATTAATTATGGAATGAATAATTCGCCGTTGAAACAGCTCGGAATTTACTAACTCAAAATAGGTAATTTACTTGCCACAAGGTTCTTTGCTTGAGTTCGCCGTGATGAATAAATTTTGCAGTCCCAGTTTGACACCGCAGACACTATTAACGAAAAATTCTTGGCATAAAGGCAATTGGAACCTAGAGTTTACCGTGAAATTTCAGTTTTAAAGCAGCAGATTTTTTGTGAGTCCTTGATCTTCTCAAAGACTAAATAAAATTTCTTCTGGAAATCAACGGATCTTTCACATTAGCCACAAATCTCGAGCCGGTTAGTCACGAGCGTAAATGGCGCAGGCTTAGGTAGCGGAAAGTGGACTAAAACGAGTCTATGACTTAAGTGGGTGAAAAGGATGAATTCGCTTTCTGATCTGTGCCGGATTCGGTTGGAAGTTTATATTCAAGTGACTGCAAAGTATATAAAAACCGGTTTTTATTTGCCTACAGCAAAGGTGTTCCACATTTAATCAATGAGAGCTGATAGACGTCCAAATATGTCATAAATCACTAAAGAACATGCTGCTATTTTTGTGCCAGCAGGATTTAAAACATACGATTATTCCCGTTTCTCCCAACTCTTATGTGTCATAGAAGGAATGCTGGTGTGACTTGAGTCGTATGGTGATTAGTGGAGTGGGATTGTGGGTGACGTAAATGACTACCGAGATTTATTTCCCTATTAGAAGAGATAAATAAATCTACAGTTGAATACAAAAGATTTCAGCATGATCAGAAAATAAATGATTTGCATAGCGTACTAGCTTCATCTCTCTAGAAAATACAAACTTCACAGAAGCAGAAGCTACTAATTTTTCTTTATTCTCTTCCTAAACCAGACACGAGGTTTTAGAACATTATTATACAAACAGTTGACGTTTTGGCAGTCTCACTTTCTTCAAAGCCTACTTATCTGTTATTGTAGATTCAGTGGAAGACTCAAACAGCTGTGTGTGTGTGTGGAAAAGTTATTTGGTTTTTTGCCTGATCATATCATGATTTTTCTGTTTGACTACAAAGGTGTTTGGCTGACTAGGTTCCAGACAATCTGACCTTTCCAGAGTCTGAAGAAAGTGAAACCAGTAAGACGTTACTTGTTGAAATAAGTTGAATAGTAACAACTTCGTGTTTTGCACTTAAAAAAACATTGAAATAAAAGTAGACGGAGAACAGTATCCGGAATTTCAGTTTTCGTTTTCGTCACATATATCAAACTGCGCATGTGGTGCAGCGGTTAGAGGTGCTCTGCGTCGCACACGAGGTTAAAGGCTCTATCCTCGCGCCCATGGCTCACCAAGCCATCCATCCCTCCAAAGTCGGTGAACTGGCAACAGACAGGTCTCAGACTTGTTTGTGAGGATAAGCAGCACTGACTCGGGGAGACCTGCGCGAGTTATTGTAAGGGCCAGATATGCATTCAATAATCTCGAACGAAGTTGAAAATTGAAGACGAAAGCAGGCGCATCCTTCAGTTATTGATCAACCCGAGAGCTTTTAGAGCTTTATATTGAACTGGCAAATATGCTTAATTAGCTGTTTCCTCACCATCGTAGATGTCCTTGCTGAAAGCGACATTTTATACAGTAGCACTGACCTAACTGGTTGTAGACGTTACAATAGCTTAATCACATGGCTATCTACTTTCTCTTATCACTAGTCACCGAAGTAATGCAACCTTTCCTCGAGCATAATCTGAACCCTGTCAAACACTCTCCACTATTAGCGTTTTCTGTTTAGCATCTTTAGCAAGGAAAGCAGCATAAAACATTAAATTAGAACTCTCGATTGAGCTCTAAATTCGTATCTGGGTCTCTGTCGATAAGGATGAAACCCCAATCAGGAAATCATCAGTTTTCTTCCTGCGGAGTAAAAAACCAAGGGCTGAAGACGGAATTAGGACGACTTAGATTACCTTGATTTCAATAGTTAGCTAGTCTCTTGGTAAGATAATTTGTTATTTAGATGAGTTTGTACAATTGCTGTTCTCAAATCAGCAAAATTCTCAAAGAAAATAGGGCGTTTCCAGGCAGAAAGTTCTAATGGACTGTAGTAAGCACTATTTGTTGCCTTATAATTATGTTTCTTTCAAGTCCACATTTATTCTTTCCTGAGGATCTACTGATAGCTGAATTTTGTCATAGAGGTGTCGAAACATTGTGCTGCCTATCAGTAAGCCGTAGCGAGAGGTCGGAGTCGGTCATGAGACTTAGTCCGAGCTGCGCATTATGCGCGCGAATTTCTATTCTTGTTCGCTTCTGATAAATTCTTTTCTATGTTGTAAAATCATCCAACAGGGCTGGCTGAATCGTTTTTTCAAGAAAGAAACGTGTTTCAGATAGCTGGATGTCATTTACTATAATGTGAACCGTGCTGATGATGCTCATAAATCATCTTCCAATCAAATGTTCGCATGTTGCTGTTCGTGTCTTGCTTTTCTTATCGTCCCTATCCTAACCAATTGACTGTGACATCCTGGAAATCGATTTTCTTGAATCGAGAAGAGAATTAGTTTGCGTGCACTTTTGATGCTCTGAATAAAATCACCCAGTTCTCCTTTCCTTCTTTTTTATCGGCATTATCATTGTAAACATAAAAAGAAAGAATTCAGCGTAGAGCATCGCAGCTATGATTGGATGTACATCGCCATACAACGACTTCCGGTAGCCTGCTGATGTATCAACTAAGTGTTTTTGTTTTCTCAGACAAGTCTCGTGGCATATTGCCATCTGCGGGAGACGGAGGGCATAATTAGCTTAGGAAGCAAGATCAAGTCAACATTAGGAGCGTATGACAACATGTCTATAAGCGTCCTCTTTGGTATATCATATATTTTGCTGAACACTAAGTATTCAGTGATGGTTCAGTGGAGAGTAAAAAAAGGACTGTCAGAAAAGTAAAATCCGGACATGATGAGGTCGTGCGTGATGTTTAATTATCTTTTTTCGATTTTACTCAAAAAGGTAACTTACAAATTCACTACTTCGTGGAATATGCCAAAAACTGAAGGTATTGTAGAACACAAGCGAACTGAATCTGTACTGTCATATTGTAAATGAAACATCTTATCTCCTACATTACAATAGAATAAAAGATCTCACTTGTTAACAGTGTGAACGGGAACCAGAACACCATCCGTTCAGAATGTCTTGAATGTTCAAAAAGTCTGGAACGTTGTCATATTTGATCATGTTTTTTCCATGCCTGTCTGAAATTGCTTCGTGCCTTTAAAATCTCCTGTCACCATAAAATCTATCTTTTTTTTTTGAGGAATCGATCGATGATAAAGCGCTCACTATTGAAGCGCCAAGCGTTTATAAATTTGCGGAAGCAGGAACTATTTTGTTAGCTTCTAAGTATCAAATGGCTGTTATTTCTGCGTTTTAGCACCATTTTAGCTGCATTTTTCCAAGAAAAAACCGTACGAAAGGAAAGACAGCGAACATGTCAACTGTGGACTACAGAACAAGTCTCCACTAAAATTAGGCTTACGGTGTCATTAATGCTCATATGTAGAGAGCTGGAATTGCTAGAATGCGTTAATGAATAAGAACTAAATGTTCCTATGGAAGTAGGAGTCTTGCTAATCTAGCTGAATGAATTGCCCGACTAGTGGCAAGTTAGTCATCTATTCAACCGCTCAACTATTTAAATCTGTGAATTTCACCGTCGATATAATTTAATCAGCTGAAAAGTCGACAAACGATGCGATACTTGTAGAAACTAAGCTCTTCAATGTTCGATTTAATCGCTGATGTATTTGAGTGAGATGAAATTCTCAGAAAAAGTCAATGACCAGCAATAGTCCGGTAGAGGATGACGGGGCGCAGGAGGCTTCAATGACTTAGTAAGAGTTCGGGACGATTGTGGCTGAAGGCTGTCTTACATATTTCATTGGCGACGAGAGTTCAATATTGTATGAACAGGATAAATCCATTCCCTATAGACACGCTGAAGGAATGTCTTCTGGAATGCTGTGGCTAACACAGTATCACTTCTCACAAACATTTTTGCACTTGAATTTAGTTAAAATGACTCTAGATACCCTGGTCAAAACTGATCAAGCATTTTTTGCCTGCAAAAATAATTAAATTCCAACTTTAATCACCTTACAGAACTTTATGGGTGGTATAAAGAGCGGTTCAGGTTGGTTGATTTTATGTTGTTGACATTTGTAACTCCACCTACATCCGTTTCACTAACGACTTTAACGTCACGCAAAGATCCAGTTAGATCGAACGAATGACGTCCATATTTTAATATTGGTGTGGATAAAGGCGCTAATACCTTAATTACGATGAGCTCTAACACTCAGAAAGAAATTAGTTCAAGACCAGACTTTGCAGATTCAACTCTTCGAATGTTTATTTTTGACGTTGAAGTCAGTTAATCGGCTAGATAAGCATTGCGTCCCAACTGCTGAACTTACGATTGACGAAATTGTCTAGTGAAGCACTATTCGCTTAGACCCGTAGTGAATCTCGATCGAGGCTTTAAAAACATTTCAATCCTCACACAGCAATCGATTATGCTTATTATTTGGCTAAGAAGTAGTTTGATCTTCTCTGTCATATTTGCTTCTTCGGCATCGATTCCAAGTCACATCAACCTGAAAGGCAGGAGAAATCCTGCGTATATTCATACAAAGGACTGTCAAGGCCTCATGAGCTCTACCACTTCCCACTTATAAAAATTCTAGTGAACGGTGACTCTAGCATATATCACAGAAGCATATTTTTTATCGTTTCAATAGATTCTTTGTAGGAATCACCTAATGATGGCTTTGGCTTAAAGGACTCTTTTGTGTGGGGCATGTGTTTGGAACGGAAAAAAATCGCACTAATCTTTCCTTTCGTGGGCATCACCTGTATCACCTGTTGTCCCGTTGATCGCCGAGTGACTCGAGCGGATACCAGCAACACTTCCATTTTTCCCTATCGCGCTTAAGAGTAGCTCAGTGGGTCCTCCTTGCTCTATGGATTCGCTGAGCATCATATTCTTCTTCTATACCTTTCAAGAAGAAATCGAACCAACGGGTCGGTAGTCTACCTGTAGAGCGCTTGATGTCCCGAGGAATCCAGTCGGTAACGGCTCTCGTCCATCGGTTGTCCTTGAAGCGCATCACGTGGTCGGCCCACTTTATTTTCGATATCTTGGCGTGAAGAACGGCGTCTCTGATCTTCAATCATTGTCGTAGGTCGGAACTTCGCATTCTTTCTCACATTTGCGAGATATGGGATACTCCTACCATCAACCTTTCGACTGTGCGTTTAATGACGCCAAGTGATCTTTAATCCTGCTTACGTAGCGACCAGGTTTCTGCTGTTTACATTATGGCAGGGATAATCGTCGAGTCGAAAAGGTTGGCACGGAATCGGATGTTCTCTGTTCTTTTTACAACATCTTCGATGCTCTCAAACGTTCCCCAAGCCGCTCGTTTCATCCTGCTCAACTCTGGAGCTAGGTCGTTCATCATGTTGATTTCACGACCTAAATAGACGTAACTGGAGCATTCGGAGATTTTCGTTCCGTTGAGCGTGAATGGAGCATTCAAAACCCATCGTTCCTCATGAACATCGTTTTTGTTAGATTTAGTTAATGACCAATCTTTCCATAGGCGTTGTCGAAATCGATCAACGCCGTTCCGCTTGGCTAACGCTTAGTGCTGTGAGGACGATATCATCACTAAAGGGAAGATGGTTTGATTGCCGACCGCCAATTTTCACTCCCATTTCGTCCCAATCTAATGTTCGCACGACATTTTGGAGGGTGGCAGTGAATATTTGGCGAAATTGAATCGCCTTATCGAACCCCTCTTCTCACGTCTATGGTGATATTCTTGTAGAATGGAGATATTTTGGTCATCAAATCTTTATATCGATCACGAAGGATCATTATGCACCGAGTAGGGACGCCCTGGTTATCCAGAGCCTCTACAACCGCTTTTGTTTTCACTCAATCAAAGGTTTTTTTCAGATTGAAAAAGATCGTGGGCATAAGCAAGGATAATTTGTCGAGTTTTTCTGTAAAGACGTGGAGCTCATTTGTCTTATGCGTCTTAGCCTATCATCGATTGTAAGGTACAGTCCACATACATCCATGCAAACGAGTCTGCATGAATATTTTCTCCACCAGAAGACGCGTAGTGCAGAGCAATCCGTGCTTAACTCTTCTATCGCTCCAGTGTGCTTCTATAGCTGACTTGTTATGGGAAGTATAAATAATGGCTTGCCACTATAAGAGGCCCCTCGTTCATTATATTGCTCAGATGTGCATACAATCGCCTCTAAATGTTCACTGGAGTCGACTCGACTATATGAAGGATCCCTTAGGAGATACACCTAGATCTAGCACAGCCGAGACAGGGATGGCATCTGTGGATATTAGCGATGCATTCAACCCCATCACCCACCTCATCTCGGAGCATTTCACATATTACTGACGCGAATAAGCGTAAGATCGATCGTATCGAGATGGGAAGTGAATGTCCAGAAGAGATGTCATGTTTTGGAGACCTCTTCGGAGGCAAATTTCCCGGGAGCAACTACATGCAATGTGCGGCGCAATGCAATGAGTCGTTGAAATGGCGTGTATGGTCACTGCTCAAATCCCTGCGGTTCCGGCAGTCGGTCCCTTTGTTCGTTTGGATTGACACATTTCTAGCAGATTTGGCTACGATGGATAAAATAGTCACTAAGTTTAATCTCTGATCTTCGTCAAATCTACAAAGCGAAGCCATATACTTAGTGTGTTTTCAGTGATTCTACATATGTCGGAAGGTTTTGTTAAATATTCGCAAATAGTCGCAAAAGCTGTGTAGTATGCACTTTCCTCTAGAAAGGTTGACTAAAAATACTACTAAAACCAAAAATGCAGTGTAATCTTGCAAAGTTTCCTCATGTAAGCGATTTGAGTAGCGAGTTGTTTTAAGTATCTGCGAGACAGTGGATAAGTGGTCACTTGCGTCATGGGTTTTTTTTAAACGCTACTGTCGCCTTCTGAAGTGGTTCCTTTGTCTAAATTGCGTCTTTTTAGGTTTTATATTCAGCTCATGCATTGCGGAACTTACGGATATCTATGTTAATGTCCTTACGCATACACTTTTTATTGGATCTTTTGAATGACTTCCTGCAAAACCGTACGTATAAATAGCTGACAGGAAAAAACCAAGCTACTTGGCCTGACTTTCAACGAATGGGCTTTGTTACTTACTCTTGAAGAACCCAACAAGCTATACATGATATGCCAAGAATTCAGCAGAAAGCTCAAGCCTTCCGGCTGATTTACTTGAAGAAGTGAACTCCCTTGTAAAAGTGGGTCTTCAGCTTCATTGAAAGCGGAAGCCAATGGAGAACTTAGTGAGACGGTAGATGTCTATTAAAAACTTTGAAAGAAAAGGCACCATAGTATGTATGAGACTTTACGTTCTTTACTTGGTACACCTCTACCAAGCGTTTTCAATCGTTCAGCTTACAGCAGTGTCTAGAATGAACCGTTAATTTCGTGCTGTGTTGATTTCAACTTTCACAGATAAGCAAAAAGGCAACTAATGGTATGGTTTCGTCTACAAACGCTGTGATTAAAAGTTGACCAAATTCGGATCTCCAAGCTCAAAGCTTAAACCATATACGAGGTCGCTACCTTGACTTTCCAACTGACCTCACACCACTTATCATCTTTGGTGAGATTTTTTGTTGTAAAAATTGTGCGAAGAGATTTGGAGTGCGAGATTTTGCTACAGTTCGCGTCGGAACAGTAGTTGAAGATGGGGAGAGAATTAAAATATGAGTTACTGGTCAGACAAATAAATAAATAAACAAACAAATATATATATATATATTTGAGAGAGACCTACTGACCTCACTCAAGTTTTGGATAAAAATTACCCCAGAGAATATTTTTTATTTTCACTTTTACTATGACCAGTACGATCTCGATATCGACTGCTCATATTATCCGTACATATATATAATATATATATATTGATTTATTCAATTATTTACTTATCTATATATTGTACGAAGCCGTTTGGGCCAATGATGGGATATCTTCTTGATCTACATTAATTTTCTTATGAGCTATAGATAGAAGCAAAGAGATATGATGCTCATCGAATCCCTTGAGCGAAGAAGACCCACTGGGCTACTCTTGCACGCGATAGGGAAAAATGGAAGTGTTGCTGGTACCCGCTCGAGTCACTCGACGATCAACGGGACTTCAGGTGATACAGGTGATGAGCAGTCGATATCGAGCTCGCACTAGCCATAATGAAAGTGAAAATGAAAATATCTTGTGGACTGATTCTTATTCAAAGCTTGTGTAAGGTCGGTAGGTCTCTCTCAAAATTGATGGTACCCGTTTTAGCCATTTCTTTTTTCTCAAGGTCGTGTTAACAGATGTGTGCCCCAGCTTAATTACACTGTAAGCATATGTAGATTACATAATTTAATATTGATTTGGATATCAGTATAAAATTACACCTTATTCTAGAAATAAGATCGAAACGCATGACTTGCACTGTATAAGTGCCCTTAATAGACCTTATTGAAGGATCAAACTACATTGTTTGATTTTAAAAATAGTTTTTTTACTGCTCCTATGGTCGCATTATGCCCAGTAATCGATTTGCATCTCTTGCACTAGTGCTAGATGAAAAGTCACTAAGTATAGGATTAAGTGATTAAGTGTTAAAAAAGAAAATGATTATCAACATGTGAGCTGTTCAGGCGCCGATATATGTTGGTTGTACTTGTCCGTTTTAGAATACTTTCACATTCATCAATGCCTTTTTCATCTACATTGTCGATGCTTTTTAATGAGGTGATTTGAATATTAATGGAATCGGCATGTGTTGCAAAAATTCCCGAACAATCCACTTTTAGTCGAGCAAGAATCTCCTCCATAACCGGTTTGAGATGTTCACTGTTGGTTATCGTTCAGTTTTTCAGCGATCTGAATCCTATTTTGGTCCTGTTAGAGTTGTCCATAGCTTTGGAGTACTTCTCAGTTATTATTTTGATATTTATAGCTCTCTTCCTCTTTCTTTTCCACTTTCTATCTTTCTATCTTTCTAACGCACTGTGTTTTGTCTCGATCTCTTTTGATTTTCGCTCAAAACACCTCATACTTCGGAAATTCTACCTGACCACATCATCAGTTCAAAATTTTGTCCTTGTATTCATTATTATTCCGCTCAGTATAAACATTCTAATATCGTGGGAATTAGGATTAAGGGTGGAGACGTACAATGCCATCACGCTGATTTTCATTAGTAATGGAATCTTCAATCTTGAATCTGAACTTCGACACCCTGTTCGTGCACAGTGATCACAAGCGATTCATTCAGAAGCTTGATAAAAGAATTTATAACAATTTTTTCAAGTGCTGTGTGATTGAAGCATTGAATAAATCATGGGACGGAATGTTTTAGGACGAAGTAAAAAAAACTTCCTGTTAGCAATTCGCTTTGAAAATCATCACTTTTCCATAACAGGTTTCTGCCATACTGACTAACTAAGAACTGTTTTTTATTGCGCTGCCTATCCATGATTTGAGAGTGTACATAAGATTAGCGGAAAAGTAATTTCGGTTTGTGCATTGTTGAAATGAGCCGTCTGGTATCGAAATATATTTTATATATCACAAATTATTTTGATGCGCAGTTCTCGCTTTAGAAAAATTACATGCTGTTTATTTGTAGCTGTTAGACCTTTGGAAAAGATTTTGGCTGGAGCTAAAGTATTTGGTAATTCAAACCGTCAGTTCAAAATGGGTCGCTGAGAGCAGAGACAACTCACAACATTAACAACGCATTTAGCTTAGGAACTCCTAACGAACTTAAGGTGCAGTGGTTTTACGAGAAATTTCGTAAAGAAGACTCATTTCAACACTGCATAAACCGCAATCACTTTTGCATGCATCAACCTAATCAGAAGTCATGGGAAGAGCAATCATTGAAGCTGATCCCCCTAAGACTCCACAGTATGTTGCAAAAAGATCAACGTCGACCTTCAACCACTCTCGCCATTCGGCGAAAATTATGAAAGTAATTGCAAACCGACCCGGTTCTTTCCTCAACTGCTTTTGCGCCAACCCAGCATTATTAAGCGTCAACTGTTAAAAATTTTAAAAAAGCTCGCAAATACTGGATTGTTTTTGAAATCAATGTTCAAAGATTGCTGGAATGTTTTTATTTATAACCTAGTCTTAAATGATTGTTCATCTTCAATTACCCTCTGAAAATAATATTGTCACATATTCGCCTCCACGCGCAAGCAAATCGATTCCATTTCGTGCCAATCAAGCCTTCACCCATTTCTTATTCCTCAAATCGGTACCGGATTCGTGGGAAAGCTCCCTCTCACAATGCGACTATCTGCAGTGGAAGCCCGGAAAATCATTAGTAGAACTTCCTTAGTGCTCCAGAACGAATCAACTTCACCATTTATCAAGAAAACGAAATTTTCCTTGATCAATGAAGGGAGTTTTTATGCCTCATTTGTTGTAGTTGGATGAGAGACAGCAGACAGAATCAACCAAAGTTTGTAATCTACACTCTATGCAACGGCTTATACAAATGAATAATTATGTGTTAATGCAATTAAGCTCAGTCTTTTTGCTCGGATGTTTGGCATTTGAGGTGCTAAGCGAATACCCATTTTGACATCTTCAGCTTCATGGTATTAGAAGACGTGCGCCAGCAACTGATTGCTCGGATGTTCAGCCGAATTTATGAGCTAAATGTTGAACGCATAACGACTATGTCATCACATTATGTATTCGCTTAGCGCAGTGGTTAGAGATACTTTGTAATGCGCCGTAGTCAATAATTGAGTCTAAAGTGTGCCTTTCCCGCACCTTAGCGAGCCTTTCGCTTTTCCTTATAGAGTTGACAAATTGGCATCAGACTTGTCCAGCGTGTTAAGAACACTGATTTGACATATTATTAGACAACCGCAAGTCATTGTACGAGTCGGAAATGCATTAAATCATCTTTACGATGCTTCATAGAGTTGCATGCAAATCGCATCCCTCAACGATTGATCAGCGCCAAACGTGTTATATCCCCCAAGGTGCCGCACATACGCAATAGTGTAAGTCGATACGGTAATTGTGGCTGTTTCAGACAGTTTTTTAAGCTCCTCAGCGTATATTCGAGCCCTTATCCCACGCTTTAAGTCGAACAACAGAGTGAAAACGTCAAGAAAATTTAGTCGCCTTGAAGCTGATCATTCAAGCGATACTGATTTCGATCAAACGCTTTGATTGGGCAATATGCTATAGTTGATCCGTGTGTCGTTTTTACCATTTGTATATCGTCTATAATCTTCAGCACATTGCTTGTTCCAGGATGTCAATGAATGTTACATAGCAAGAAGTCAGCCCTTCTCAGTTGCGTAATCCATGCAACGAAAGAGCTCTCAAAATTTCCATCCGGTAGCTCGGCTATGAGTAGGAGTTGATAGTGGACTACTGTGGAGAAAAGTAACAGGAGTATGAGCCATATATGGCTCACAGATGTGATCCAGTTGCTGAACGTACTATTATGTTATTGGATATATTTGTTCATACTTGTATTTGTTGTATTAGCTTCTTCTTTTCATCGATGACCTTGACCTTTTGACGAGTAAAAAATTTAATCACACGGGAAAGTAATGTAAAATTGTGAACAATAAAGTCCTATTAGAAAAATTTTTGAGAGGACTTTTGGGCAAACTATGGTTAAGTCGCACTGAGACTATTCAATGTAAGTTGTTCATTACGTTTCTACCTAATAGGAAATCGATCTGGTTGACGATTGGTCAAAGGCGGTCTGCTATAAAGCGCAATTAACAACCGAAAAATAAAAACTGTCCCATTGCTCGTTGCAAACTTTGAACAGGACATCAAGAATAACACGTAGACCTTCAAACTGCCGTTTTTCATCTTCGCCGCGAGAACACTAGCTGGACTAAGAAGCTCAACCTTCGACGTCGCTGACTAACCGACGATTGTAACGCATTAGGCCCTCTACGGCAGCGTCCTCACTAAGTTATTGTCGCATGTCTATGAGAACAAGTTGTCATCGTTTTTAAGCAACCAGAATTCATTTTATTTGACCGCCTATTGCATTGGTATGATTATTGTAGAGTGGTGTGCAAAAGGACTTACGTCAGATGGAATTCGAACCCAGATTTCAATCTATCCGGGACCGCGTGCTGAACCATTGCACTACCGACGCTGTCATCGTTTCCACGTTTATCAAAGCTTTGACAGACTTCTTTGCCACATTCTTAACTCGAAAACAGTGGAAATGACAGAAATTCATTGGACTTAATTTTATTTGTGACGTCAGAGGAAAATTTCTGATCTTACACTCCGTGAGTTCAAGAGCGGCAGTTCAGATTGACGCAGTGGGGCGAGATGGAAAGGTGATACCCAGTAGGGATCGTATCAGGTGCCATATTAACACCAGAGAAGTCTACTCTATCACATACGTTCAATGTTAGCTAGAACTCAAAATTTTTGCGGTGCTTCATCATAAGAGAATTTCACAAGGACATCATGATATGTACTATCTGACATAGATTGTCTTGCAAAATTCGAGTGATTCTAAACAGGGTGGCTTGAACAATTAAAAAAAGTTGCGTAGGCAGAGAATATTAGTTATGATGTTAGTATTTTTCTATTTCACGTATGCGGACAATTTCCACACTTTCAGTGTTGTGCAACTATGCGAGGAACCTCTTTAAAACACACGAGAACCGTCATTTTACTCAAATATTTTCTGACGAAAAGTCTTGGCAGACTTTGAAATTGTGAAGAATCTCTGATATAAATAAGCAACATTCATAACCTGATTAAACAAAATTTGTTTTTGAGATTATAACCTCTTTATAACTTTACGCAGTGGTCTCAATACATGCATAACCAAGTAGGATCTAGTTGCTTAATCTTCGGGCCAGTATATCATAGCTCACTTCCAAATTTTTTACTTAGGGTAAAAGCGGCTGAAATATGCAGTTCTTCTCTATAAAGATACCTGGTGCATTCCGTATTATAGCATTATCAACATTTTCGGAATTGGGAGAAATTTAACATAGTAGGGTTTCATGAGGAATACATGCACATATTTGATGAGACACATTGATGCGACAAATCACTTCTTATGAGCTCATCAATTTCTAAAGTCTTCAATTATTTCGGTTCTACGGTGCCTCAATGATTCTGGGGTTTCTGTAGCGACGAGGACGCAGAAAAACACGGCTACCATACACTTGGATCTTCATCAACGCCTACTTTCTATGATTGTATAGTTCCTTTTTTCCAATAAATATCCAGGATATTCGTAAATCAACAGCGAGTGAATTGGTAGAAGTTCTCGCAGAGTTAAAGAAATCTGAATTTTCGGGGGTAAGAGTCAAGATTTCGGACAACTAAGGTACTAGTAATGATCTATTACAATTGAATGTTTGTGATCTTCGCAGTAAATGAACCAAAGAAGTTTTCGCTCAGAATTTGCGAGTAGCTTCCTAACATTGAATAATCAGAAAGCATTATTTATATAAAGGAAAAAATTGTGTGCAAGATTCCCTTTGTTTCTCTGTTGACTCTGATTCTTTGAATTCCAACGAAACAGTGTTTGAAATGAGACTACTCCGTAGAATTTAAATGCTTGGATTTGACATTCCGGTAAAACACCTGTAATTAGATGTATTTTATGGTTTCGTATGGTTCTTTATGGTTTTGCACAGCACTCTACAGTATTGGGTATATTATAAGATTATACCAGCGCAAGAGGAGATCAAATAAAATGAATCCCGAATGATAATTGATACCCATTATCTGTCAGCATAAGTGGGTTCAACCTATAGTGGTTGCCGCCAGACCGTCGGCGGTTGGCTGTTAACAAATAACGCGTTGTACTGTAGAAAGATCGACGTGCAAAACGAGCGTCGGTAGTGAAACGGCTCAGCACACGCTCTCCGAAAGAGTGAGATCTGGGTTCGAATTCCGGCTGATGCAAATGTTTTTTGCACAGCACCCAATACATTATTGGGTACGTTATAAGATCATACCACCGCAAGCGGCGGCCAAATAAAATTTTTTCTGATTGATTATTTTATGGTTTACTTTACTATCGTTGTTTTCACCAAAGATTTCGCTTAACATAGCAGGCTGACACAGGTGCCATGAAAATCGTTTGCCTTCATTAAAAGAAGCAGTTAAAAAATGATAAGCAAATCGTGGTGAAATTGTGCAAATGATCACCGCCGTTTTTATGCGGTAGACTTTATAAATTATAATATGTATGCAATACTTAGTTTCTCTAGTTGAAATTCTCAGGTCGTATTTTCTACTGATCTCAGCAGTGTCAACAACTCACTGTTTTACTGATAAACAAAAACAAGGTTGTTATTTCATTATTTATATGAAAATAGTCACGTTTCGGAGCATTTCTTCTTCTCCAAAGTCTGGAAAGATCTAGTTGACTTCAATCTAGTAGACCAAGCACCTCCATGATCTCAACAAAAAAACCACGAAGCTTAGAAACCACAAAGGAAACTTAATAGCTTCTTTACATATTCACCGCAATCGAGCAGTCTTGAACCCAGCATTTCAAGTGCAGACCAACGGCACTGAGTTAACTTATAACGTAGGGCACTTACATTGAAGTGTACTCAAGTCTGGCAAATTAATCCCTTTAGAAAAATTTTTCAGATATTTTTAAGCCGTTTACAATCCTTATTGCCTTCTCTTCAGCCGAACAATAGAACGATGATCTAAGAGAGTACCTCTCTGCGTCGAAGATGACTATTGGCCATTAAATAAACACTGATTTCAATGAATGACAAGCCACGTCGTGGTTGATTGGTCTTTAGAAGTTTAACCCTTGCGAGATCAATCGTGCATAGCTCACAAGGATGATTAGTGCGTTGCTCTCTATCAAAAAATCACTCCGAGATATTACGCGAGAACACATATGATAACGTGGCATCCATTTCTGCAATTCGTTTTTGTATTTTTGAAATTTATTCAGTAGCTTCAAGTGATCTGTGTTCGCAACTCTGAACTTCCTGTTACAGGATCGCGGCCTCTACTTCTCAATCTTTTTTGTTATGACTTCGCGTCTCATTTCCTATTCAAATGCGCAAGCGCTCTACTTCCTTCGCCAACTATTCGTGACACCACAAAAAGTTAATCCTCTTTATCATCGTGAAGGGAAATTGGAATCCACACAAGATCCTGTCATCCGTGTTACATACAGTTAAAATTACTAAATCATAAGCTAAAGCACTTTTTCAACCAAAAGGTAGCCGATGGAAGCCAACTGGTCAGTTTTTTTTTTTTGATAAGATGACACCTGCTGAAGTTTTTGGATCGGAATGTCGAAATTCTTAGCCTTGTACTTCGAGCAATCGCCATAGGAGAATGAACTCCCGATGCGCAATACTGTACGACATTGGTAAGTTCCCAACATTACTACGATGAGAAGTTTGTAATGCATATAGCTGTTCACTGTTCACTTGTCGAAATTTAGCGCATAAAAGCCGATCCAAGCACGACGATTAACCACGATCTATCGCGAGCGTCTAATTGCACAAGGATCTCAATCGCCTCATGTACCAGTTGTTTCTTACGTCTAAATATGAACGGCACTCATTCACATAACGAAAAGTAATAAGAACAAATTAATCACGCGACATAATCTCTCTCACACCTTATCGCGAAGTTTCAGGTGACGAACAGTCTCAGACGACAACTTCTTATGCATTCGCTGAGAACAACATTTACTTTGGAATTTCTTTTCACGTTCATTGTAGCTGTTACCGTTCTCTCTACATTTTACAGTGGTTAGATTGATGGCGCGTTCTGCTAATTGTAGGTGATGAGAGAGGGGAGATGACGGGTTAGCTTATGACCACTGGTGTGGTTTGATCGCTGTCCAGCTACGAAGAGTCCTTGAACAATATCTTCAAAAGCCGTTGAAATTCACATCAATTAGAGAGTAGATCCAGTTTCGAATCAACAAAAGTTCAGCAGAACATGATTTTGGCTACTTTATCACCAAAAAATCCTTCCTGCTCTAACATTTTTTTCCTATCGAAAGGCCAATCCTCTTACTGCTCATCGTATTCTGTAAAAGTCTGAGTAAAATGAAACTGCGAAGAAGAACGGGTTCCCAGAAGTACGCTCTGTTTGACTGCCGTGGGAGAATGAAGGTGAGAGTGAGAAGATTTGAAGTAATTGGAGAGAAAAAAAAAGCGCAGAAAATGCTTTTCCAAACTTGAAACCTTGTTCAATATAAAAATACATATAAACTTTACACTATGGAAAATGTCCACAGTGTACGAAGTTTTGTCACAAATTCAAATCACTTTACAAAATAAAAGAGTGGAAGACTACACTTATCTACGAGTAAATCAATTGGAGATCCGGAACTATAGGAGAAAGCGGTAGATGCAGTTTCAAAAGCAGTCGAAGTAGTAAAAAACGAACACACGCTATTAAATAATCCTCAGCGCGATCAGGTTTTCCCGAAGTGATTCTCGTGTTTCTTTTAAATCTCCATCTCTATGATATTCGTCTAGATGTTCTGCAAAGTCTAAGATTCTTATAGTTCATACTCTTTGATATATCACACTGTCTCACAGCATAACAGACTGGTCAATCTGCATCTTCTATTCAACATAAGTAGCTTCACGAAGTCCATTTCATTGTGTTCAACTTGATGCCATGTTCGTATCAGAACTGCGAAAAATGAATTTGTCATCAACATAACTGTTGTTAGAGCAGAATTTCGTAACACAAGATCAATCATAGTCAGTCTCATCGTCGTAGCATGTCCTACGAACGTCGCAGAAGCGTTCAGATAGGCTCGATTCACGATAAAACACTGTAAAAAACGGTTCCTGTGAGTGTGACGATGGTTTTTGTAGAAGACGAAAATGATAAGAGCACGCTTCTCCACTGTCTAACTAACCAATATCATTCTAAGGTTGTGCGTATAGATGTAAATGAGTGACATCATAAGTCGGAAACTTTTGAGTGGATTACTTTAACATTATCCCTATTGGCGTGGTTCTGCACTTTTCAGTCTGATATCTACGTAGAAAATCTGATATAATCATCAAGTGAGGATGAGAAGCCGTATCGTGCAATGGCTAATAATGTCCAATGACAACTTAATTACTGATTCGATCCTTCTTCTGGAGCTCAACAACGAATCTATGTCGTAGAAAACAAACTTTAACCGGATTTGGAATGATTGAAAAATAGGTCCTCATACCTCAAGTCATTTGCAAGCCATTATATGGATTAAAATTAGAATATAAAGTCATAGCTACAATAATGAGCCTCTCTCGACGATAAAGACGACACCTGAGTAAAGTATTGCCTGTAAGGATAAAGATACATCTAGTTTTGATTGACACATAGTTGCGTTGCCCTAAATTAGATATCGTAAGTTTGAATTAGCCAATCAAATAAGTAACTCAACCGAAAGCAGTAAAATCGCGGCAGAAACGAAATAGTGTCAATAATAATTCGTAAGGAATAATGATCTTGCAGATTGGCCAGAAATATACGGTTCTAAAGTAGTGAAGTTTTTTCCGTTTAGATAATAGTCTAAGTGTTCCATTTTTGTGGGGAAAAAAGCCTTACCTATCTTATGTAAATAACAACTGTCCGGTCAGAACAGTCTTGCCGTCGTTGTCAATGGCGTTTACCGTCTCATTATGAAGCAGCTATTCCAACACCCCGGATTTTCTCCCTATCTCGCAGTTCCCCACCCCGTATGTGGGCGGTGCTATCCGGGCGGCGCCTAGAAAAGGCTTGAGCCTGCGGCATATCGCCAACAATAGCGCCCAAATCATCTTCATTCGTACAAACCCCAAGAAAAGCCAATGTTACTTCTACCTTTATTGCTAAACGTCGTTGGACCTGCATTGGCTTGTTTGGGTAAGATTTTTGTGCGTTCATTCGTTTGATTTTCGTTAGAATTGTCGTTTCTGTTGGGCTGCTTTCATTAGTCATTTTATTGCTGAAGTTGTGATCCTTAATTTTTTGATCTTTTGATTATTTACGTTTAGTGGTAAAATCGGAAAAGTCTTGCTTTTCTTTGTTCTGTGCAAAGTGTGGTTTAATTAGAGATCTACCACATCCAGATCATCGTTGTGTCCGGTAAAAACCGGAAAAAGTATTAACTCTAGCATTTTTTAAGCGGCGTTCTGCTTGGTGTTGGTAGACGACATGCCACCAAAGATGGTTCAAAAATAACAGCTATACCTTCCTTTTCAATTGCTTTTGAAGCCTCTCTTAAAACAGTGTAGTCTCTTAAGAGACTCAAAATATGTTTTTAGATTACATTAGAGCTAATATTCGAAAGCGCTTTGACGATTTTTTGAGAAAATGATCTTGAAGACGCGAATCGTATTGATGCTGCTCCTGTTATGGCAGTAGATGCTGATCCTAAGGAAACGGTTAAAGTTCGTGCAAACTTTCGATGCTCTGAAAAGAACCAACAGCTTGAAATATGAATGCATAAGTGTACTTTTGCTTTTGGTTCTGCTTTTGTGATGCTCTCAGTGATTCATTTCTAGGTGGTGGAGGTGCCGGCTGTTGTTCATCTACGCAGGCGGCTTGTGGTGCCGCTCCACCGTGTCCCGCTCCGAGGTCGGTAGAATTTTATGTATTTATCCTGTTTTATAGCTCAGTTCAAATTTTGAGAAGAATTTTGACTAGTTGAACAAAGCACCTCACGTGAAGAAGTTGATTTTGATTTCTTTACGGAATTTTCCTTTGCACCTCACAAGGGCATAATCATTATTCGTCTTATTTATATTTTACTGACAAAATGACTAAAGTCGCCTTAAAAGCCATGTCATACTCTCATCGCTTATTTTTCTTACTGTAAACTTCAGGCTTTAAAGTGTTGATTTAGCGCAATTTTGGAAAAAGCGGATCATCTCTCCAATCTAAAGGGTCACTTCTCTTTCTAAACTTCGCTTTCTACCATACACACATTTTTCACATCTTTACCCAGTTTGCATCTATATTTGTATCTATTGAAATAGCTGGATTAAACAGCTTTCGGTCGTCGAATACGAACGACGTTCGTTCATATATGCAATGTTTGTTTTGAATTCGCTGTCAATGACCTTAAGGCTGATCTGCACGGAACGTGATGTGTTTAAGGACGAGAAAAGTTGTGATATGTATAGTGCATGCAATGATGCATGAAGGAATTATCTTCTCTTCCAGCTCTTTTTTGGTTATCATTGGCTAGTTTTCGAACAAGTTTCTCTACCGTCGTTTTTTTTTTTGATACTATCGAAACCCAGTGTAATCAGATTGGATGCATCAGCAGGAGTTTCCTTTGAACAAGGTGTCAAAGGGATTTTAGATAAACGAAGAATAGTTGATCATCTACTTGGAGCTGCTCAAACACATATTTCAATTCTTGTTGAAAATCTAACCGGAGATCAGAAGAGTGCTTTGTGAATAACATGCAAATCACGAAAAATCACTAAATCCACTAGAACTATCAGAAAGAATCCCCTCTTTGAGCCATTGGCAAATTGCCAAAAGAAATAGTTAAAACGATCCTCCGTTGAAAGAAGTAGTATTCTAGTTTTGTAATTAGGATTGGCTGTTTCAATCTGCTAAAAGTCGGACGAGATCTCTTTATGTCTGATGGCTAATGCTTTGAACCTAGAGCGACTCATTCGACAGTGATAGCTGTCATCGCATAAAAGAGTGAAACGATCGCCTGCATGACAGCAGGAGCGAACTAGTTGCTTCGGACAACAGTGAAAGGGTAAACGCTCCGTAAGTTCTTGTGGAAAAGCAATTTGAAACAAGGAGATAACATTTGACTCGACTGCGGCCTATAGTCAATTTTCCGCAAATTTGCCTTAATGGCTGTGATTTGGTACCATCTGATTCCTTTCACTCCGTAGCATGTACTCACCATTTTTACGCTAAGAAAATTAGCCCATTTAACGATTGAACTTCATTGTCAACTAATTCCGTTAGACCGGAGAGAGAACGGTGTGCTAATTAACGATTTTCCTCATCCCTTTTTCTATGTAATCGCGCACACAAATCCGTAACCAGCCTTCCTGTAGGATGATCTGTGATGACACGCAATCAGCATGAAGAAAGCTCATTAGAAACTCTAGATTAATAAGCTTGATAGGCGTTTTTTGTCACGTCCGCTTCGCTCATGCTCCTGAAATCGTCCGCTGAAATGTTGCTTTGATTTATCGCATTATTTCACTAGACGGATGCCGTTCTTGCTTTTTTTCTTCTTCGCCGCCCACGTAATATGTTGTCCTCAACTTCGTACACCTAAATCCGGTTCAAATACGCTCGCAGCAATTGGTATTTGTGAAACGACGAATTTCTCAACTACAGTAGCCGAACGAATTGTGACAAAGTCGTTTCTGAGAGATTCTCCTTGATGACGTTGGTTTTTGAAAGTTCAGTAGTTTCGGGTTGTTTTACTTTGGTAAGTAGCTTGGCGACGATATAATCCTCATTCCTGGATCTTCACCCAGCTATCTTCCATAATGTTGATATTTCTCTCTCGTTGCTTTACCTCACGAAAACAACATATTTATGTGCTTGATTTTGTCGTTAACATATCAATAATGCATTCATATACTTAAGAACAATCTGGCGTACTTTCTCCTTATCTCTATTGTCTCTCTGTGCTGATAAGACTGACGGACGATAACGAAGAGAAGGGAAAGGAGTGGTGCGCAGAATTTCCCCTACAAAGCACATAAATGACTTCTCTCGTTGTATCGCTGTATAAACGTTTGTGGTTCTTTAAGAAACTTCAGTCCTGGCTGTTTCATCTCACAGAAACTTTCGTGACAAATATGTCAACATATTTTGTGACAGGTAGCGGTCATTGTATTTCACTTTAGTCGAGTAGAATCGTCTTGATTAACGGTATACGTCTTGTTGCTTTGAGGTATGTCTATACTATAAGGCAAGTATTTCTGGGCAGTAATGGTCTTGCCGAACGAGAAGTCGTCGTGTTGACCATAGGGCCTAATATCCACTCTCACATAACAACCACCGTGGTCATTCTATCATCACTGCACTACGCTGCAATGATGTTGTACGAACTTCCTGTCGAAAACATGTTTTCCACTTGGTTATACGAAGCGTTTATTTAACATGATGTTGCCACGACATGAAACCTGCTTCATTGCAAATTTGATGCTTAGCCAATCCATTTCGATCCCTAGTTGGATACATTTCGAGTGTATTTATGTGTATGTGATGTATGTACGTATGCATGTATGCATCTATGTATGTATGTACGTATGTATGTATGCATGTGTGTATGTATGTGTGTATGTATCATGTGTGTATGTATGTATGTGTGTATGTGTGTATGTGTATGTATGTATGTTGTTTTGATGTTGCTGCACTACAGAACCTCAATTTAATGGTAAGAATCGGCGCCGAAGATCGGCATTTCGTGGAGTAGCCGTTCCTTTCACGGTCAATTGCGAGACGAAATGTCAGTCATCGTTCCTCGAAACAACATTGTTTGAGACGAATTAGGCATGACACAGTATTCAACGATCGTCATAAAGAAGGTGTAGCTTTCCCCACGGGCATCACATGTAGTTACGGTCTCCAATAAAATGTGCATGGAAAGATTCTGTGTACGATTTGTTCGGTAGACTAGCTTCGACTGTATCAATTTTAATGCAATTTTTCATCACATGAAGAGAGCTGAGCTCAATAGAGCAGCTAATTTTCTGTATCATATATCTGAGGAGTGGCAATGAGCTACAGTTGCTCGAACACCATGTTGTTCATAATGGAGCTTCTGCGTTGTTGCGTTGTTTCTTACGATAGGACACGCAGAGCTTGTTTAGTGTATCTTGTCATGAGCGCTGGAAGTACTTACCCCTTATTATTCTAATTCAACATCAAAAATCGACAAGTCATGTTTTTTCTAGTCTTCCAAAGTAAAGAGGTATAGTTTAGTTCTTCAAAGAAAGTTCTATTTTCAAATACCAAGTAGTGTTATATTCTAGGACTACTCAGTCTGTCGTTGATCCCACCAGATACTTTTCACGACTTTCGATGGTAGTGTGTCCAAAGTTCCTCGTTCAAAGTTTATTCCTAATATTGGCTATTTGCTGAGCTGCAAATCTTACCTCATCCCATTATACTTATCGTAATATTATTGGATGATGAGCGCATGTGGCGCAGTGGTTAGAGGTGCTCTGTGTCAATAGTTCACACGAAGTCAATAGTTCGATCGCGCGCTCATGGCTCACCAAGCCATCCATCCCTCCGGGGTCGGTAATTTGGTACCAGACTGGTCTCAGACTTGTCTAGGAGGATAGGTAGCACTGACTCGGTTCAGCGGGAGGCCACCGCGAGTCACTGTAAAAGCCAGATATGCATTCAACCTCCACAAAAGAAGATAAAAATTGAAGACGAATGCATGGCGCATTCCTCAGGGATTGAAAATTGAAGACGAATGCATGGCGCATACCTCAGGAAAAGGTAAAAGTGACATGAAATCTTTAGCTTGATTTTTATCTCTCTAGAAACAATCGATGTCACTGAAGAAACCTTCTAGAAATATGAAGAAATTTGATCAGCGCTTCATGAGCAGAATCACAATAAGCTTCAAGTGATACAATGACCTTGTTTAACACATCATCATTGATACATTGAATTCACTGATAAGGGAAATCGCTTGAGAAAGTCGTTATTGCGCCTCCACTCCAAAAATTTATCTCTCACTTTCATTAGCTGTTTAATTTTCACAAAAAATTTCTAATAATGCGCTGTGCTTGTTTGAAATATGCAGCTATATGATACTTGGCATTTTCCCACCATTCACTCAGACTATTTCGAAGGCAGAAGAGCCCAAATGACGCTTCGAGTTTAGAGAGAGCGTGACTGTCAGTACTTTATTTCTGTGGCTATCCCAATTTTCGAGAACTTTTCGCTGAATACTCTGCTACATCTTTTCAGCTTTGGTCCACCACCTGTGCGTTACGCCGTTCCTCCTCCACCTTATTTTGCACCTCCAGCTCCACCTCCGCTACCTCCACCTCCGCCACCTCCGCCACCTCCACCTCCACCACCTCCACCACCGCCACCTCCTCCACCACAACCACTACTACCAGTGGTTCGTTGATCTTTATGCTATTTAGGTGATCATGATCGACAGGAAATATGTAGATTATATCACTGAACAGTTTTGGAACTGGTGAGATAATGCGGGTATTAAAAAGTTTTCGTTTCAGTAATTCTCTCTAGTCACATATATGTTATAAGCTTCCAGTGTTGCATCATCAATGCATTATTTTTAAAATTGATCTATCTCTTGAAATCTTTTGTTCTGCATTTTTTCTAAGTACGACGGAAAAATTTTTTTATGATTTTAACCAATCTGCATAAGAATAAAGTTTGCGAAAAACCACATATTCATGAGATCTACCTGCCCAGTAATTCTTAATATCTATACAATAATTTTCAACTTCAAATTAAACATAATTAATAAAGTGTACGTGGCGTGGAAAAGGGCGATTATTGCCCAATAGGCATAGTTGTGTTCAACTAATCTTACTCTCTTGAGATATGAACTCATCTTGATTTCAGGCTCCCTATGCTGCTCCATACCAACCTGCAGTAAAAGGTGCCATCTATCAGCCTCCCGTTCAAACCTCATGTAGCTGGAGGCCCCTTCCCACTAGGACCACCTATGGGCAAGGCTGCCTACCAAGTTGGCCCACCACCTGTGATTCCACCTCAACCAGCTTATCAAGGAGGACCGCCACCGCTTCAGAAGCCTATCACAGGTGGCGTTGGAGGTGCCCCATATCAAGGTCTTCAGTTTGAACCAAAACGCCCAAAACCTGGCTTTAAGCAGGTGAGAAAACATTCTGAACCATGAATTTTTCATCAACTCAGCTAATCGCTTTCGTAATTCTTCATCACATTTTGGCAAAATTTTACAGAATCCTATCTATCTTCAAGAACTAATGTATCTTGTTCAAAAAATACTTAATGCTTAAATAGAAGTCGCGGCTTGTTGAACTTCTGCAGAATTAACTGTAGCATTGCCGATTCATGTAACAGTTCAACATAGGTTGATCAGTCTCAGAGATTCTTACTGCCGGAAACCTCAACGGCAATTCCGGAATCTGATAGTGCGAAACGTACGTTTCAACTTTTTTGATTTTTCTAACAGAAACGGCCAGACTGAACTATGATTTGTTTTCTAGTGGAGTCTACTTATGATGACATAGTCGAAGAGCAAAAAACGCTTGCGTCTACTGTGAGTTTATCTCGAACTATATCTATTTATTATTATAACGCAGTACTATAATGATCTATATGGTGATTAATGTCAGACTCCTTTTAAATACTCATTAAAGTCTGACAGTATTTTGATCGTATGTGCGTAGGCGCTCGTTTTAAGACAGTGATCACGATCTCATAAACAATCAACTCGGCTAGAAATCAACTCAACAACTCGACAATTACTAATGATTTCAGAAGGCCTCTCCACGAACGAATGAAATTGATTATACGAATGAAGATGGCGATGGAGGTAACTGTGAAGACGCGGAACTAAAAGCGGTAGTTGAAAATGCATTGTTGGCCGAAAAGGTAAGAGATGGATTGCGTTTGAAATAGCGTTGTCCAGCCAAGCTATACACATATCTCACTATTCAGGCATAAGCATTGGAAGGCTGTCATCTCAAAAGCTGAAATATTGAATGCATATGCATATATATAAATATAATATAAATATAAATATAATATATATATGTAATATATATATATATAATATACATGCAGGGTGCCTGAAAAGCTCTGTCAATTTTTTCAGGTATTTCAACAATATAAAGATATTGCATAAACAAATAGAATTCGATCAATCAAAAAATAGTGGCGTTTGTTAGGTCAACAATTACAACGATAAGCAAAGAAGTTTGTAAAAAAATTTCAAAATTGCCTTTTTGACATCTAGACATTTACGAAGTCGCTTGCAAAAATTTCCAACGATCCTTGCACACCTTAATCTCATCCAGTGCGCATGCAAAGACGTTTCAAGCGCGTCTATGCTAGTGTAACGAGTATTCAAGACTTTATGTTCCAAAATGGACTACAGGGAGCATTTCATTAGGTTGAGATCTGGCGAGTTTGATGGCCAAATGCCTTTGCGCCAAAAGCCTGGAAACTGTTCTTGACAGATGACATTCGTTGAACGGGCCTAATGCGTATGATCCCAGTTCTCCTGAAACGTAAATCTGTCGGCGCCAAGTGTTGAGCACGGCAGCACAGCAAGGCTCCAGTAAGCCCCCTCAAATTTGCTGGTGATAGCTGGCAGCGTTGATTTAGACGATTCCGTTGATGAAGACCAACGGCGTCCTTCAGGTGGCGCAAATGCCGGCTCAGACTATCACAGAGAGCGGAAAATGACGGCGGCCCATGGTTTTTGCTACTGCGGACTCTGTTGACCTTTCTTGAGAAGTTTGCGTCAATTGTGGTGATTGTGAGGTAATTGACCGTGATTTTCTTCTCACTCGTGAAAAGCACCTCCGACAAACAAACACCAGTGATCAAACGATTTACACGGCAGCTTTAAGAAGCCGTTCTTCTTTCATCCTTTTGTCTACAAAGTAAACACACAGGATCTTGCAGCTGCGCACCTTCAGCTTGTTGGCAATGCTTCGAAGACTCCGCTCGTTGATTTCGAACTTC
The DNA here is from genome assembly GCA_019055375.1 of Parelaphostrongylus tenuis. Taxonomy (NCBI): domain Eukaryota; kingdom Metazoa; phylum Nematoda; class Chromadorea; order Rhabditida; family Metastrongylidae; genus Parelaphostrongylus; species Parelaphostrongylus tenuis. Next base: position 3,382 of record JAHQIW010000200.1, on the reverse strand, counting down.
GTGAGATATTTGCACATCGAACGCTTCGGATTTCGTTGAACTTGTCAAGGGATCTTCTGAGCGTTTTCTAAACTAGATGAGGTGGTTGGACGACTTTTTCAAAGACGGTCTTCAATCTCTCTAATCTCTTTGAAGCATTTCGCGGCTCTGTAGAGACTTGCTGGTTTTAAGCAGCCGATTTTAGCATACCGGCCGTTTTCATTCCCGTCTTGTGCAACTCAACTACTGCGATATGATGATTTTACGACCCATAACTTAAGCATGCCTGAATAGACAAATGAAAAATAGAATCTAGACCAAAAGTAAACAATTAATTCAATATAATTATCAACACTAAGTTAGACATAGATATTATATCATTGAAGGAAATAAAAAGGAACGGGAAAAAAAATAAATAAAAAGTGAAAGAAATTATAAGGAAAAAAATCAAGGAAATAGAAAATTGACAAAACTTTTTGCGCACCTTTATACATATATATATATATATATATATATATATATGTATAATACATAGTCTTTAAATTTTAGCGAAACAAAGATATCCGCCACTCCACGTGATGCTTAACGGTTGTTGAGAATTTTTCACATTCGAGAGCTATTTGACCTCATTTTGAAGTGTTGATGATGTTGACGTTTCAGGATAATCTGGATGCGGCGCGAAAGATTGAAGCCGATGCATCATCAAAGTTCGGTGGCCGATTTAACTCTATCGTATCGGACGCTGAATTCGCATACGTGAACTGGTACGGTAAACGGAACTGCCAATTACGTGTTGGTACTCGTCATACGCTGACCTGGGAGGACTAAGTTAGCCAGCGATCAACCATTTCGTTGTTTCTTCGTCGCGCTTGTCGTGTCCTTCTGTGGTTTCTCGTTTTCTCAGCATGCCAATGTCATACCAGTGATTGTTTAACCATCGTTCATGTTGTTAGGACGACCCGCAATGATCGTTTGTCTTGATAGAGCGCTCACCTCAGATCTATTTTAATTTGAATAATCTCTTTATGTTCTAATTGTTATAGTACGCATAGACTATTTGTCAATACTGCCTGCATCGCTACTGTTTATTGAAAATGTTTGAATCATCGACATGCATCTGATCCTAAACACTAAGACGTCTCCGTAACGGCATCGGAGGCTTTTGCCAGAAATACCGGTGTCTTTCATCAGATACAATATACCTGTACATTGTGACGAGAGTTGATAAAATTATTTAATTCTCTCCAAAGTGGCATGGCATCACGGTCAAACAGCTATTGTACAGCGCAGGCGTCCGTTAGCAACATTCTTCTGCAAATTCGTGACAGACTTGTTTCAATGAGCAAAATTTAATAACTAGTTTGTTGTGGATTATCTTCACTTAAGTAAAATTTTTAGTTCAACACGGTGTAAGCAATCGTTGCAATGAAAATTAATTATATGATATTGACATACTGTGACGATATTGACATTAGATTACTGAATCTTTCAAATCCTACGTTTGAGGAATTTTCCATGTTGAAGGATTCAAGCTTACTCTGAACTGACTGCTTCGCACAAAAAAGCAGTCATCTGCAGTGAATGTGGTTATCTGAATTTCATAAATATTTCCTGAAGTCCGAACTTGTCAGTCGACAGAGTGATTCTAGTCCGTTAACATACGTGAGCATGCCGGGATGGTCAGGTATATATGTTCATAACAAAATAGTAAGCTTTATTACATTTCAAGTGCGCATTATTGTGACTACTACGTTTACTTACTACCTGAAACACCTTCATAGACACCAAAGTAGGTGTAAATCCAATAGTTTTTTGAAAACTCAGATACTATCAAGCAAATGCCGAAAATTACTACAGTTATGGATAATATTTCGTTGGAAAACGGAGAACACATTGGCATTGCTGTTTCAGGACTTTATGGGAAAGGAGAGAGCCTGGAATTTGCAGAGTGGTCCATCTGTTTCGTCAGTGTATTCATTCCCGCACACCTTACAAGAGTCTAGGAGTGCCGCATCAGATCTCATGCAACTGTCCATATCGTTATGGCAAATTCAACAGTATTTGTTTCGCAGAAATGACCATGCAATCGTTTACGGACCAGCTACCTCTTTACGTGCTTCAAAATATTTCAGTTGCTGCTACTGAACTATTCAATCCGCTCTTCTCGAACGGCGTTTGATACCTGCGCTTATTTTGTTGGGAATGAGGAGGAGAAATTTTTCCTTATTTTCACTAGGCTCATCGTCTGAGGCGTTCGCTTTTCCACTGAATCTAATCCGAGGAGTTCTTCTCGTTTTGCAGCCATTGAGAATGGCTAATTTTGCATCAAGTCTAAATGTTTCTCCTTATATTTTTCTTCCTATGCACCTACTCATAGCTTTTCGAAACATAACTTTTGAAAGTGCGCGTTTTCAGTACTCATACTACATAAAGTGTACCCAGGAGATACAGCAAACAATCTAGCTTTTATTCCGGAATGTTCATGCCGACCCATCCAAGAACGTCAACAACACAAAGTGGTAGCGAACGCCAGGCAATAAGTATATACTGATTAACTACATTTCCTTTCATCCATCGCATACAAAACGCGCACCTACGGAAAACATGATTCAAACAAGTATCAATGTGTGCACAGAAATAGAATCCAAGAAGAATTCTCTAAACTTTCTGAAGAACTGTCATTTTTGATAGCTACAGAACCGTGAGAGCTCTTTGGGTTGAATAGATGAAACGCGACATCCTCAGGCGAAAAGTTTGCTAAGAATAAGGTCCTACTTCTCCTGCTCTTTGAATCCAGCAAAGTACACGTACAATAACACTGTTTGAGAAAGGCAAGCTTGGATAAATTAGCAGCAGCACTTGAATATACCCCCAAACATTTTAAAGCGCCAACTGGTCATAATTTTTCTGTGTCTTACCATTCTCTGCAAAACAAAAAGCTGTGTAATTTGCCAAAACGGTAGAAACAGTGGTTGAAATAGGTCTGGTATAGTATAAATAATCTCTTGTGAGGGATAGGGGAACGAATGTATTGACGGAAGAATACACCACTCTGCGTTTTTTATAAAGTTTATGTAGTTTGGAAACCTAGAGTCAAGCAACGCACTCAACTAGGTGCGCCATAGAGAGCAAAAACAAAGACGTACTGGAACGGATTTCAATGTAAAAGTCAGTTTTACTACACATGAATTAGAAACATCTGCCTTAAAAGCTCCTGGCGCTCTTTGGATAAAGCTGAAAGGATGAAGCTCCTGACATTTATTATTCTCTGAGAGATGCGCATACATCTGTCTCCATTTTCTAGCGTCGTTTGATGTGACTGACGCAGATCTAGCCTTTATAATGAATCGTAGTGGTCTACCGATGTATCAAGTCAGTGCTGCTACCCTCCCAGATATCTCCA
>JAHQIW010000199.1:0-119118 GCA_019055375.1 Parelaphostrongylus tenuis | reverse complement strand
TTCCTCCCCTTTTTCTTTCTTCATTTTTTTTTGTCGGTATTAGATATTCTGATTTCGGTCATGGTGTGTATTTTGTCAATTTTTTCTGCTATTTTGGCTACTTTTCTGCTATCCCTATATTGCTATACCATCCTTGTAAAAAAAAAAAAAAAAACTTATTAAATATTGTTTTTCGCGCAATGAAGGAACAAAGAACCTGGATGAGAGTCGTTAAGGAACCAATATTCATAACAAAGTCGTTAATATGTTCCTATTCTTTTTTTTGGTTTTCAGAGAGCATTTTTAGAATTATTTGAAATTGTGTCTATATGAGGACCTGATTTTCAGTTTTTATCTCTCAGTTTCTTCTGGATCACAAAAAGAAAGAGAGAATAAAAGTCCTAACATCGGGATTTACTGGTTAACAGGCAGGCTCCGTCCGCTATATCAAATTGTTTTTCAAATCACAAAACACCCACGGGTCATCAACAATCATCACACACAACACAATCATCACTCATCAACACGGACAATGGGTGGAGAGCACTTAAACGTAAAGCTTTGATTTTGTTATGTTGTTGAGTTGTTTGGTGAATGATTTTAACGCCTGCGAACGTTTGGATTCCTTCTGCGTGCTTTCCATGTCTGATTGGTTACTGTGTACGAGCTCATTTGTTTTCTATTTTTCTTCTCTATAAAATTTAGTTCTTGTTTTTTGCTACTGACTAATATGCGGTAAATTAACAATCTCCAACATCCCTGGCATACATATCGTCATAGTTATTCGAACTTGCTGCTCCAGTGTAGCTTTTGAACTATTTGTATCCAGAGAAGGGTTTGTTTATACATCATTTACATGAAACGCCACTGTTCTGAATTTCTAATTTATTTTCAAATTTTCCTGAAGCTCTTAGCTGTATGTTTAATCCATGCCTTCCCCCTCAATGGAGCGTTGAGCTTCTCATGAACCACTTTCTTGGGTTTTTACTTCTGACCAACATGTAGCAATATTAGTTGTTTTATAGCTGATATTCTGTTTGCTTAAAAGGCGTAAATTAATATTAACTTGATTTCTTGACCCGCTTTTACCCATTTCATTACATTTATGACCAAGTAAAAATTAAAGTCACATACCTTATGAGGTGCAATTGATGATGTTCCAGGCTTGATTTGAGCTATAATAATACTATTAGTACTTACTTAATTTCTCCAGCCTTAAATGCCGGTCATTTATCTCACGAGTACAACATGCATTGTGCTATTCAACAAAACTCACCGAATAGCTCTTTTCTCTCACGTCAAGTTTTTTGCTTTTCTTTTTCTTCCTGGGTGGATTTGAAAACTAGCCCACCTGGTTTATGATGTTACGGATTCGATTTCAATCTAGTGCGTTTGGTCATAATTGTTGTTTTTTCAATATTTTTTACTCTTAAATCGAGAGTTCTCTGAGTTAAATGGGACCACTATCGAGAATGGTGCTTAAGTCAACCAATAGAATCCCTGTAGCATTGATGGCCTCAGAAACTACCATCGAAATCAATTCGAGGTACTTTAGACATTATGGTTCCATGAGATTTTTTTGTTATCTAACATCGAATATCCATACAGGTGTATTAATATTGTATTGTCGAAATTTCTGATAACAATATATAGTTTCGATGAATTTACAATTTAGCAAGTCCGTTCTGCTCTTTCCAGAGACATTTATCCATTATTCTTTATTAACGAATGTATACTTTGGTAATTTGTTGTTGTTGTTCCTTTTTCGATTAACAGTGGAACGTTGATCTTTGCACGTTAAACATATGATGAATAATATGCTGTTAGGATGTATTAATTTTGAGCCTTATCTCAAAGTAGGCGATTGAAAATCTTTATATATATATATGTATATGTATATATATATATATATATAATATATATTTAAGTAATCGTATACACATACATATATGTATATAATGTATATTATATATACATATGCATTTATATAAGCATGTATTAAATCACTTTGAAACATCGCACGTTGAGTGGAAATAGTTCGAGATTGATTCTTTTATATATCGGAGGTATATCCCCTTACAAGGAACTGAGTGAACCGAAAAGCACCGTGCTACTGATGAGATCGAAAGGCCAAAACACCTGTCTAGCACTTTGTAAGAAACCAGACCTCATGGGAGGCTTGAAACATGGTGTCATGATCATGAGTATTTGTGATTGTTGCGCATGATATCGACTTGTTAATTGCTGAATACGAATTTACTGAGATGAATACATCGTAGAAAAAGCTCAAGCTTTCTGAGCGAGGCTACAGCGATTAGTGGATTGATTTCAAGAGTGACCTAAGATGTATTTAGCGTGTAAATAAATCGTTCGCACTTCACGATTATTCGAAATATCGAGATTCTTGCTATGCGGACAACGATTATTAATCGTCTGAACGAATTATGTAGCAGGTAACGTTCAACATTAGCAGGAGTTGAGCATGCGTTCACCGATAACGGGGACGTTTACTTTAACTGCACCATAGCCGCCACCGTTCTGTTATGACTCGTATAAACTATCGTAACTGTCTGCTTCAAGCCTTTAACCCTTGACGAGCACATGTACCGTTTTCGGTACATAGCGTGCGCCTCGCTTGCGGCGGTCGCGGTTGGTTTGAGTAATCAAGTGCTTCTATGGAAATAGAAATTTATTTGTCGATTAAGGTTCTGAGGGCACATTATCAGTATTAAGTGATGCAACCACGGATCTCCCTTTTGAGGAATCTCGCCCGGTTAGTCGCGAGAGCACGTGGCGCATCCCCAGGTGGTGAATATTAGAACTCAACACGAACCAAAGGCGACCGTGCGCTTCCCAAGAGACGCAGGTGGATTCAGGGGATGAGCTCCTGCTTCTGTAGCACCGATTTGACAAAACTATATCTCTAAGAGTCAAGTCGGCCGAAAGCCTACATTCAAGCGACTGGGAGGTACATAGTAGACGGTTAGGAAATGCCTCCAACAATAAGCTCCTCCGGCTCCTCAGAGTGAGACTGGCAAACTACTCGTGAGTACCCAGCTCCACGTTTAGAGCCTGGCAAGCTATACGCTGGGTATCAAGATGCTAGAAACATCAATAAATATGAACCCTATTCCCCTGACTCCGAAGGAGCCCCCAGTACGGCAGCGCTGGGTAGGGCTAACACGAAGAGGCTGCTAAAATCTTGGGGCCGAACTAAGCTGGCAAAATGGAAAAAATGACGATCTGTACCTATAATGCACGAACACTTGTTCAAGAATCCGCTGTAGAAGATCTATTAATTCAAGCAAGAAGGATAAGGTACGACGTCATTGGCCTGATTGAGACGAGAAGACGCTATTTTTTTCACGCTGTTCATGACACTGGAGAAAAACTGCTTCTTGGAACATGCGATCGCAGAGTGTCGGGGGCGTTAGCGCCCTCGTCAAATCGAATTTGACCGAGAATATCGATTCATTTGAGCAACTGGCAACCCGTATCGACGATTACGGTTGAAACGATGTGGTTCAGTGCCGGCTTTGACCATCTTCGTTGCTTACGCACCATCATCAAGCTATGACGAAGACAAAGTCAAAACGTTCTATGCATATTCCTTAGAGAGTACCATACATTTTCCGGTGTCATTACGGGAGATTCTATTTCAAAAAGTGTGTTTAGAAGAACATCTGAAGAACGTCGCATTGGGGCCAACAGATGAAATGGTACAAACAAGGTAGGAGGCTATCTGAGCTGATCGTGATGAGCAAAACCATCCATGGTAATATACAATTCCAAAAGCCACACTCTTAACGATGGACGTGGGAGTCTCCTAATGGAGAGCACCATAATGAATAGACCACATTTTAGTAAATCGAAGGTTTTGCCTGACCGATGTCGCTGATATTCCTGGGTTCCACACTGGATTACACCACCGCCTCTTTGGGCAACGTTCCGTTTTTTGCGCAAATGAAAGAAATCCTACAACGAAGTATCAGAACTATCATTAACTGGAACGTATTCAAAACATTAGTCGGCTCTTGGGGAGATACCGTTGTCGACAGTATCGACGAAGAATACGACCGCCTCGTTGAATATCTTCACATTAAGCTTTGAAGGTCGAGAGTCCTGAAGTCACGAAGAGACGCTTGTCTCCGCAGACACTCGAGCTGATACTTGAACGTGGAATCGCACGAGGTTCACGCAACCGAAACATAATGTCCGAAATTTGCTAAACGCTGCAGAGAGGCGTTAAAAGAGCAGTTCAAAGAGAGACGAGCAGCAGTTATAGCAGAAGCTGGGAAGAGCATTCGTAAAGCCCATCGAGGCTTCTCAAATTATAAGACCAAGATGATTGCATTTCAATGCCCTGATGGGACACTTACAGCTTCCAGATGGGCAATGAAGAAAATTATCTACCAGAATACTCTGATCTCTTCGCTACCAATGTCCTCTTGCCGTGATATAATTGGAAGAGCATGGATCTGTCGTTTCAGCGGTCCTCGCCTCCAAAATCGACATACTATATCGTCGGTGAATAACAAACCACCCGGTCTAGACAGGATTAGACTAGGACACCTGAAGAACCTACCGCCAGTTCTCGTCAACACCCTAGCTCGGCTCTTCACTCGCTACCTGTCAGAATACAAAGTTTTCATCCAATGGGAAACCAGCAAGACCGTGTTGTTGAAAGCCAGAAAGAGGCGACCTTCATAGGCGGCATAGGCAATATCGCCCAATGCGCTTGCTGTACGCTGTCTGTAAAGTCTTCACCCGATAAGGGGTACGCCAATACGTCCTAAGAATCTGCGCTTGGTAGGAAAACAATCAAAATGAATTTCCTTCCAACTCATGCTCTTCATTCCTGTCACACACCTTGTGAGAGTAAGACCGTCTTTTCGCACTCATTATCTCCGATCGATACAGATATATGTCTGTCGTTCATCCAGGCACAATTCGCTTTACGCCCAAAGTTGTTCCATGACTCAAAAGTACCCAAGTCTTTGCATCCGTGAACTATAAGTAATTCGTACAAATTAACAAGGCCTACGTGTAAATAATTCTATCAATATCTAATGAGCGAGTAAGGGCTTCAAGATTTTGTTTGAACGTGTAGGCGGAAGGACAGAAGCAAATACGGTGGGGAGAATACTCCCATTGGTGAAAGCAATACCTATCAGAAGCAGCTGGGCAACATGGAGGTCTCTGTTTCATTGTTGGACGACCAACCACCTGAATGTGGTCATGTTGGAGTTATTAGGAGAGATGAGACTTTGATCGGGAACACAAAGTATTTTGAGGGCAGTCAACTGAAAGGAATACGAAGAAGACGTAAACGATGCGAATGTCCAGTGTCAAAATCATGAAGATGTGTTCGCAGTGCAGAATAAACGATTATAATAAAAAGTTAGTACTCATAAAACGATGGAATAAATTCTTCTTGTAATATAAAGAGGTTCTCTCCGAAGTTTATTAATAAACGAGAAATTACTGAGAGTTATCGATGAAGTGGCATTGTATGCAGCGTGCAGCATCATTTTTGACAGACAATTGATCGATTTCTCATTTTCAGTCACTATCATAACTTTGGAGTATTTCATTTCATGAAATAGTCTCAAAACAGCGAGATTTTTATCGTAATTTCTGATTTCAGGAGAACAAACTGATAAAGTGATAGGTTATCTGATTGTCATTCATTTGAGACAATAAATAGGACGAGAAGTTGTCAGCATAAGAAACAAAAGATATTAATAATTGAAATTTGATTGGATATGAATTTAGTGACGGTTTAATGCTTTTTTGTTGAAGTCGTTGAGAAAGTTCTGCCAGTTGGACATCGTAGGATTGCCCCAAACTTGGACAATTAAACCTTCATATGCAATAAAATAACACAACTCTGCTGATTTTAACATTATGTGAGCGCTGAGGAATAGCTATGAAGCATGATAAGGGGTAGGATTCGTCCGGGGTTCGTGGGTGCACTAGAAGATGCAACTCTGTAATATTCTCGTTATGACAAGATTTCAAATGGCGTATAGAAGGTTTTCTGTGGGGCATCCCCAAGAACAGATAACACCATTGTGTAGATTCCGTGTCACGGAGCCCATCTTCAAAAGTTATGAATTAGTGTGTCCGACATGTCATGTACTGAGCTCGGATTTGGAAAGGCGTAAAGGTCTTTTACTACCAGTCTTAGGCGTAAAGGTCTTTTAGTACCAGTCTCAATTCGTTCATTGGAGCATTGGTGTTTTGGTGGCGGAATGCTTGCCTACCACGCGGGCGAGCCAGGTTGATTTCCGACTGATGCATCTTGTGTACTGGCTGTTCAATACAGAGTGCTGAGTTTCAAGTTAGTCTTTAGCACACAATAATTACTAACTCGAAACAGGATGCTCGACTTGTACTAAGTCACCCTGCGGGTCTTTTCACGTAGGCTACGAAAGTAACTCACGTTTGAATTATAACTATTTATAGTAATAATAACAATACAATAGTAGTCTGACGATATGTTGTTGAGTGAGTGGACATGAACGAAGTGGGTGAATAACTGGGACTTGGGAACACTGAAGCTATGCAACTACCAGACTACTTCCAGTGTGTTGTCGGCTCTTGCTTATATACGGAATGACGCCCAAGGTTCTATGTGATCAAGGAAAGTGTCACTGGAAGCGCATGTTGCTTAAGTTGATTAATTTTGTAGGATTTCCATTTGGAAATGTTAGTCAACTTGTCGGCAACAATATAGAAATAGGAACCATTGTGGAATAGTTTCTGTAAAACTCATACCTAGAAGACGCACTCCCTGCGTGGATTATGTTATATATTTAAAAATACATTTTCGGTGAGAAGAATAAATGCATTCTATACAAACGTATCTCTTACATTAGCTACGCCTTGTAGGAAACTTTCTAGCTTTTTTTTTAGGCGCAGGCACGTTGCCCAACCTTTGTGAACCTTTTAACATTCAGTACGACGCCTACGTCGTCGTAGAGAGATTGACGAACTTTTGAGAACACAGCTGTATGCCGGCTGAAGAGAAGCGTCGAATTATAAGCAGTTGCCATGCACGTCAATTCTAATTTTTTTTTTTATTTAGTTTGATTTTGCGGACGTAGTCGCTGTGGACAGCAAATGTTGGCCATGCATAGGTTTCTTCTGGAATTTCGTTTCAGTATCCCCAGAAACCTCGAATATCAATTCATACGCGACACATAAAAGAAATTACTCATAATCATATTAGTCCTGAAGAACGAATCATATTAATCGAAGGTGAAATGCATTACAGACAGGTGTAAGAGAACTCCGATGTTTTGATGGAAGCCTGCAAGTGGCCGAAGATGGTCTTATTGAAGTGGGAAGTTTCTGAGAAGTGTGAACTAGACGAGGGACAGAAGCCACATAGCTAACATTTGACTGTAAAAACCATGTAATAATGTGAAATTGGTGCTTCATGTCTAGTGTCAAAATTGGCCTTTATAAAATGACTCATAGTACGGAATAAACGGATAATAAGAGTTAATACCCATAGAACGATGAAACAAAGTTTTTTTTTATAGAACTATGGAGATCTCAACTTGTGAAGAACACCAACGAGCAAAAAATTATTGAGAGTTATCGATGAAGTGAGACATGCAATGAGCAGCTCATTCATGCATGCATTATACATTCATTCACTATTCAATGTTTCATAATATCCAATCGCTAAATGAATTTTGTATACTGTATGCAAGAGGAGTATATGGAAATTGAAAATTTCATGTTGTGATACATTAATTTAATGTGATTGATTATTCATTTACCAATTGCGGCTATAACAGAGACTATTCATTGTTGACATAAAATAAAAGATAAATATCATTGAATTATGGATGAATATAAGAAAAAGCATGAAAGAGTCCGATAAGAGTTCGAAGAATAGTTCTTTGAATACCTTTATTTCAAGTGTTTTATTAAGACCGCATTCAAAATTCATTAGATCCCTTCATTATTATTTGAGCCAACATGTCATATACTCTGGGTAAATGGGCTCTTGTACAGCCTCATACACGTGTCTCGTTAGTCTCGTCAGTCGGGCAGAACCCGTCATCTTTCAATCTTTTTATGAGCTAATCCTCTCGGGAGCCTGAGTACCCTACAGAGAGGTATCGAAGACGAACATTACACTGTATGTCAGATGAAAATATCACCGAACCCGCAGTGTTGTACACTCGATTACTCTTTGGCTGGTGTTTTTATCATGTTATACCTTTTTTTCGAGTATTTTATTTTTATTAGTCTTTTTGTAAATATTTTGTTTTTGCCCTTTAAAAATGCAGGTTATGAAGCAAGCATTAGCGTTATCTCTAGTGAAAATAACCTTATAAAAGTCTCATTTACCATGCTTCGCCATCTGATAACATTGAAGCTCAGTGCGGCCAGCCTTCTTTTGTAACCGCCCGAGTCAGTCACCAGCCTCTCTTCGTGGCCGTCTGAACAGGCCACCAGTCGAAAATGGTCACCGTCATCAAAGGGTTGTAGTTTGTTCGGTCCTGCACCATGAACGAGTCAAGCCCTCCACCTCTCGTGGTCGGCAAACTGACATTTGATTTGCCTGAAAGGATGAAAATGCTAACTCGTTGCATCAATAGACTTCTTCAAGTTATTTAGTAGAGTAAGCACGATTTCACTTGCCTACCGTGTTACAAATAGAGTCAAATGTTATCAGCTTTGATGGCTTTCTCCTTGATTATTCAATCAGCGCTTTAGAGTTATAATATATGTAAATCAATAATTATCAGCACTAATCTTTCAATAATTTATACTAAATCATCTGATCCAAGTTGTACGGCTTTTGTTGATCTTCCCAAATAATTTTATACAGACAATTTTTTATCCTTTTATCTCACCAGGAATCTCACTATTTGGTATATTCAACCGCTTCATGTCGTTGGTGTCGTTGTCCGTAACATAAACACATCAGAAACCATGATTATCCATTCATATTCGTTCCTATTCATCGTGGAGCCAATTAGATCAATTTGTAACACATGTACTGACTAGTGTGATAGATGGATGATAAATTCTTAATGAGAACAGAGATGAAGACAAGAGCTATTTCAATCTTTGGACTTTGTGACAGCACCATAAAAAAGGTACTGAGAGAAAATAGAAAGTGGAATGGAATTTTAGCGTTCAATGAGTCACTTTTGTCTAGAGCTCACTTAAGGCATAAGCACACATGAATCGTGTATCGGTACAGAATGGAATAAATCATTTCTTCAAGCTTAACGTAACTACACTGAGAGCAGGCGTAATGCAAATTTTGAAGAGGTTCAGAAAATTACTAGATAGAGCCAAACCCAAACTCATGTTTTGGAGCATGGTTCAGAAGCAGAATCGTAATTAGTTTGTTTTGAAACGATCGTGATTATGCTATGAATTTGCAAGCTGACTTAGAATTTTAACCTGCATATGATGTGCGATGGAGACGATGTGGTCCTAGCATTCACAAGGAATGGCTAAGCACCACTTTTTTATTGTATTTACATAACTTGTCGTCGTGTATAGTGTACAATTTGGCATTTTTCTGCATTCGATTCGTTTCATCTCGTCCATCCGATGGCAAGTCTAGGGATTTGCGTGTGGCTCCAACTGCTCCATTCCGCTCCCTTCCTATGAATGTCGATAGAGCTGTTTGTTGCTGAAATCGAGGTGAAGCTGTATTAGAGTGTTTACTAGTCTTCAATATAGGCTGCAACTGGTCACGATGGATCGAGAAAGGGTTTTGTTGACAAGATGGCATGAATTTATGACCGCAAAACGAAGAAGGGGCTCGGTTGACTCATGATGGACTCGCCTAGCTACGCCACTCTCGCGCTCTACCGCTTAACTCTTTGACGAATAAGCAATCACAGTATGGCTGGTCATCGCATTAAATTGGTAATTTTTTTGAGTAGTTGGTAATTAGTAGAGACTCGACGAACTAACTTCTTGAGATTGTAGCTGTATTTCTTCGGTTCATAAAATAGGAAAAGGCTCATAAAAAGTTTATGAAACTACAAAATGGTTTTTATGGGCAGTACTTACCGTAAAGCACATATACAGATATGCACACATTGTTATACGCAGTTTTTAACCTGTTTGTTATTCCTATGGAGAGTATGGTGCATAAAGCTTACTAAATAAGCAGTTCATAACTAGTCACTGATGCACTTAGAATGATTCTGGAGAACAAACATTCAGAATCCGGCTCAGTCACTTAATCTTGAAGGCTTAGCGTTTTCTGGTTCCTCAAATAGAGCTAGACGAAGTCACTCAAATATTTTTGCCATATGGAATCGCTGAGACCTATTAATATTTTTGTCATTTGATGGGTCGTAGAGTTTGATAACAACAATTTCATAATGTGACAGCTTGCATAGTTTAACAGCAAAACTTTTCAACACGTAATTGACAATAAGCATTGATTCCAGTACATATCCCTATCGACTTTTATTCGCTGTCAAGAGTTAATTTTCTATATTGTTTTTGCACTCAGTCGAACGTATCCATCGCAAATGTTGTACTAGATGTAATCGTGCATAACTATCCTCTGCACTTGAGGATCCAAAAAAAGGAGTTTCCCATTGCAAAGCGCACGAAGCGAAGAAGTAGAATGCCTGTTAGATCTCACCGTTTACTTTCCTAGCTGGATCTAGTTTTATTCAACTAGCTGCTTCCTTCAAGCTTTCGACTTCTTATGACATCGATAGGTTCATGCTCTAGAGCTGCATACTCGTTTTGATGACCAGTTGTTTTATGTAATCTTTCTGAAATATTTTGACCCGTGACTATTTATCCGTTCGGAACGGAGAGTACGTGTTCTGAAAAAAATAACTTTTTAAAGGCCTTTCTCTTTTTATAGAGCGTTTTCCTCCAAAACTTTTATGATTATTCAGAATCTTGAATCACTGTGCTTTGTTTGTAAAAGGCCTTCCTGATGTGCTGTAGGAGCAAAAAAATTGTGTTTTACACTAGGTTTGCTTTATTTGCTCAATTGGAATCTGGTGATGGGGCTTTCGTTGAGTGTCTAGCAATCATTCGATAGCCGGAATCCCAGTAGGTTGAGATTTAAAGTGATTTTTGAAGATGTCTTCATAGAGCGCTATAAGAGCGAAACGAGATTACGTTTCACGTTCGACGTTGTTAGCCCGCACTTGAACTTCATTGCAAGTTTATTGGTACTTATAAGCATGCTTTATTTGTTGAAGGCACCTTGTCACTACAGAAAGGTAAAATATCACAAGGGGGATTTTTATAAAGGAATTTTCAATTGAATTTTCTGTCTTTACATTATCCGTGAGCGGTTGGTTGATTTTCTTTCCTACTTTTGCGTTTTATTTCGGCCTAGCATCATCTCCGAAGCAACAAGTAGGAAGCCCGACCAGGCTCCATCGCTAGAGTCCATTACTTGGAAACGACATCTTGAAGACCTGAAAACGCCTTTGCAAGGGTACTCCAGAAAGCCAAGGAATATCATATGCACGACCAGCAGTAGACCATTTGGAATATGTGCTGAAGTCCGCAGAACTAGTGAAGACGGGCCATCTAGGGTATCTGAGTATTTTTGACCAGGAAAATTACAAACTCGTGAAAATGACATACTTTCAGCCTTAACCTCAATGTCCTCACGCTAAAACTGCCGTTTAAACTCTTCACCGGGCAGAAGCCAATTTTAATATAAAACCTACGTCTTTGAAAAACATTTGATCAGAATTTTATATATATATTTATATTAACCTTACAGATAAGTTTTGAAAAAAAGTTATTTATTCAATAATAATTGAGTTATTTCAGTTTAAATAATTACAACAACTAATACAACCGATGATTTTCTAAATATAACCTAGTTCTAAAACTAAAAACTTGACACTTTAAATTTTGTACATTTCCAATGGCTCTGTGGCGACTATTTGGCTTGAAAACATCTTCTACAATGTAGGCACTCTAAGAGAAACTCATTTCAAGATATTCTTAGTGAATAATTGAAGTCAGTTCAAAAAGTGCGTGCATTCATCAGTGTGGAGAATACGTCTTTGGAAAAAATGCGTTTTTTTGACCCATAGCTTACAATGATGCCGATGTTGCAAATCTGCTCAAATAATTGGGTAGGAATCAACAAGTTATGTAATGGACATCGGACGACAATAATTTACCCTGTAAATCAATACCGGCCAATAATTTACTCTTCTGTAATGAAATCTCTACTTTTGACAATCAGTAATTAGCAGATTTTAAAGAAATCATTTCGTTTTTCATCGTTGCTCACATAATACAGTGTGACATTCCTACTTAATTTTACACAAATCTTATTTCGGAGGCCTAGGACGCTTACGACTACAAACTCGATGGAAAGAATTGAAACAATCTGAACATATGAAGTTGTTTCATTGGCTGCGCTTCGTATGTGCTCGTTCAGTTTTGTGTTGAGCGCCTGGAGCAGTGTCCTCCTCTGAGATCTCTCTGTGACAATCGACACAACGTCGATGCTCTGTTGTCGGTTGATGTGCGATGTCTTTCGTAAATAGTGACATGAACTGCCTTCAAATCGACGTAGGTTATATTCCCTCATGCAATCTAAGTAGATGTCCAGGCGCTCAGCAGACATAGATCGGTGTTCAAGTGGAAGAATACACGATTGCACAGTTCAGACAGCTTCGCTTGAATTTGCGTCTATTACGAAGAACGTACTGACGAAGCACAATTCTCTTTCACTACTGACTCATCGATGCATACAGTCCTCCCAGGTTCATATATCCTTACAGTTCTTATTGTGAAACTCTAGCAGTGATCTTATCTTGTACAATCGGTCCTTGCCGCCCTGCCTTACGTTGTTTGCGAGATACAAGCGCCTTATCAGCTAAAGAAATTTGCCCCTTGGCTTGACATCTAACCTCAAAAAAGAGGTTTTCGCAAGATGGATTATTTCTCTGATACTGTCTCACATGTGGCGATTTTACAGCACATATGCGCATACATCGGGCTAGGAAACGCATCATTTCTTCAACAGTTGTGTTTCACCACTATTAGATCTTCTTGGTATCATAGAAAATTGTTTGCTGCACATCTAGCTGCCGAACACCTCACATGATAGCTCGCAGAAATCGAATGCTACCCAGCAGCGGAGCACTACTCAGTCTTGAACACCTCTCGAGCGCTCATCAAATGGCAGCATGGTGTGGACTGCACTTTTTTCCGGCCACTCATTCACAACAGTTCCAGTATACAAAATACTTTCCTGTCCATTGCATATCATCGCTCCCACAGTCGCTATGTGCGGTTTCCACGTTTCCTAATGCTCGCATTTGATTCGCTACTACTTTCTTCATCTGCGCCTATAGTCAAGCAGTCGGGCATCGTTTCTCAGTCTTTTCTTTAGACACGAGACGGTAAAAGGTAAATTCTAGGAAATACTGCAAACAGCACACCGGGCTGTAGTTGTGGTGGAACGATGAAAGCGTAGGGAAAATACTCATTGCGGCATAACCTTCCTTACAACATTTACGTTAGCGAATTTAAGACAGTTTGAAAAAAGTTGGTCTCTATTCTGTATATTTACTGAAACTTCTCGCAATAGAATACAACGAGAGCACTTCCAAAACATGATCTGCAGTCATAATCATCAACTCTACAATGCCTACACCACTAGCCATGTAACATCGCGTTGAAGAGTTTACAAATTCTAGAATGTGCATTGGCTAGAGCTAGCATATCGTGTAACAAACTTGAAATCACACATATTTTGTGAGCTCTTTACAAAAGTGAATGCGATACATCGTTGATGTACTAGGCTTCAATTATCAGAGAAGAGCAGATTTCTACACCTAAACTGTGAGTAAAACTAGATGTACTGAAACAGTAACGCAACGAGAATCCTGCGCTATTCCTTTTTCTCCTCGACTACGATTGACGCTTCCTGCACAAATTCTTTTGCAATCCATAAATTCTCGACCATTTCACGCACACATCAACTATAAATAACGGAAATAGACGAATCATTGCTATAAACTTAGTTATAGTGAGAGTTATCGATGAAGAAGCATCGCGCAAAACTATGCAACATCATTTTAACGCATAATTCTTCGTTTCCTAATTTTCATTCACTATAATAATTATTAGAAAGCGTGTATACTAAAAAACACTGGAGCTGAAAGATTTTCACCACATTATACATTGTGCAAATTATAACATGTGACTGTTAGCAAAAATGGTATGAATAATAGTGAATAATAGCTTTTTTCCACATATAAAAGCTATATAAGTATCAAAAACATAAGAGCAGACAGAGAAAGTCGTGGAGCCCCAAAGTAACACAAAAACTTCGAATTCTTTCAAAATCGGAGGAAAAAAGCTGTAATTTTATGACAAAATCTTGCGCGCAGCTTTGCTTTCCGCTCCGCGCGAGCGTCTTCCATTGCCGTTCGAACTGGTTAAATTCATCTGCGGACTCATGAAGTTTCGCTTGGCGATTCGCTGGCCGCTGCACATCTGGCCTATACGATCACGTGCGGTGGTCTTCTGATATATCAATGAGTGCTACTATTCTTTCACACAAGTCTTGTACCAATTTACTAACCCGGAGAGATAGAAGAATTGTGAAGCTCGGGCTAAGAAATTTAATCAATGATCAGATGTCATTGAAGGGCTTTCAAACATCGAATTACTCGAGTCCACTGATGATCCACGCTGTAGAAAGCTTTCGATTAACTTCATCTTTATTATTATCTAATCATAGATTTCTTTATTAAGTCTCATCAGAGCACACCATGGCCAGTCACTGCAGGCTCTTTCGTTCTCTTTGAGTGACAAAAGCGAGCAACACTTAAAGCGGAATTTCCGTGCAATGTATATAACAGAGAAGCTGAAGTCCTCAGTAGATTTCGTAAAAAATACCGCAGCATTTTTTGGAGCAATGGCTTCCTCTTTGAAGTTGGATGACATCACTGGAAGTCAAATCGCTTCAAAGCTACATTCCAACGATTACGACCACTCCATACTCCGATTGTGAGTAATTAGTCGACTACAATAACGCCAACGAAGGAGGTTTTTAGAAGCTTTTTTATTGCCCAAGTGAGTGGCTGATGCAGAAGTGTAGAGAATTAAAGCTCTATCAGTTGTAGATACTCGCTGTCAGTGTTAACCTTGATAGCAATGAGCTCATTGATGTGGCATTTATTGAAGAGAAGAGACCGATTTATGTGCTGGAAAGAAACCTTTCACTTTTGGAACAGAGGATGAGGCGTATAGGGTCGTGACCATTACTCCTTAGGAATGCACTAAAGATTTTCTTTCATTCGTCAAGAGAATACTTGTTTGATGATTATGTTCACCATAAAATGGCACTCCTCAGCATATTCATCACTATCCTCATCTTTCGAGACATATGCCAATCAGCCGTCTTTGGAATAATGGAGAGCATGGCTTGCCAGAAGCGCGGTAACAAATTTCAACATGTTATTGGGCATCTACAACAAGGGTGCTCTCAAGCCTTTGATATCCAAACAGAGTATCTCCGGAATGTGATTAGTAAGATTGTGAAGATTATGATTTGGTTCAAAAGACCTAGTTTCAATTACTAACCTACGTAGTAATGAAAAACATTACTTTTTCTTACAATCCCAATTTGTCAAACTGAAACGGAAGGGTTAATATTTGACTTGTCTTCCAAGGCTAACAAATCCGCGATTTTGTTGAAATTTCTATGCGCAGTACTCCATGGCTTCCAGTAACACACTTCTCTACTCGAACACTACGCCGGTGGATGAACACACCAAGCCAAACCATCACTGTAGTCGGAAAAATGGTAGCAGAATTGCTCTGGATAGTAAAAAAATTTTCAGGAATACACTGATACATCGCTGTAGGTGACTTTAATCGTTGGATGTGCATTTAATCATCTCTATGATGTTTGGCGTCGAATGAATAAAGCATCCCATGGAGATTCACCGACGTCCGACATTTATCTCTCACGCCTTTCCAGCGCTGCCTTTTCCAGAGATGGTTTCTGGTTGTTCATTACGCATTTCAAAGTTATAATACTTTGACTACTTTTCTTTATTTCATGTACACCACCCTTAATTACCTTTTATTGTGAGGCTCCTGGCAATTTTTCAAATTAGACTCGTTTACCTTCATTCATTCTCTGCAAAGGCTCCCAAGCGTTTCGTGTATGTGCTTGAACATTTTATCTCTTTTTGAATGTCCTAAAATGATGATTGAGTCGATTCTCGTTACAATTCTGAATATAGCCGAGTTAAAGAGTTCCTAGTAGGATAACAGAACAGTGTTGGAACAGTGGGTTGGAACCAGCATCTTGCTTACGGAAACTTTGTGTCACTATCTACTTCACCAACTCACTCCACCCTTCTTGCATACATATTCGGCAAAGTCATTTACGGTCTTTCATACGTACGTGGTAGCAGTTACAGTCTCCACATATAACTCTTAAACTTTGCAATCAAAAATGTGCGTTTTCTTGAGCAGTGTGGATAAGACTGTCCGCAGATAAATTTGGTACCGATATCGCAGTCCTCGGACGAAAGAGAGGCTTGGAGTTACTTAATACACGGTCGAACTACCCAGTCATATTGGTACGGAGGCTGTTATTACTTCCAATAGTATATTCTTGCTCGTACTTGATTCTATCAACTGTAATTTAATCCGTTAAAATATCGAGATCTTCGCTAGGAGTATGATAGTTTTTTAGTTCACAGCAATGAAATTGAAATGTTTTGGATAATTAAGTTTTAAGTACACTCAAATTCAAAGCTACAGCTTAAAAAGTCATTACTTTCTACTTAACAGTGCAAATTGTCACTTGCAAAAATTTCAAAATGTAAGCTCCGTAAGATCTCATATCGGTGAGAGTATCGGGAGTTAATGGAACATTGAAATCGTTTTCTTTGCAGCGCAGACAATCTGTGACCAATTATTATGTTTTTTATTTCCAATAGCTGAAATGGGTCATGAATTATGACATGAAATAGTCGGTTGCAGAAAATATCGAGGCAAATTCGATATAGATAACAGAACTCTTCCAAATTGTGGCAACAAAGTTTTTGGTAGGCGAATTCTTGTAAAATTTAGTATGTTCTAGGATTTCCACCTTTATATGAATACAGCAAGGAAACTAGCATACCGTTGTTCAAATTGGGGATGATTTCACGTTTTTTTTTTGCTTTCGCGGAATCAACCCATCCGGGAGCTCGTTTATCTGACGTGATTCGCTATTTAATAGATACATATTTTGCTTGACAAGGCATTTCTTCTAGTTTTATTGAAGATGTGCAAATTTTGATCTCGGCAAATCCAACTCTGTGCTTGGCTTCTAAAAAAGCCTTCCTACTGCGTTGTACCATCGGAAATAAAATTATATTTTACACCTAGTGTGCTTTATTCGCTCGACTGGGGTCTGTGGATAGCTCTTAGTTAGGCTTTTAGCAAAGAGAGCTAAAATCTTGAATATTCTGAAGTTAAAATAGCGAAAAGAGATTTCGTTTTATGACTGAAGTAATCGAGCGCCGCCCGAACTTCATAACGAGATCTTCACAACTTCATAGTGGCAATATGAGACGAAGAATAACTAATACCTTCCATAGGAACGCTAGAATAAAGTTCCTTCTTCAACTCTGAAGCAACAAATTCGAAGATTTTTTTTGATACGTGGAAGAAATTCTTCAATAGTTCGCGAAAATCGCGCCGTGTGCAATGGCACCAATAAGATTTTCGTTATTACTTAGAAAGATTCTCCATTACGATCAAATTTCTCGAGTTTTCCTTTTGCGATATTCTGATACAATACGATCTCCTTCTATATGATCATATGCCTTTAGTGCCTGCATCTCCGAGTATGAAGATGTTATATTTTTTTCTCTGTATAAACTTTCCTTCAAAAACTCAGCCCAATTTTTCATAATACAGGTTTTTTTCAAGCACCGACTAAGCACTAGAACGTTGTGGAAAACCACCCACACGTTTAGCCCGCGAAAAATAAAAGCCGAAAATGAAATGTTATATCATTTCTGCTTCTACAGTAAACTAAGAAGGCGCTTTCATTCGGTTGTCTCACATGTTCTTTAACACGAAGTTTTGATCAGGTTTTCTTGCTTTTTTAAATCGGGCTACTGCCAAAAAAGCGTGGTATGTTGGGAAAGGTTCTAGAGCTTTGGCCAAGGGGTATAAAAGGGCATGCATTGCAGCTGATTCAATGTGAATCAGATGGATTAACGCCGATTATGCTTTGCAAGATAAAGTTGAAGGTGCGTGTGAGGAAGGCAGCCAAAATCAACACTACGTTTGCGCTAGGGACTACAAACCGATCGGACTGTTCAAGCTCTTCTGAAGGGTATACGAGCTGTCAACATGAACCTCACTGGGAGCGGCCACTCACCTTAGACAAGGACGCCGTGCGTCACCAGCTGGAACAGCAGCCAAATGCTAGTGCCATGGAATAGGTGCAAACACTTGGAAACAGCCGTAGCACTATCGCTCACCTCCTGAATAAAATGGGCTACTGAAAAGTGACGTCTCGATGGACATTACATGCATTGACCGATCACAATGGCGCTGCAGCGGATCAACCATCTACGAAAGTCTTCTGCTGCGATCACACAGATGGGACTTTCTCCACTCGATCATCAGTGGAGATGAGTCTTGAGTCTACCAGGAGAACAGCACACACCACGCCGGCTGGCTGCCTCACAGACTTGCCGGCTTAACAAGGCTCAAGTTTCATATTTGGAAGATTATGCTCTCGGTTGTTCTAATAATGGCAGAGTATAGCTATTTTGGTAACTGCTCGACAACAAGCAGACAATCAAACGCCGACGTTTTGTGCGTAGAGGGTAGAGGAACAACCCCACGTCGAATATCACTAGCCACTCGGCCACAGACCATTTTTCATAGAGGTGCTGTAACGCTAAGAAATGAAAAATAGCGACCTGTTATTAATCTCTACGGGGTACTCCACCACAAATCGATTATACAACTGCTACTATTTGGTGATCCACCACAAAAGACAATAACTACTATTTGGTGAGTGTACGACAGAGCGCTGAAAACTAAATTCGGCACTTATACACTTGTTTCTCATCCCACAGATAGTGTTCTAGAAGTCTCAAAAGCATATATTAGAATTAAAACAAAGGTGTACTATTTTATGAAATGTCTGATCTTGATTAGGGACGACAACTCCGAAAGTGCGCCACTGAAGTGAGAGGGACGCGCCCGAATCGGCTCAGTGTCGCCTTTTTCGATGGTAAGTTCCTACCTCACAACGCAAATTCCACTCGTCATTTTTAGAAAAATTGGGCTGGTCCACCACATCCACCCTATAGAACTGATATTTCTCGGTTGGATTATCACCTTGTTTCACGTCCTAAAGTAAGAATGTGCGGGGGATAAATTTGAAAACATAACCAGCTCAGAGTGACTTCACCGACTTCTTTAATCGTCAGTCTCATTCTCTCTCTTAGGAAAGCATTTAATCTTTGCCCAGCAAATGGTTGTATATCATTAATTATAGAATGCTTATATTGTTGATAGATCGATTTCTTCAAATAATTGAAAATTGAATCAACAAAAGTGACAGAATGCGAAAGAAATTGAAAATTGTGGGATAATCCAACGAAAATCCAGACAGACAGATAAGATTGCCGAGATTTAAGCTATCGAGTGAACACTAGAATTTTAAGGGAAAAAGCGAAAAATTCATCGTCCGAACGGTTTAACTGTGGTCGCGCTGATCTCTGAAATTTATGTTAGCGAGCATCTAAAGATAGCAAGTTTTTGAATGAATGGTTATTCTAACGCAGATTATAGAAGAAAAATCTGTTTTGAGTTTGAATGAATTTCGATAGTTGGTAAATTTCATGGTTTTGTTCTTAGTTCAGCAATGTTCAAGAAGAACAGCTGACCTATTGTGCTCTGTTCATGTACAACGGAATGAATGTTTTAAAATGTTCTAGCCACATCTATACAGATCCGTAAGTGAATATGATGAACGAGTTAGCTCCAGAACTAAGCAAGATGAAGCGAGAGACTCGGGGAGTGCGTAAAGACATCGGGGCTGCTGTGAAGAGAGCAAAGAACGGTGAATTTCGTGCCTATCTTTCGACTCAACCATTTTCTCATCTCAACACGCGCACCATATTTGCAGAATGACGGATCACCGGTATCATCAAAGTGTAGTTATAAGGTCGATGCTGTGACCTGCCGGTATCTCTGATCTGAAAGGAACTGTTGGAAGTTCTGAGCTAGGCCTACGATCAAAAATAAGAGACGCCATTGGACAAGCCAAACTGTCGAAAATTAAGTAGATCGCAAACGTAATGAGTTTTAACAATAGTCGACAGATAAGAGCAGTTACAACAACACCTCTCGTAGTTTTGTTTATGTAGGTTGAATGTTCGAATTTCACCTTTCACTTCCGTGACCATGGAATGCGTCCCACTATCATCACGCAATAATGCGTTCTCATTAGGTTTACGAAATAGGCGCGAAAGTGACTGCACTTTCACTATTTTCTTGCGGCGTTTTATTTAATTCTGTTTGAAGATGTAACATGTTTTGAGCCGTTAGATTTAGTGCTTATAGGCTCCTATTTCGTCCTGTTGGGACTCATCAGTAGCACTCTTCCTCGGTGTTTTTGTGTTATATTGTTTTGAGCGGGTCTGTAAAAGAGCGGTCGATAGGAGAGGTATAATTCTGTTTGATTTTTATATTTTTATTTTATCTGGATTTCAGCAGTGCATATACCTCTAACACTTTTCCACCAACCTAATAATCATTGCATGTCTATAAACGTTGTGGGATCGCAGAGGCTCTATTTAACACATTACGTCGCCAAGTGCTTCGGAACCTCTGTATGACCACTAATTGTAAAAAAAGAAGATCCCGTGACTTATCAAACGGAAGAGAAGAATACTGCATGTGTTTAGGGACAATACCCCTATTCTCTAGAAAGACATGTGGTGATGATTATATAGGCAAAATAAGTAGACCACTTTTTGTTCGCATAAAAGAACACGTAGATGGAAAGTTGAAAAGCTGGGACACATAACGGTGACGTCTTTGGGATAGCAGTAAGAATCTTGGAGCACGAGACAAAAAAACGTCGGCGCGGAACACCCTTGAGGCTTTGTGTATAAACAGCAAGTGCAGAAATGAACAGAAGGAGAGAGTGTTTGAACATTATACATGATGTGCCACTTCACCCTAGATAGATTCGTGTAGCAAGAAAGCGATTATCTTCGTAACTGAGAGATAGGTTTCATGTATTTGGCTAGACTTCTGAATAGATTCTTGGATGAGATAATTGTAACTTACGGAAACTATCAGTACCAAGGTTTATTATAAATATTTTGAAGAGCGCTACCAAGATGACCATGAGATTACATGCGTAATCTAGCCCATACAATTTGAAAAGGTTTGCAAAGCAGATCTAATTCTTCAGGTCCTAGGGGAGCACGCGGTGTAGTACATATAAGTAAGGCATGTGATTGGTGGATGAATTTTGATGAATGAATTGGAAACTGAAGTGGTATCCGCGCAAGATGTAGAAATACGTCTTATCATAGATAATGACTCAAAATTGAACTCCTATCTGTGACGTAATGTATTGCTTAAACAGACAATGAGTTTCAGATACGAGAGTTGCAGGAGTGATTAGAGCCGTTGAGGGTGGTCTTCAGCTCCATCTCGTGTTATATTAATTTGGCACCATAACAAGTTTAAGTTCGGTATGTCAGAGCCTTACACGCGTGTTTCGAAGGTCTCGCTTTCCTTGTCAGTGGCCCGCACACCTCATTAAGCCCTGCACTGTAGCAAGGGGGAGGCAAATGTACAATGGCATTGTGCCATCACCACTTTTCAGTCGATGGATCTTGGCTAGTAGAACAAAATTGATCCAAGGCATCGACTGTCTCTAAAATCTTTTAGGTTTTAGAATCAGTCGATGACCTGGATCACTTTTTATGAGATCTTCTAGTGAGATCTTCAAAAGAGAAAATGAGCCAGTTGTGTGGAGGACCAATTTCTCAAGCTCAATCATTATATGAGATCCACCTCCACCATTTTTGCCTCGTGTCGACGTTAGATCTAGACTAAGACGAGAACATATAATAAGTAAGGAGTGAAAGATAAAGCACTTGGAGCTGACTAATGCTTTCGTTATGCACCATGCTTTCAGCTCTAGTCGCAACTATTTTGAATTTAACTAGATACATATTTACCCTATGCAATTATTTTTCTGAAGAATCACTGCTTGTAAGACGAGTGTTCATCAAGTCAGTAGCAAATGTAGTACTATGTTGTCGATTTCGATGGGGTGCAGGGACCACTTTACTCGAAACAAATAATTCAACCAATTTCCACTTATGTATGCATGACACCTTTAACCACTGTGACGTACACGTCCCCATATTCGTTGTTATGGATTACTTCCTCTCTGTTTGCTTTCTTGGCATCTCGTCTGTGACGAATTGTGTGTCGTGTACTTCGTCGCAGCACTGCAAGATCAAAGCAACTTTATAGAATAGTACACCTTTATTTCAATTTTAATATATGCTTTCAAGACCTCTAGAAGACTATCTATGAATGAGAAACAAATGTATAAGTGCAGAATTTCTGTTTTCAGCGCTCTGTCGTATATTCACCAAATAGTAATTGTTGTATTTTGTGGTGGATGACCAAATAGTACTAGTTGTGTAATCGATTTGTGGTCGAATACCCCATAGAAATCAATGACAGGTCACATATTTTTATTTCTTAGCGTTATAGCACTTCTATAAAGAATGGTCTGTGGCCGAGTGGTTAGTGATATTCGACGTGGGGTTGTTCCTCCACCCTCTACGCACACACACTCTCCGCTAATCAAAAACAGACGCCCTACGTAACTCCCCGACCTAGCTATTATCGATATTGCAACGAGAGGTGTTCTACTCAACCATATTTTACGACGTCCAAGAAGAGGACAAATTATTATCCAGAGATGAAAGTGAGACGAATTAAATGCTGGAAGTAGTGGGACCCAAGAAATTTGAAAAAAAAGGTGATGCAGTCAAATAAAATGATAATGAAGTTGTAGCATTTCCAGAAGTAATTTGTAAGCATTTTATACATGAATATCGTCGCCATCATCATGGTGGACATCTAGAAGGTTGTGTTAGAGTCGTTGCTCTACAATGTTTCCAGTAGAATATATTATTAGGCAGAGACTATAAACCAAATGTACCTAATCAAGATTAACCTCAATTTGTATGTTATTTCATGCTAACTCAATGTAGTGAGTTACTTTTTTACTCATGTTCAGCTCTCAAAATGCTGTTCTCATTTAACCGAAAATGTAGTCAACGTCAAAGCTGCACTAATTATGAAGGCTTCATTGATGAAAATGATTATGTAAAGCAATTTTCTGATTACAATTGATGCTCTGTGCAATAGTATATGACGTGCAAATTTCTGTCACTTGAGATAAAGTCCAAATTTAGTGACAACAACTGGGTGATGATTGTCGTCGATAGAGTTCCACTAGATCCTCAAAAATGAGTTTTTAGTAGCTGAAGGATGCAAGTGATTTATCAGTTGTATATTTTTTCCAAAGATTTTGATGCAGAGGATGGTTTTAGTGGATCTGAAAGTTTACTAACTAAAAAAGATTATACCTTTATTTTGAGTATTTTAATGAGACCACGCTCAAAATTTAATATATCTCATAACTTTCATTTGAGCCAACATGTCATGTGGTCTGTTAATGGGACTCTTGTACAGCCCGATGCACGTGTTTCGACCTTGACAGTCTTGTCAGTCGGGCAGAACCCTTCGCCTTTTAGTCTTCAGTTAATCTTCTCAGGAGCCCCTACTCTCCTCAAGATGTAAGAGGTGTTACAAAAATACCATCCAAAGAGCAATCGAGTGTACAACACTGTAAATTCAGTGATGAATTCACTTGACATACAGTGTGAATCGTTCGTCGTCACTTACCTTTTTATGAAAAGAGTGGGGGGGGGGGGGGGGGGGAGCTCTTGAGAGGATTGGCTAAAGCCTAAAAGACGAGAGATTCTGCCCGATTGATGAGACCGTAAGGTCCAAACACGTGTATCTGGCTGCACAAGAGCCCATTAACAGACCTCATGACATATTGCCTCAAATATAAAGCCAGAAAAGATTATCAACAGCGGCACTAATGAAGACACATCATTTCTACTTCATTCACTTAACTATTAGCTAAATGAGATTGCCATTCTTTCCATCTTTGCATTTTATTGGCCACAATTCTTTAGCTCAGAACCGAGACAAAGAAGTTAATAAGACAAGAGTCTCAGGTTCGACTTTATAGACTGTCAAAGTTAGCGAGCTTTTGTGAGGCGACGACACGTTAACCACAATACACGGTGCAAGAAAAGTCCTCATAATTTTGTATTTTTTCAACTTTAGTACTGATATGAAGTTGTTTGATAGATTTTGATATTTTTATTGAATTCCACGTTTATCTTTGGTTCTGAATGTGCTTTATTTATTTGTCTGATTCCAGTTATGCTAAAGTTATTGATCGTAAGATGAACGTATCGCAGTAGTGAAGGGAATGAAAGCGGCCAACATTGTTGAACTCGAGTGGTTTGAAACCAGCGAGTGTCTACAAAGTCGTGAAACGTTTCAGAGAAACTGGAGGGATTGAAAACTATCCTCGAAAGGTTCGTTCAATTATCCCGTCTATCCAAAAAAGCATTCAGAAGATTCGTCGTCAAGTTCAACAATCCGGAGCGTTTGATGCGCAAAATAGCTCGGGAAGCTCAAGATCATCGAGTAGAGAATCCGAAACATTGCCAAAAAATAAGCTGAAGCTGTGCCGTTACGAGATTGCCCGTGCTCACTTTCTGACAAAAAGATGAAAGAAAAACGACTTTCAAAGGCTCGCCGGATCATTCGTTTGATAAGCTGGTGTTCGTTTGTCGAAGGTGTCATTCGATATACTCACGGTCCAACCACTCCGCAAAGCCAGAATCAACGTCAGCTTTTCAAGAGGGTCAACAGAAATCCCCAATAGCAAAAAACCATGTTCCACAGTCATTTTTTGGTCTCAGTGATGGTTTGGACCGGTATCTGCATCACTGGAATGACACCGTTGTTTTTCATCAATAGAAGCGTCAAACCAACGCTACCAGCTATCAGTAGCAAGTTTTACTGGGCTTACTGGAGCCTTGAACTACTCTGCACTTTGGCGTCGACAGACTTTCGCTTCAGCAGAGTTGGACTCTTGTGCATTGGGCACGCTTAACGATTGCTATCTATCAAGAGCAGTTTGTAAGCTTTTGTGGCGAGGGCATTTGGCGTCAAACTCGCAGTTTCTCAACACAGTGGGTTACTCCGCGTGACCCATAATGGAGGAAGAAGTCTCGACTATTCACTACATTACCGTAGACGCTCTTAAACGGCTTCGAAACTCTCTCGGGGCGAAATTAGGGTGAAAATGTGTGCGAGCATGGTTGGAAATTTTTGCAAGCGACTTCGTAAGCGATCGATGTATAGTGGCCAAGGAAGGCATTTGAGGATTGTCATATCTTTTCGTTTAGTTATGGTTGTTGGTCTAGCAAATCAAGTTATTCCTTCAAACTGAATGAACTTATTTGTTCATACAGTATTTTTTTGCTGTTGAAAGATCTGAAAAGATTGTCAGAAATTCCTCTCCGCCTCCAGATTACTATTAGTAGACACTCGTCTAAATTCATGAAATAAAATGGTGAAGTTTTTTGTAAGGTTTAGATAATCGATTATCAATTAACTGAGTTGTTGGGAACGACAATACTAGAGAAATTTCCCACGATCCCGCCCACTAACCGAGTTTTCACATAAGGAGCCATGCACTTATGACATGTGGTTTCTTTTCAATTAGACAGCACTATCACGTGGTTTTTTTCGTCTCCTGTTAATACTCCCGAATTCAGCTCAACGCTGTACTGATAGTGCTATTACCACTGTTGATACGATCATTATTATTGTTTGTCATTGCTATTACTGTAACATTTTAACATATTAGGAACTGGTAGCGCAGTCGCTGTGATGCCGGTTATTGCAAACACGGTGATGGTTCTGATTCCATCCCATCATGGTGTCTCCAAGCCTCTCATCCACTGTCGGGAATTTGGAAACGGATTTGTCTAGGTAGAATTCACTCCCTGTGTCAAAGTTAAAATACTCTGACACGGCTATTTCATAATAACAGAAGTTTTTGACTACATCACTATTTAACAGAATTTTCGTGATGAAAGAAAAATCCTCATGAAATATGAAAACACCACGTGAAATTTTGATGACCTTCGTGGTACGTCGATACTGGAAACGAATCAAATGCAGAAATTGCTCAGATTTGTATCATTAATGTGACTGGATGCGTAAAATATTTTGAGGGATTACTGTTATTGGTACTATTGCTAAGAGGCAAAATTTTTGTCCCTCACTGCGAGTTTATAGAAACAGTCAAAAGTTGGAATTCTCTCTTTACGCATGTTTCGTTTTGAAGCGGTTACACATTCGTGACGGCATGATCCTATTTGGATATTGAACAGTACGTTTTGTATGTTTTCTGTAAAAGTCATTTTTTCCGTCTATTTATTGTGGTCCCTACAGATCTCCCTTTTTGAAAGATGTCTACCTCCTTAGTCGTGAGGGCACGCGAGTGTTCCCAGGTGGCGTATGAAAGAATTGAATGCGAACCAAAAGCAACCGCAAGCTTCTCAACACGCATGTGGATTCGATTCGGAGGACGAACTACCTGTTTCTGCTGCGCCTCTAACAATTAATCTCCTCTTGCCCTTTCGGGAAAGACTGGGAAACTATTGATAAGTACGCAACTCCATATTCAAAACTCGGAAAGGTATACCTCTGTTATGAAACGCTAAAAACAGCAATAAAACGGATCTCATTTCCTTGACACTAAAAGAGACGCCGATACTGCAGCGTCACAAATGAGTGTGGAAAGGTCGCTAAAATCTCAAGGTCAAATTAGGTTACTAAAATTGAAATGGAGTGGGACGATCTGCACCTAGACGCACATATAGCTGCATCTGGTCTTCTACGGAAGACTTACCAATGCAAACAAAAGTTGAAGGTACAACGTCATGGACCTGGCTGAGAAAGAAGGCGCCACCCATTTCAGTCTGCTTATGACACTGGAGAAGAGCTGAATCTCGGAACATGAGTCAAAGAAATGTTGGCGGCATTGGCATTCTGTATCGGACATCATTGCTGATGAAACGGTGTGAATTAATTCCGGCTTGACCATCTTCTTTGCTTACACACTAACATCAAGCTATGACGAAGACAAAGTCAGAGAGCTCTAAATTAATTCCCTAGAGAGTGGCATATATTTTCAAGCGTCATTATAGGAGATTCTAACGCGAAAAGTGGGTCTAGAAGAACATCTGAAGAACGTCGCATTGGGACCAACAGATTGAAATAGTACAAACAAGGTGAGAGGCTATTCGAGTTGATCATGACGACTGAAACCATTCATGGTAACTCACAATTCCAAAGGCTCCCATTCTGAGCGACGGACGTGGGAGTCTTATAATGGAGAGTACCATAACGGAATAGACCACATCTCAGTAAATCAAAATTTCTACTTGACTGATGTTGCTGTTGTTTCTCAAAATTTACACGGTATCAGACCAACGCCTCTTCTGCGTAACGTTCTTTTTTTACGGAAAGGAGAGAAATCCGCTAAATTTGGGCGTGAAATACTTGAACTATAATATCCTAGGATGTATTCAAATTACTGGCTTGCTATTCGGAAAATACCGCCATATCGACAATGCGTACTACAGGTTCACGTAAATTTTTCACGTTAACGCTTAAAATGAAAACCAAAAGTTATAAAGTCACTAAGAGATTTTTATCTCCACAAACACTCAAGATGATACGTCACTGTGGAACCGTACGACAAGCAGGTAACCGAAACCTCACGTCCAAACTTACAAAGCGCTGCAGAGAAGCGATTAAAGAAAATCTGATTGGAAGAAGGCATCAGTTATGGCCGAGCTAGAGTAGTTTTGCAATTATAAGGCTGAGACGATTGCACTCCGACGTCCTGACGGAATAGTTACAACTTCTCAAAGAGCAATGAAGAAAATTATTCACAAATACTACTCGGCGCTCTTCAACAACCGTACCCTCTTATCGTCATATGAATAAAAAAGACGAAATTGTCATTCTACTGGTTTTCCCATCTAAAATCCGACTAGCTATTTCGTCGATAAAGATCGCTCAACACGTGGTCCACACCAAATAATACCTGAACACTTGAAAAACCTCTCGTCAGTTTCATCAGCTCACTAGCTCGACTTTTCTCACGTTACTTGTCAGAATTCACGAATCTCAGTCATTGAAAAACTAGAACACCGTGTTAATGTTTTAAAGGAAGACCTTCACGACATATCTTGCCTTATTTACTTGTTGTCCGTCGTTTATAAACTCCTCACTTGGATCATCCAAGATAGAATCGGCACAAGACTGAACGAAGGACAGCCATGCGAACAAGCAAAGTTTTGAAAAGAATTTAATGAGATATATCAAATACGTACAAACACAAGAATTATTGAAGTCTCACGAGAGTACAACAGGCGGCTCTGTCTTCCTTTCATTGATTCAAAGAAAGCCTTTGATTCAGTGTTAATGGAAGCAGTCATAGAGGCTTTGGACAGCCAAGGTGTCCTTCCCCAGTACGTAACGATCCTTCGTGAGCTATATTAAAATTTTCAGCCAAAATATCGCCATTCTATGAAGATATTAGTTTCTTATATAACTAAGAGAATTGAGTGGTGAACAAAAACACGGCCTCAGGCGGGAAGCGAACCCACGTTTCATCCTATCCGGGGACGCGTGCTCTACCACTACACCGCTGAGGCACTTTTGCCCGACCATCATTCTTCAACATCTCAATGTTAGCTATCAGCCACCAACCTTTGACAGGTTTGGTCGGGTATGCGATTTCGCTTTATAAACCCAGTTGAGCTGACAGCTATTCTAATTACTAATACTCGATATTGATAGTATTTTCACTGCTTTTTTCGCAATGTTATGATGTTTCTTATATAACTAAGAGAATTGAGCGGTGAACAAAAACACGGCCTCAGGCGGGAATCGAACCCACGAACCCATCTAACATTGAGATGTTGAAGAATGAGTGGTCGGGCAAATGTGCCTCAGTGGTGTAGTGGTAGAGCACGCGTCCCCGGATAGGATGAAAACGTGGGTACGATTCCCGCCTGAGGCCATGTTTTTGTTCACCACTCAATTCTCTTAGTTATATAAGAAACATCATAACATTGCGAAAAAAGCAGTGAAAATACTATCAATATTGAAGATATTAGTGACAATTATTTTAAGCCATGCATGTGGTTTGTTATCAGCACTTACACAGCGCAATACATGTGGTCTATTGTCAGAACTTACACAGGCAATACACGTGTTTCGGTCTTGCCAGTCTCGTCAGTTGCACAATGCCTTTCATCTGAGCCAGTCCCTCTCAAGGGAAAATCCACTTACCTAGAGGAACCACAGATGCAATATTTCCAACGCCATCAAGTGATAAAATTCACCAAACGTGCAGTGTTGTATACACGATTGTTCATGGTTGGTAATCGTGAAATATCATACCATTCAGTTCGAGTGTGACTTAAGAAAACACTAGAAACGAATGAGAAGGTATTCATTATTGAAGTAAGAAGAAAGGTACGACAAGACCGTAACATATCGCCAAAACCATTCACTGTCACTTTTCAAAGCGTCATGTGCACTTGGAACGGGACAACATTGAAGTAAAAATTGACGATCGACAATAACACCATTACGCATCACTGGGACATCGATCTCATAAAACCAACCATTAGCTAAGCGAAACCGATATTGACCAAATTCGGTAACGCTTGTGGAATGATTGCTCTCCGGCTGGATCTAGCACAAATAATGTTTATGTGGAACGGATGGGTTTTGAATGCCCGTTAACGCTCGACGGACTGAATATCTTTGAGTGCTTCAGTTCCATCTATTTAGGTCGGGAAGTCAATATGATGAGCAACCTAACTTGGGAGCTGAGCAGGAGAAAGCGAGCGACGTGGGGACATTTGACAACATCGGAAGCCCACCCTTTCGACTCAGGTGTTATCCCTGCTTCAGTGTATGCATCATAACTCTGGTCGCTACGTAAGAAGGTTGAAAGATCACTGGGCATTATTGAACGCACGGTCGAAAGGTTGATACTACAAGTATCTCGTATCCCGCGAATGAGAGAAAGGATCCGAGATTCTGACTTACGTCAACGATTGAAATTAGCGATGCCGCTCTATAGGTCAGACTTTCGGCATTGTGCACTTTAGGGAGAATCTATGATCAAGAGGTGTTACCTCTTGGATTCCGGGTTGTCTAGCGCACCACAGGAAGACCACTCATCCGGTGATGTGATTTCTTATGGAAAAGCTTGAAAGAAAGACATGATGCTCATAGAAATCCTAGGGGAGGAAGACTCACTGGGCTACTTTTGCACGCAATGGGGAAAAATGGAAGTATCACCGGTGCTCGCTCGAGTTACTCGGCGGCCAACACGATTGCAGGTGATACATTTGACTGTTCTGGTCCACAGCTTTCCTTCTTCAAAACCCACTCATTCAATAGCTTGTGGGCAGAGCTATTATAGAGGGCATTGGCCGTCGTATAAAAATACTGTGTAACCCTGATGATTTACAGTTGTTTGCAATGTGGTGGCTCGTTCTTGCAGTGGAGAGACTTCTAGTGGTTTAGAGATCACCACTTTACGAAAAAGAAGTTGGTATCTATGAGGAAGCTAGAAGAATTCATCGTTGTATTCTACCACTGAAGCTGGAAAAGTTAAATTGTTCCGTATGATGAGCGTTGAGTAATCATCGAGCAGACTTGCGTGAATTTCATTTGAGCATTCGACACTTCTCCCCTATCGCTCCATGATTAGAAATATCCCAATTATTCTTTGTTCTAGCTAGCCGTTCTTACGTCTGTCATATTTCCAGATGGGTCACATTACTACATAGGTGTTTTATTTTCTGAATTTTTTTCATAATACAAATGATGACAGGGATCCGAAGTTCTGACCTACGTCACCGGCCAAATGTCAAGAAAGCGTTCTACGTGCCAGGTTATTGAAAATAAGGTAGGCCAAACACTTAATGCACTTCAACGACAACCGATGGGCGAGAGCCTGCTACCGACTGGATTTCGCGGGGTGTCAAGCGTTCCACAGAAGGGCTACCGACCCAATGGTCCGCTTTCTCCACAAAAAGCTTAGAAGAAAGATATAATGCTCAGCGAATTCCCAGAGCGAGGAGATCCCAATGAGCTACTCTTGCACGCGATAGGGAAATATGAAAGTGTTGCTGGTACGCGCTCGACTCACTCGACGATCAACGGGAGAACAGGTGATTCAGGTGACACAGATGATTGTAATTTATGCCCTAGTAATCTTATAGACCTCTTACTCATATAGGTCATTATGAATTTCGTAGCTCTTGCACCTTGCCTTTCGCATACTACATTTTGTGAAATAGGTATTCCGCTTACAATTATTGTTCTTTGCATTCAATTTGAATCCGTTATGGTGAGTAATATTTACAGTTATCGTGCTTCACTATTCACAATTTTCAACAATTTAATATCCCAGCAAATAGAATATGTGTATATTGCACTATCATTATAAGCCCCAAAGCGCTGGTAACGCAGTGTTGGAGAGTGCCATGCAAAGATCGATGGTCCGCTCAGTACGTTCCCGGCTAATAAGCTACGTTTCCAATTCCTCCAGAGTTAGCGAATTGATACCATGATTGTCTGGGAGGACAAAGACACTGATACAGTGCAGTGGTAAGCCGCCGTAATTCATTGCGCAGGCCTGATTTTCAATTTTTAACCTAAAACTTTTGATGAAGTCAGTGCGTAGAGTGTTCCTAGGGAAATTGATCAACGCCAGACGCTTTAACCTTTTCATTCTCTACAATAGGCTTCATCGTAACCTATAAAAACAAGTGCTTTCTAGAAGATAAAAGTGTAACAATTGATCAGATAGGGAAATAAAAAGTAAGCGAAGGAGGATCATGGATGGAAGAAGAAAAGGAACCTTTTGAGGAAGCGGATACCTCGTTTCTTGTTTACGAAATCTTCGCCTATATTCTTACCACCGTTATGAATCATCAATATCACAAGAATGAATAGATTTATTATAACTTTTATCATATGCCTATAGAATGGCATTGTAGAGTCTTCAAATTCCTTAGATTCTAAAGTTTTACATTAATTTGATGACTGAAAAATCATCCGAAACTACGGAGCCCTGGTATTGTCGGTTGCGATATGGATTCAACGCCCATTTTTTTGACAGGTAATTGACTGGTCTTTTCTTCTCATGATTGATTGTTGTTATTGTAGGAGCTGAAAAGATATTGAGACTCTCAAGAAAACATGAAAATATGCCTTGAATATCTTGCGAAGCATTCCGAATGCTGTAAATAATAATGCTGGTTTGTGGGCAAGATTTTTATCACGCATGCATTCAAATGCGTACGAAAACTTGAGAAGACATGGATAGACATATATGGTACGAGAAAGCAAAACTGCACTAAAGACACGTAGAAGAGCGACATCAAAGCTTAAATAAAGTGCCCAGCGGTCATTGATATCTGAGGGATATATGTCACATCTCCGACTTCATTGAGCATCGTTATAGGTAGTCAAATGACTTCTAGCGACCTTTCGATGTATCCGACTTTCCAGAAAAGACTGGTAACAGTTCATCGACTATGGAACTGTCGAAGGCTTGATGAGTATCAAAACACTGCCTTGTTCATATGGAGAGGAGACATTGTGACCAATGTGATTCCTATTCAAATGGCAGCTCATACGATGAAAAATTGAGAGGATGTCCCTACAGAGAATTAGACCTCGTTATATGTTCGGAATTCAAAGGTGATCATGTATTCAGTACTCTCTCGCCAATGAAACAGCTGCATGTTCCATGATCTTTTGGTGTTTCAAACGAGGTTTTGATTCAATATTTCAATCGTTTCTCTTGCATCTTCATTATTGTTGCGGATTGATCTATCAAAGGCCGAGGTCCTGTAGCCCAATTGCATAGAGCCTTCACTAAAATGTCAGAGAATTGAATTCTAGAAAAGTAGGGCAAAGCAGCGGTGAAACCTTGCTTTGAAGGGCACATGACAGCGTATTCGTACTGAATAGGTTTTTGGTCGCACTAGTAACATTACAGAGTTAGTAATAGATTGTGTAGAAACTCTGTGCCGCTTTGATTTTCTAATATCATTTTTCCAAAACTCTGTCTCGAACAGAAGAAAAAAGTAATAATAAAAGTAAGGTACTCTCCATTGACCTCGATAACTTCCTGCCACTTTTCGGGTAAGCGATAGTCATAAAGCAACAATAGAGGGGTTAGCACTAGACATGATGTCACTAAGGTAATCCTTTCAACCATCTCAAGGACAGTTTGGCGATTAACTTTCTGTGGACGGCCCGAGCGTGACTGATCGTCCAAACAGTGCTCTCCAGCTTTGGACTTCGCGAACCACTTTTTGGGCCGTCCTTCTGCAAACGTATCATCGTCGCAAGCTCTCAATCTTGCCCACCGCTTACTAACGTTTTTGCCTCAGCGCCATTCGTGCATGAGCAATTGTTTTCAAGACAGTCCCACCTTGAGGGAACAAGTATAGGGAAGCTGTATACCAAAATGATCACAAGAAAATGTGCACTTGAACGATACCAACTATACCACGCAGTTTCATTAAAATACATATTGAAAAACCCTAAATGGCACGAACTTTCTACACAACCAGTCATATTGATCATTTGGTCTATAAATACAATGGCCTACCGATGTGTCTGACCAAAGTTTTTAGATTCTAAGGTATGTCTGTTATCAATTATACTTCCTTTAGAGAAGCGGTTTCTTGGCTGACTGTTTGCTTGTGGGCG
Source organism: Parelaphostrongylus tenuis (assembly GCA_019055375.1). NCBI lineage: Eukaryota > Metazoa > Nematoda > Chromadorea > Rhabditida > Metastrongylidae > Parelaphostrongylus > Parelaphostrongylus tenuis. The sequence continues at coordinate 85,131 of JAHQIW010000199.1, read as the reverse complement.
TACAAATGGTTGTATGTACTTTACAAGATACTGCTTACCGCTTTGCTACACGTTTGCTAAAAGACTGCGCTGTAGCTAACATCCATCGCATATTATTACTTGCTAGATCTGATAACAATTAGGTTAGATGAGGTCTTATGCATTGCAATACAGGCGTTTCGGCATCACAACCTCGTCACTTGCACAGTGGCTTTCGGTTCAGTCACTTTTGCGGAAGGATAATCCCTACCTGGAGGAACCGACTCCAAAATATTGACACACTCCTCTAGGTGACGAAATACCAACGCGCAGTGTTGTACAGTCGATTGGTCGTGGCTTGTAAAACGTATATTGTTATACCTTCCTTCTCAACTGTTTTTAGACCTCAGAGAGGAAGGTTTCAGTAAGAAAGTTGAAGAGAAAGGTACTGGAAAATTTTACTTATCTTCCTAATGGCTACACACGATACTATGAGAAGCCTTCCTCATAGAGGCTGTGGCGGCTAAGCGTCGACTCATTTGATGAAAGTTTGTATAAAGTGATGAATTTTGATGCTCTTGGAGTAATACTCCTGATTTTCTTCTTTAACCAAACACGAGGTGTTACAATAAACTTTATTTGACAGCTGACGTTCTGACAGTTCGCCTTCTTCAGAGCCTGAAAAGGTCAAATTGTCTGCGATCTAATAAGCCAAACACCTTCATTACTCCTTTAGTAAAAATTTCCAGACGTAGATTTCAATCGCATTAAGCATAAAATCAACTCTCAACATACTCATCGCTTTTTGTATGTGTTCCACCGAATGATTCATGTAGAGACCACCGGAAGTAGACCACATAGGCTCGTAATGCCCCTACCCATCAAAATAAAAGACTTCTATGCTGACTCAAATCACGTGTGATAACAAGGCATTCCTCTCTGCGGTTTATAGTTAGATTGGTGGTATTAAACCAAAACGCTTCCAAAATCTTTCGCGCTGATGTTTTTGTTCCTGCGCAAGGATGGTGACTTTGATCTCAAAATCAACTCCGTCGTGTTTCTGTGCTCTATGTGTACCTGCGGGGTGTTTCGCCTATTTTGACGCTTGTCAGCTAGGTGTTCTCCTATGCGGGCATAGAGCGGACTACCCATTTCGCCAATATATTTATCGCTACACGCTTTGCAAGAGATTAGGTAGACTGTACCTACGCTCAGTGCAATCACCGTCTCTGCTGTTACGACGTATTTTACAATCTTTCATTATACAGAGACGGTCATATAAGCGGTTGCGAAGTAGTTGGCATTCTAGAATATTTGGTGGTATCTCAATAATAGCCACCGATTACTCTAAACCCGCTCTTTTCGAACAGCGTTTTATATCTGTACTAATCTCATTTGAATGAACGGGAGGATAAACGGGACTTTCCTTTCATTCGAGTTTCCGTTCGGAAGCGTACTAATTCCTCTAAACCTATGCCGAGGGGCTACAAATTTGTATCCATTAGAAGTGCTATTACCCGAGCTAGTTTCGCGGATTCTACTCTCTGCTCTTCCCCGGTACATACATGGGCTGCTGTTCGAAACATGTTTTTTACTAGCGCCTCCTTCGTAGGTGAGGGATGAGAAGAGAGATAGTGAACCAGGATATTTTTATCACTTGGCTTTTGCTACCACTTTTTATGTAGCCGCTCTCAGTTAAGCTTGATTGCACGTTCAAAAATGGGAGCGAATCATCTTTTGGTATCTCACGGGTGAATTTTATATGCTCTGACTGCTCATTCAACAATCTAAAACAATTATCTAGCTCCTCTTGAATGAAACAGATAAGCAAACAATCATCTATATACCTACAGTAGAGTAATGGCCGAAGATCCATCACTGGTGCTTTCTCTTTCAACATGAAGGCAATCGCAAAGCTAGGTGCCGGTCGCTGCCCCATTGCCAGCCCTCTCGTTTGAGCATAACATTTCCCGGACCATATGATGATTGAGCAGTTCAGACACTCTTTTAATAGGACCGTGAACTGCTCAATCGACAAGCCATACATGTATGTGGCTCCTGGCTGTTGTATCAGAAGCTCATGTGTGGCTTGCAATGCGGAGTCATTCGACACGTTGGTATATAGAGCAGTGACGTCGAATGACACCATTACGTACGCGTTGTTCACGGTTCGCGTTACGTAGACGATCCAGGAACATCTGAGTGTTCGTAAGATGGCCTAGAATGTGTCCTAGTAACTGGGATGTTATTAACGTTAAGAACCATGCTCTGGGAGTAAGTTATCCAATCCTTCCTAGGTGGTTGCCTATGAGATGACGAGATTTGTGTTTGCATGGTACGCTTTGGTATATGTCCACAAAATATCGGCTAAGTGTTTTCAGTTAAATGGGTTTCCAGTGACAGAGGCGGATCGTAGTTGGCTACAACGTATGAACTACATGCATACTTCTTTCACCAAGCTAATCTTGAGCGTATTCAGAACCTTTCTACCTAGTGGCAGAGCTCATCAAGAGCTGTGTCTCTTAAGTTTAGTCTCGTTCAGTGGTCAATATAGGACAAGAACATATAAAAAGAACGAGATCTTCTTTCTCATTCAACAGAGCTGAATCAAGTGACTAGTGGAGATTTAAGTGATTTTGTTTGATTCAGAGTCTGGGACACATAGGTGATAAAGTAATTGTTTACTATACATTCTACTCGAGTTGCGATAATCATCAGAAATAATGACATGTAACAAGTTTTTGCCATTTGTGATTAATTTCCAACTCGCATTGTTGCTGTTCGTAGCAAAGTGCTACGAATTCGTAAAGGGTGCTATGTTGGGCTCCAAAGTTTGTGTAAGGTCTTAATCAACTTTCATTATGGCTAGCATTTCCTCGTTATTCTCTTCTTCAGAACAGCAGTGAATAAGTAAATATTTGCGAATAATTCCAATATTGGAAGTTGTTTTCAAATCCACTTGAGCCTTACCTATTATTCTATCGTTTATATCGCAAATTCACACCTTGAGCTTCTAGTCAACTTAATCGAGATTTCTCCATAATATTCTGCGCTTACTTTCCTCTTTGTTATCTTCTTCACACCTACGAATTCTTTTAGAAGTGGGTCAGTACTAGAAAAATTTTAGGGTTTATGTGTCCTATGCATATTTTTTCAATATGACCATAATGAATATTAATGAAGGCTCGATGTACACGCCCTCAACCTACTCATTTCTGTCATTGGATGGTTCGTGATGACCAATGACAAATGTGCAACTCTATGGCACGTCTACCACCTATTTTCGTCGTTCTTTCTCATATCTTTGCCACAAATATAAAGCTTTTCTGGCATGATGAATTTTTACTGTTTAGATGCGTCGTATCTGGATGTTACTTTGGCTCCATCTCCTTTTATTGTGCTCATTAGCACACGGTCATGATCAACAACAAGCCGTTAACGTTAAGTTGCGAGAAATTCGTGCCATCGCACCGTCATTCTCTTCATGGTTCGTTAAAGTTTCAATATCTAGAATGTTCTTCTATGACTAGGCAAGACCGAAAAACAATTCACAGTGAATTTCTTCCAGTTTCGGTTTGATGGGTGTACCACGAAAATATTTATCTCATTTGAAGGATTTCTCACGAAAAGGAAAAAATATTGCTGTCTTTTGTTTTGGCTGAGTAAAAAGTTCACACGCTGTTTTGAGACTGGTCACAAAGGAGATTAAATTTGATTACTTTCATGTTTCTTTATTGCAATTTTTTCGAAGAGAAAATCCTATTTGAAGTCCTGCAAGTCAGTTAATGTATTGATCTCTGTTGATATCTCACACTTTGTTTTGGGTTCGGGCCGAGGAAAGGATTACGTGTTGTGGTAATGCATATGGTGGTAACTTTTATACTTCGCCTTACACTTCTCTCCCTTCGAGATTGCCATATTTGTGACAATTGTCTGCTGAGATCGAAACATTGCTGTTACATCGACCGGCTCTCACAGGTTACAATGTTAGTTAAGATGTCTCCAACAACCCTACGATGCCCCGAGTGGTGTCTTGAATGTTGAACACTTCATTGTCGTGTTGTTTGTGATAAGCAGGAAAGAGGCTATTATTAATGTGATGTTGCTGGATGATGAAAGTATTCGATCAATCAGAAATGCTTCTATTGAGCGCCATTTACGGTGTTATGATGGTACAATATACCCATCAGTGCAGAGTCTTGTGCAAAACGAGCGTCGGTGTTGCAACGATTAGCATACGCTTCCGGAAAGAGTGTGATCTGAGTTCAAAACCCGGCTGACGCCAACGTTTTTGCACATCATTCTACACTAATGGGTATATAGTAATCGATCAAGTAGATTGTGAAACTGCTTGACCATTCTAGGCTCCGAACAAGGCGAGACCGTTGAAACGCTAGCCATTGCTTCACTGTACTGATTGTTTTTCTGTACTTGCACATTACTCAATAAATCCTACTAATTACAATTTTTTATGCGGCGATTATTAGAGAGTGGCTTCCGGGATTCCAATATTTTTGCTTTACTTTTTCCGCTATTTGATGAGAAGTATTCGTTGAGATAAATCGTTTATTGTTTTGGACCTTTTCTTCCAGAAATCTCAAGATGTTTTTTCTTACTAATATAAAATTTAAATAGGCTAGTGCAATGGCTTTAGCGGTTGTGCTGCCTTTTCATTTTCATTCGCTGTGTTCCTTTGTAATCGTCATCTATTCCATATACTTCTCCGGTCATGAATTAGAATATTTTGTAATCCAGAAACCGCTGCCAACTACCAACGATGTTGGTTCATTTTACTCACATCGTTGGAGAAAATCACCACATGAGAAGCAGAATATTTACAGAACGTGCGTTAAAAGTGTTGCTACCGATGATGTTTAGCGAACGAACAATTCTTTTCGAAAAATCTAATTGAAGCCGTCTTTCTTCTCACTTCTTTAACCCTGTTGGAGGCTAGCTTTTATCGTTGGAGAAAATTCTCTCCTATACCTTCAGTAATAATCAACAGCTTGAATTTTGCGGTCTTGATTCTATATATATTATTTTATTCTATATTTCTCATATATATATATATATCATATATGTATAAATAAATAAATAAATATATATAATAATATCAAGGGCGCAGTAGCGTGTAGAGGGAATCTTGTTCTATCAGAGCATTAAAAGAGGTCTAAAATTTTCTCGGCGAAAAAATTTGTAAAAAATAGCGAATTGGGCTCTCTCTAATCCCTCAGCGTGCAACTATTTGAACTGTCGCCCAAAAAGGTGCTAGTTTCGAATTAACCAGACTTTTAGCAAAGCGGTGGTCTCGATAATGCAGTTGTAGAACGTGCTCTCGCTATGGATCAAACGCGGACTCAACTCTCTCGGGGCCGAATGTTTCGCATTAAGATTTAAACTCTCGGCGTTGATCAATCCCTTAGGGATGCGCCATGCATTCGTATTCAATTTTTAACTTATTTGAGGTGATTGAATGCATATCTAGCCTTCAAAATGACTCGCAATGGCCTCCCGCTGAACCGAGCCAGTGCCGCTTATACTCCCGGACGAGTCTGAGACCAATCTGGTACCAATTTACCGAACCCAGAATGGTGGATGGGTTGGATGGCCACAAGCGCGAGATCGAACCATTGACCTCGTGTGCGACGCAGAGCACCTCCAACCAGTGCACCTCATGCGCCACATGTTCTCCATACTACACAATGTTCTTAAATCTACAACTATAGCATCGTATTGCTGCTAAAAAGCAGTAGAATAGTAAATTAGTATTGAATGTTAAGTTACTATTCAAAATTTGGTGATAAATCAACGGCAGACCCTAGACGGACAAAAAGTACGGCCAGAGTATGAGCTGTGATTTTTCCTTCGCCATTACTACAGAGCAGTAAAGAGTCTTTTTAGAAACTGACTTGACTAATCAAATCGCCGTTTCTCTAGCTATCGAATGACTGCTGTAACTCTAGTGAAGACTTTCGTCTGTTGAAGAAGTCAAGCGAATACGTATGCAAAACACAGTGTACACTTCACAGACAAAAGCGACTTTCTCTCTGTTGCTATAGCGCAACAAGAAAAACCTTTCCAGAAATCATAAGCAAAGTCAGAATCGCGATTTGTCAGCAAACGAACCACTACTGAAAGTCTAGTGAAAAATCTGTGCCCGACGAGAAAACTACGTAAACGTCACTATACCATTTTTGTACATTCGAATCGCAAGGTTTAAGCTTACTTGAGCACATTCTGATAATCACATAACATCTTTTGAGTCTTTAATGTGCGTCTTGGCCTTATAAAACGTCATAAAAAAACTATTTTCCAGCTCGAAAAATCAGCACAAATTGTTACATTACGAACCACTTTTTATCACACCTCATTCTATTTGCTCTAAACTGCAGATTTTTTTTATGGTGGAGATTGATTTGAATTTTTTAAAGCTTAAGTTTTTTTGTTTTGTCAACAATCTGTACAACATGGTAAGCTGTAAATTTCGCAATTCACCCATAGAAATTCACACCCGTCAAATGCTCTACTCTCTATCTTGTTATCAAACATATATATGGAATTTATAGTCAATATTTTCATGATATTTTCTAAATTTCTTGTCACATTACTATTTCACTTTTGAAAATCTGCACTTTTCTGACTTCATTCTATCAAACAACTCAAAAAGACAACTTTATATCAAGGATTTGTAAATACATTTATGGTTATTGGGAATGGAATATTGTAGCGACAATTACAAAGGTTATCGTAGAATGAAAAAGTCATAGTGCACTTAGATAGCTGGGCAGAAAGCATATGAGTAGCTATGGTACAACATTCTAGTGACGTATGAAATGAAATGTTGAGAAACAATACTGGTGCGTGGACGACTATCACCTCGATCGTGATTCGAATGTCTCAATCTCTTCGTATTTATTAATTTGGCCTTGAACGAATCGTAGCAACTTGTTTTTTCTATACCTAAGAGGGATGAAGAGCTTATTGTCTTCTATACTGATTGCGGTAGGACTAATCTTAACATTACCAATAATAATGGCGCGTGTCGCGCGTAAGTTAAAGGTGCCATTTGGACATCATCGTATTGCACTGGACAGTCCGCCTAATTTCCGATATTTTGGGATACTGAACGGCGCTTTCAACTTTTGACCATTGACGTAGCTCGGAACTTCGAATCCTTTCCTCCAGTTGCAAAATACGGTAAGCTCTTAGCATCAACATTTCACCTACGCGTTCAATGCTTGTGTTCCATCATTCTGCGTAAGTAGCAATTTGTCTCTGATGCGCATGTTGAAATAGGAAAAATGGTTAATCAAGCGAAATTACTTTTATTCAACCGCTTTAGCGGTGGTAAGATTTCATAGATAAACCCAGTGATGTAGAGTGATGTGCAAACATTCGCGTCAGGCGGGATAGAGTAAGATGTGGGTTCGAGTACCGCCTGACCCGAAAAATGGTGGAGTTAAAAAAAGGTGGACACGGAGTTGAGCGTTCTTTGTTCTCTTCGATACTCCTCGACGCTTTACACGCTCTCAAATCTTTCGCTTCACCATGCTCAGTTCTGAAGTTAATTTGTTAATCATATTGACTTTCCGACCTGTACAGATGTCGCTGGACCATTCAAAGGCATTCAATCCGTTGAGCGTGAATGTGGCAAGCCAAATCGACCCATTCCTCGTGAAAATCCGTTTTTTGACGTCAGAGACCAATCTTTTTACGGACGTTGTCTAAATTGATCAAGATCCTTCTGCCTGGCTGATGCATGGCGATATGAGAACGCTGTGATAAACCGTCGTTTTTCACTTTCGTGTTGCCTCATCATAATATTCGTATGACGTTCTGGAGGATGGCAGTAAGTTTTTTGGCAAGATAATATCACCATACATAGCTCTTCTTTTCACGTCGATGGTAACATCGCTATTTGATGGTCATACTTTTACTGTAAAATCTTCATGCAGCTCACTAAAAGTTCTTATTCATTGAGCACGAACGTCCTGATCGTCCAGAGCTTCAATGACTGTTCTTGCCTGAACTGAGGCCAACAAGTTTACAATATCTATATAATGGGGTAAAATAGCCCCTTGTACTTTTGGGAAGTTTTATGAGTTTTAATATCATGTGGATGTAGTCGTCAGCACTGAATTCTTCCAGGAACCTTAGCTGCTTGCACTCCTGCCCTTCGTGTAGTGTTCAATCAATCCTGTTTAGGATGACATAAGTGAAGAATTTATACAGTCAGCAAACACACTGCACATAATCATCGAATCGTGGAGGTCATGTTTTTGAGCAAAAACATGGTCTCACTAGTGCTCCAGTGAGTAGAAACATTGCCCTCCGGCAGATAACGTGAGAAGAGTCGAGCTCCTTTCAGCGGCTTCCGACGTGAAGTTACAGCAGCCTATGGCTCTTGTGACTTCACCTTTATGTAATCATATCGAGTTCGTTTTGAGTGTTTTCTTAAGACCACGTTCAAAATTCAATCTAATTCATTATTACTATTTGAGCCAACATATGATGTGGTCTGTTGTGCGCACTTCTAAGGCCCGATACACGTGTTTCGGCCTTCGCAGCCTCGTCAGTCGGGTAGGGCCTTCGTCTTTGGCCAGTCTTCGAGGAGAGAATCCCTACCCCATAAATAGAAGTAGGCGACGACGTACAATTTACACATGCCGTCAAGTGAAGTAAATCACTAGATCGCCAGTGTTTTACACTCGATTGCTCTCGCTTGGTATTTCTCAAATATTATACCGTTTGTTTTGAGTGTTTTCTTAGGACCACCTCAAATATCAAATATCTGATAATTATAATTTGGGACAACATGTCATGTGGTCTGTTGTATACACTTCTACAGCCCGCTATTATTTTTGAGCTAAAAATGATGACCTATGGAAAAATGTTTGTTCTTTTTCCTGGAATCTTTCTAAATCCACAGAGAGCGAATCGACTACGTCTTCGTCAGGACTCAATATTGTTGAGTAAGCAATGAAAATAGTCAAAGGCGGCATTGATCCACATCGTTTTAACCGCCATTGTCCAGTCCAGGTCATCAGCTGTTTGAAAGAATCGATGTTCCTGATCGAACTCGTGCTGACGAGAATATCAATGTCGCCGAGAACCACTGCTATTAAATATTCCGATAAGCAGTGCTTCTTTGGTACTATAGGCAAGCGTTGCATGAGCTGCGTCACCTCTCTTCGCTCAGTCAGATGACGTCTTTATCTTGTCTTTCTGATCTGCTACAAGTCCTCCAAAGAAGACTCGTATATAAGTGAATGTGTATTATGAGTGAAAATTGAACTACTTGAAAGTATGTTGGCAAATAAAAGAGAAAGAAGATCGAAAACGGGAGAGAAAGGACTTTTTTTAGAGCAATGAGCAAATATGTTTTAGGTGCATCTTCTATCCAGAGAGATGTCGAATGCTAAACAATGACGACCGAACAATGGGGTATCATCGACGATTCTTTTAAAGAGATTCAAAAGAAAGCATTTACTTTGATACTGTCATGGCGGAAAAAGAACAGCAACAACATCAGTAGCAGAACACTTCTTATTTTTATTGTGTTGATAATGATGATTATCGATCTTCAGAGTATAACTGTATTTGAAGATGTTGTCGAATAATCAATAAAGAAATAATGCGTTAAAAGTATATTGACTGAAATCATGGATCGTTCGGGAAGGCACAATCTTTTCTAAAGTTTACAGCATAAATTAAGAAGAGTCGGAAGGATTCATAAATATGACATGTTTCAGCCGATTAAACTTATCGTCCACATTCAAAATGATTACCAGTATTTGCATAGTTGGTTGGTGAGTACGGAAAACATAGTAGCTTGAGATGTTGTACAACTCACGTAGCCACTGGACCGACCCCGGCTCATTAGGCAACGAGCCTTTTACACTTCCAGGGTCGACAAAGTTATGCCAAATTTTTAGAAAAACTTTTCTCCCATTTACAAAAATAGGCGAAAACCTACAAGGAAAACATGAAAATACTGTACTAGAGCTACTACAGAGTTCCACTCAGAACTAGCTTCACCGGTATTTGGAGTCATTCATGAAGAACACAAAGTCCTTAACTGCCAGTCAAACTCACATGACACATTCAAATGTCGATTTAGATGGAGGCTGTTAGACAACGAACCGAACTAGAGGTGTAAAATGAAAAAATGGATGCAGCCCGATCTTGTACCCCTTGCTAAGTATCTCCATGTAGCTGGAGTAGAAGAATTGCTACCAGATTTGTTTGGGAGGGTACTGTATCATTCTATATGCTCCATAGATCGTTTGACGTCACAATGAGTCGCACGCTTTTCCATGCTTTCTGTGCATAGTTAATATTGACAAGCCTGCACCCACGTATAATCCACAAAACTCCTCTCATTTCTCTGTCCTCAACTGTACAGACTATCAGGTGACTCGAATCTTGTGGAAATTGAAGATGTGAGCCAGAATCTTCGTATTCTGGGTTTATTTTGCGAATATAACGACTATAATCTACAAGATTGTTCAAGCATTTTCAAGTAATACATTGTAGTTAGTAATACGTTTGGAAGAATCACATTTGTAGTCAGATTGTTTTATATAAATAGCATTCTAAGTGCAATGAGAGAACGCCTCCCATTGGAACTTCCTCTAAAAGCTCTATAAATTCGATTTTACGCTGTTCCGCGAATCTTTACAACATGCTGAAAGTTAGCTGAAGTAGGGAACACATCATAGAGAAAAGTGTGCATAACTGGTTGATAATATGTATCTGTGCCGCTTTACTCAATAAAATTGACTATGCAGTAAGTTGTTGGACACTACTCAATAAGGCTCAATTAAACATTCAGCCAGACAATCTCAGTCTATTTAAAAATCTGAACAAGCGCATAAATAAAAGATCGGATTCACTACTAGAGCATGTGGCGCAGGGGCAGAGGTGCTCTGCGTCGCAAGCGAGGTCAATGGTTCGATCTCGCGCTCATGACTCACCAAGCCATCCATCCCTCGGGATGGTGAATTGGTACCAGACAGTCAAGGCTGTTGGGAGGAGCTGCACTGACTCTGTACAGCGAAAAGCCACCGCGATCATTGTAAAGACCAGATATGTATTCAGCCACCTCAAAGGAAGTTAAAAATTAAAAGCGAATGCGTGGCGCATCTCTCAGTGATTGATCAATGCCGAGAGCCCTATTTTTTTGTTATCGGATTCACTACCTTCATTAGAATTCAAGAAGAAAAAAAAACAAAATTAATCGTAAAAATTTTTAATCGCATTTCTAGACCTTCTTGGCCAAACATAAAACTCCTCGTGAAATTTGCCCGTGTCGAAGGAGAACTGTATTAAGTGTGACGGCAGCGAGCGGAGACCTCGTTGATGTCCGCTGGAGTTACCTTCTACTATGAACATGAGAAAGTATTCTATAGTACCTTAAATCACGTATGTAATGTCTTTACTCAAATGAATTGAGAACATGGTGAGAATCACGAAAAATACTTCATAATATACAGTTCGAATTGGCTAACTGAATAGGCAACATATAACTAGTTGCCACTCGGTTGGGCTACGAAAGTTAAGAGTGGGTTCTATGACTCGATATTAGCGATTATTCGATCTAGCAGTTCTCTATGAAATCCTCTGGATCCCACGATGGCTGAACTAAAACCTTCCGAAGATGAGTCGCACTTTCTGGGTGCCTAAATCGATACATATGCATTATATTAGCACATAAATGGTGACAGTGCTTCTTCGGTATGTGATGATGAAATTTCCCTATCACTAGTGTATTTCAGGTGTTCATAGCTCTAAAATTTTATGAAAAAAAACGTGTTTCATCGAATTGCCTCCTAGTTCAAATCATTCTAGTGTGCCCTTTGGATTTCAAATACGTTTAGAATCAAAACTCCCAAGAGAATGATAATGCAATTCAGTTATCTAATAGTTGAAACACAACAAGTAAGGTAAAAACACAAGTGATGCGCTGAAGAACACCATCGTGTCCTGCTGGATGAGACTCTATTTGTGCATCTATTCGTTTCCGAAATTTGAACTTGGAGCAATAAATTGAAAGAAACATTTGAGATGGTTCGAGAAATCGAAATTTGTAGATTTGAAAATTTCTATTCCATCTAGTGCAATCTATAGCGAGCTAAGATTAGAGTTTGAAGGCAGCATTAGTTTCGGCATCCAATGTGTACAGCGCACCTTGCGTGATATGTTGTACTGCTAGTAATTCCAACTACAGATTACTCAACAGGCTCTGCTCCGTGGACACATGGGCGTGTCCAACGACTCCACCTCTTGCTGCTCCAACTGGGCGCCGACTACAGCTACTTCTCGTTGCAGATCCCGGAGCAAGTTTTGTAATGATTCGCGTGCGGTCTGCTCCGGCGTATTGACTGCTGATTCTTGACGGTATGTGTGCAAGTGTGATGTCAGCATCAAGAAAAAAACGGCCAATACTCCGGCGGAGACCGCCCGTGAATCATTCCATTGACTTACCTGCGGGTCCCGCAACGAAAAGCATCTGCAGTCGGCGTCCAATCGAGGCAGAAGAGGAGGAGTCGTTGGACACGCCTATGAGTCCTCGGAAGTCCGGTTAAATAGACTGATAGGATGTCTTAAACTTTTTAGAAGTCTAACATCGCCTTTTCAGTGGTATACGAACGTTTTGCAAATCTTGCACTTCTCATCAGTGCCACATGCCCTAGTTTCCACCACCACTACTATTAATAATAACGGTTCCGCAGATGTATCAATCACAAAGAAAATAACTCAAAAGTCCGGCTATCTCTAAACATCGTGCAAGATTTGAATAAAGAAAAGGACAAAGTGAATGATAACTTGATGCTGTAGTTTAGACTAAGTTTCAGGGTAGCGTATAACCAACCGGAAATGCCATACCAACCCTTTTAACGGCTTGAAACATTTTGACAGACTATGCCGAATTTTCAAATGAGGTCCTAAACATAGTCGATCAGAGCGTACATGAATACATAGTGTCACGTTAAATAATATATCTAAATGAAACTATATAATGCGATAAATCCACAGTGCTCAGTTAGACATCATACTAAGACATGGATGACATCAAATATATTTAATTTTGTTTCACTTTATATCCTTAATATAATTTTTCAGACTTGAATAAATAGTAAACGTAATAAGATGATAGTGCAGCATTAACGCCTAAATACAATCATACAGTAATAAATGCTACTTTCAAATTTTTAATTAGAACGCGCTCATGTGAACTCAAGATCATTTTTAAGTCATGATGAAAAATCTTTTGAACTCGTCGATGGACATACAAAACAGCAGCTCACAGAAATTGTCTCCGTTGAAAGTCGATTCAAACTCACGGCGTTCAGTTGAAAGTTTTACTCCTAGTGTTTACATATGAAATGACAGATTGTTCTCAGCATTTTGATGCTCTTTCCCTTATTTCCAATGGTTTATCACAACAATTCAGCTAAGAAAAATCCAGACAGTGACGGAGCTCATTGTCTCGAAGGGGTCTACTAGGCAGTAGATTTGAGTGTACTCTCAATGCATGGGTTTATGTTTGCTGTAGCAGATGGCTCAGGACACTGAATGTGCGTGGGGCGTCGAGCTGCGAGATAATGATGGAATTTGTACAACTAGTATGCTTTCCCATATTGAAAATGAAATCCACGGCTTCAGTCGCGGAACTCAGTCAATGGTAAACAGATTGCAAAAAATGCGGTCTTGATAGTTGTCTTGTCTTCAGGCGGCAAATCTTCATCCGAACATATATTACTGCACACGAAGTGTCGCTACGACCTGCGACTGTCCTCGATCTTGAGATTACAGGAAAAGATTATACTGAACTGGAAAAGAATGCACTAGGCTAGATCAAGTCATATAGAGATTTCCGATTATTATGGAGAAAAATCATCTCCGTTTTAGCACAAGCATTTCTATTGGTAAAGTCATCATGATAATATTACATTATATGTTATTTGCCATTAGTATTTAGTATATAGAAGAAATAATTTGTCGTTTTTAAGAGAATTGAGTGGTGAGCAAAAACGTGGCCTCAGGCGGGAAGCGAACCCGCGTTTAATCCTGTCCGGGGACGCGTGCTCTATCACTACAACACAGGGGCACATTTGCGCCACCACTCATTATTCACATCTCAATGTCGGCTATCAGCCACTAACATAGAGATGTTGAAGAATGAGTGGTGGCTCAATGTGCCTCGGTGGTGTAGTGGCAGAGCACTCATCCTCGGAAAGGATGAAACGCGGGTTCGATTCCCGGCTGAGGTCCTGTTTTTGCTCACCACTCAATTCTTTAAGGAATATATGAATGACTATATAACACTGCGGAAAATGCAGTGAAACTACTAGAAATTTTGAATATTTGTCGATTTTATTTGAAAACTCGAAAAAGAAGGCTTAGTATCGATCAAAGCTGGGTAAAACGAAACAGAACACCGACCTATTCAGTAGTAGATCAACATTGCACAGATCATAGATACATACACAGTATGTCGCAGAGCCATTTACTTTTTCGGATTGTCTCTAAAAATATTGTTAGAAAACTTAGAGGAAAATATTTATTTTTATTTTGACGTTAGGTTGCGAACAAGTGTTAGTAATAAAATCAATTTAAGCACAGTACAACGTCCTAACTTGACGCTATCCAACCTCACAAGTTCCTTCATTCCTCTAAAGTGGGAATTTCGGTACTAAACTCGTCTGGCACTCTCTCGCATCCATAAGGTTACGCTGTAGTACGCCTATTCCAGGGTTCTAATAGAAATCGACTTGGCTCGATTTGAAAGAAGTTTGCAAAAAAGACCAAAAAGAATTTTTTGGCTGTAGAGAAACAAATGAATATTTGACCTCACTCGCTGTACAAGAATTTTTCATAGGATTATTAGTTATCATTTGAAAGCCTGAATCTCCGGCTAGCGCGCTAAGTGGTCTATTTCTCGAAAAGCCCCATTTACAACGCTGTAAAGTTCAAAGTTATGTTCAACACGCGCAAACTTGTTGTCTGACAGAGCTCTTTTTTTAGATTATTAGTAACAACTCAACTGTGTAAGTTTCAGTGATTCGGACGTTGTGATTATTTTTTGAAAAGACCGCTTCTTTGCAGTACTACAGGGGAAATAAGATCAAGTCCGCATCTGCGGGCAAGGGGATTTTGACTATTATATGAGGTGAGGGGAAGTAAGTAGTCCAGAGAGGATGTGACCATTTCAACACGCTGGTCGATCGATTAGCCCTTCCGCGGGCTATGGGATAGTGCCATTTTTGTTATCCAATTGAAATAGTTTCTCGGAACTTCAGATTAAACATTTGACACTATACTAGAAGATTTTTTGTACACGTCCAAATGCTTTTGGTGCTTCCAGCGAGGCAATAGTTGAGTTGCGTACCGATATAAAGCATAATTTTATCTTAAATTCTACTCATAAAGCCGGCGACATATGTTTCTAGCTAAAGATTTAATCTTTCGAATGGTTACAAACAATCCTATAAAAAAAATCTTGTACAGCAAATGACGTCGACTATTCATTTGTTCCCTTATAATCGAAATGGACGGACCAAAACTTTGAGGCATCCAAACCCACTGTAAACTTAAAGAATTGTGTGGATTGTGGATGCGAAGCAACGGGCCGAAAGAAAGAATGAAGGGACAGAGTTTGGGATCTCTGCGCACCATATGATACGTGATATTTCTAAAAACACTTCTTCAGTTACATTCTCTTTCAAATGCAAAGCCAAGTAAAACTTCTTAGACGGATTAGTTTCAATAGAGTGTTCTTTCTGTTACTATTTTAGAGTTTATTCAAAATTTAAAAATCATCGCGTCTGCTCATCGAGGAAACAATGAATAACCTCATCAATACCGAGGTCAATGTAATCGATCCTGCGACAATGTGGAAAGTTTCAACAAGGAAAAGAGTTGGTTAATGAACTTGTATTATTCCAACAAGTTGCACACCAACCGCACATCCGACAGTACTGACATCGACGGTAGTGACGTTACTTTCTTCTCCTGCACAACCTAGGACGTACGCCGATTTCCCAGTCAATAAAGTCGTTACCTAAGAAGAAAGCTTTATTTCAATGCAGAAGCATCAACTGAAAGTTGTTGTGAACCTGACATTAACCAGGCAACAGCCACTTCCACGATTCCGGCTTCACTGATATTTTCAATTTCAGAAAACAACGCTGGTCTCACCCTCACATTATGTGAAGTGGCAGAGTCATGAACGTCACGGGGAGATGGAAACTCTTACACAATGATTTTGGAACAAAATATTACCTGAGTAAAACAAATGCTATTGTTTTCACAGTTTTCCATTGATAGTACTCCATCCGTCCAGCTATTATCAAAACCTTTTTCACCTCTGAATATACACATCAGATAGGATAATCGCGTTTACCCTTTGAAACAATTAACCTTTTACTACAGCAGAGTTTTTCGAGCGACAAAATTATCGCGTCAAGTTACATCAGTGCACTTTGAACTCGCACTGTAATCATATACGATCTGTAACCAGATTCAAAGTATGGCACTCCAATTTGTTGTGGCTTTCGTTAAGATACTCTGTTCTACACATCCAGTATCCTTTCATTCCTACATTTCCGCTATGATCTCCTGTGTATCTTCCTATGTTTTTTAACACCTTTTCTATGTGATCTAAGTCATATGTGTGGTGGAAACAAAAGCTCTTCCATTACTTAGCTATAGTGTCATTTGCTTCCAGCATAACTGGGTGTAGAAGTTGGATGTATTTTGATGTTTCTCTCATTCTTTTTATCCACCAATTCCTAAACCGCCTAAGAAAGGCTTTTTACTAGTATAGCCCGTTGGAATGGCCCATGAATGAGCCCCAGTAGAAAAGCTGTGTTCGGCAAACTATCGGTAGTAGCGATTGAAATCCGCCGAACACTCTCGTGAACCAGTTTGTTCGTGACCATCTGTACGACCATGTATGCGCTATGTAAAATTGCAAAGTATGCTCCAGCCGCAGACGGCCATTATAAAACTTGGTTTTTTTCAAATCATTACTGTACGATATTGTTTAGTTTTATTGTTGACGACCTCACATCAGTTCATTAGAAAACGTGGAATTATTTGATTAATCATATCTTTCGTTTCGAGTGTTTTCTTGAGACCACTGCTCAATTTCAATATGCTTGATAATCATTATTTGAGCCACGCATGTCAGTGGTCTATCAAAGAGTTATCAGGCATATGAAATTTGAGCAGTGATCTCAAGAAAACACTCGGAACGAAAGATATGATATATTGAATATACTAGCCGAGAGCAATCGAGTGTGCAACACTCTGTGTTCGGTGAGAATTCACTAGACATAGAGTGTAAAACGTTTGTCGTCGCTAACTCTTAGTGTCGAGATTGGGGTACCCACAGAGATTAGCAAAAGAAGAGAAAGGGTAACTGCCCGACTGACGAGATCGCAAGATCTAAACACGTGTATCGGGCTCTATAAGTCAACCTTCTTTGATAGACCACTGACATGCGTGGCTCAAGTAATGATTATCAGGCATATTGATATTTGATTGATGTTGAGGTCATTTAGTAATTAATTTTGAGAATTTTGAGAATTGTGACTACCGACTACAAAAGTGAAGCGAAAAGGATGTGTGCAGTGAAATAGCCGAAAAAAAGGACATGAACAGTGAAAATAAAGTGTATTTTCCGAAACGTCCAACAGCGTTTGACATCAAGATCAGTGCCAACGCTCGTGAAATGATCAGACATTCAATTCTACATAAACAAGCGATGGTTTAGGCAAATTTATCATAGAAATGGAATGTTCCACTTTCCGTATGATTCATTGTCGACTGACAGATTTAAGAGTAAGAGCACAAAGCGCTCAACTTCGGGTATGAACCAAGCAATCGATTCCATTCTTAGGGACGTACAGATGGTTGGAAACACATGTTGCTGAGCTGTCTCGTCATCACTTCCGCACTTCCAAGTTCAGATTTTTCCTAATTCCAAATTGGGAGCTTTCCAAGAGACTGTAATATTTTCGAAAATATTCTAGAAGTCCTAGCCAAGAGGGTATAAAAGGGCACGCGCGCTGTGGGTTAATTAACTGAGTGTCGTAGTGGATGAGCGCCAGCTATGCTCGATTGTGCTTCACGAATATAATTCAAAGATCACAACAAGGAAGACGGTCGTGAAGATCAGCACTGCGTATGGGCCAGGCACAGCTACCTATGAGACTACAAGCCACTCGTACAAGCGCTTCGATCTGTTAAAGTCAAGCTCCCTCTCACTAGCCTACCACCTTTAACGCACACACTCCATGTCAGGAGGTGCAAGTGCTTCCTGATGTTGATACTGGGGATTTTGGATACGACCGTAGTAACATCGCTCGTTATCTAAAGGAAATGGCTATCGCAAAGTTATGTCTCGATGTGCACCTATGCATAATCGACCACGACCGCTCTCCACGTGTGGCCATTCTGCTTCGACCGTACCGGCGGATCCTTCTCAGGTCGATCATAACTGGAGATGAGTTTTATTCTACTGCAAGAGCAACATGCACCTCGCCTCCTAGCTGCCTCACGGCAAATACCTGCCAGATCAACCAGAGGCCAAGTTTCACGCCCGAAAGATTATGCTCTCGGCTATGTATTATGGTTTTATGGTTTTCTATGGTTTTCTGGGACGGGCAAAGCATGCTGTTTCTTAAAGTGCTTGACAACAAGAAGATAATCATTGTCGAAGTCTACGGAAAGCAACTACGAAAGTCCGCCGCAGCACTGCGATGCAAGCGTCCGAAGCGAGTCAGTGTTATCTTTCTCCACGATGCCGCTCCACCCGGCACATTGCAAGTCAACTCGTCCATTTGAAGAAACTGAGCTGTACAACGGTACCACACTACCGTAAGCCTTCAAATTGTTCCATCGGATTAATACCTCTTCCACTTCTTGAAGGGGCATCTGCGAAAGCAAAATTCAAAGACTGCAACCAGCTCAAAAGTGACCTCATCGACTTCTTTCATCGCCAGCTTCGTTCTATGTGAGAAGAGTACATTCAATTTTTGTCTAGCAACTGGTTGTATATCAATGATCATGATAGCGGTTATGTTTGTACTGAATAATTTCATTCAATGAATAGCGGCTGAATGAACAAAATTGCCGAAATGAGAAGGCTATAATGAGGCAACCCAATACCTATACAATGACCTTCGGAGAGTTTTCCAATCTATCAATACCTTTATGTACTCTTTGTAGAGCACACCATCAATTAGCCGGCATCAAAGGGTCGAAGGTTTGATTTGCATAGATCGATGAAATCGAGCCGGGAGCCGATTTATTTCTATTGTATAGCCCTTACAACTATTGCACGCCGCGTCGTATATCGATATTCAAGCAGTAAACGTAGTCACAGTTCAAGAGGACTTTTCAACCATATTCACATATATGTACTTTTCAGAGCTGTAATCATGACTTTCATCAACCACTTCGCCACTCGTCTGAGAACTTGTCGAATTTGAATAAATGTATCAGAAATCTGGTGATTTTTTATCACTTGGTAAAACAGTTTCTAAAAAAGACTCCTCTTTGGTTCTTAAAATAAGCCGCCCCTCATAAAAAATTTAGCGTTTTACAAAACTATAGAATATGTCTATACAAAATTAATCTATGTCGTTCTATAATGTTAGAAATGAGTCGAATCGTTTTACTTTAGAGAAGTGTGTCTTACCTGTAACAAAGTAGTGCCTCGATGGTGACGGACAGTAAGAGACAAGCAGCAAAATCTTTGAACATTATTTCATAATGCACCTATCCTCACCAGTAATGATATGACTGGTAACAAAGATCGATCTAAAATTGTTTTTATCCGAAAGAATTCATTTCACAAAGCGTTTTCATAGTCTACAGAAAGCTTATCGATTATCAGCTTCAAAGTGATAATATCTTAGTTTTTCATTTGGCTGTTTTTATAGACCTCACTCATAATAATATATAGTTCGATAACATATCTTGAGCATATCATGAGGCTTGCTATGGCACTTATTCAGCGCTAGACACGTTTTTGCGGCATTACAGCATCATCAGTAGCACGATGCCTTACAATTCGGCCATCCTCTTGCATGAGGATAAACCCTCTCTATATAAAGGGGTTGACGCCGAATTAACATGGCACAGCATGTCAGCTGAGTTATCCCCTTGCAAGGAAGTGGCTGAACCGAAAGGCACCATGCTACTGACGAAGCTGTTAAGCCGGAATAGGTGTTCAGCACTGTATAAGTGTTATAACAAATCTTAGATGAGCTCAAGATATGTTATCAAATGATACATCTAAGTTCAAGAAAAAGTGTGCATTCGATAACATAACATAATGCATACTTACAACGTCAATATCTCAAAATTGTTTCTAAGCCAACTTGTCAGGGGGTCTGTTAATGGGCTTTTGTACGGCCCGATACACGTGTTTCGACCATGACAGTCTCGTTAGTCGGTCAGAACCATTCGTCTTTTAGCCAATCCTCTCGGAGTGCTCCAGTCTCCAAATCTCAAGAAGACACTCGAGACGAACGGTACAATACATTTCAAAATATCATCCAAATGCAATCGAGTGTACAAAACTGCCAATCTAGTGATTTGCACTTGATGGTAGTGTAGTGAAAATCGTTTGTCGTAGCCTACTCTAAGTGTGGGAACTAAAGCATCCATAGATGATTGGCTGTAAAAGATTGAAAGACGACGGGTTCTGACCGGCTGAGGCGACTGTAAAGGTCAAAACGCGTGTATCGGGCTGTGTAAGAGCCCATTAACAGATCACATGACAAGTTGGCTCAGATAACAATTATGAAGTATACTGAAATTTGAGCGCGTCTCAAGAAACACTCGAACCGAACATCACAACACTTAGAAATAGCAGAATAAAATTTTGATAACCGGCTTTCCTTCAACTTCGGACTTGCAAATCAACCATATAATCTTTGTTGATTGAGCCCGTTTAACGAATTTATTATAAAACAAATATATTCGGCTAGTTTGGTTAGCCAACGTTCCCATGCGTTTCGTCTTCTTCGGAGTCGATTGATACGAGTCGGTGTTCCACAGTCGTTCGTCCTCGTTATGTCAGGATCAAACGCCTCTGAAGAAGACGAAACGTGCCAAAAAGCTTCCCAAACAAATATGTTCTCAGGACAACTTCGTTAAACTGGCTCAATGGCTGAAGAATACATAATTGAGTAGTAACTCCGAAGTTAAGGAGTCGACTATCGATTCATTATAAAGCTCTTGAAGGCAACAATTATACCAACTTTCACATGATAAACTGCCAAATGAAAAACAAATATTATCAATGTACAATCATTATCACCATGCTATCCTGTAAAAAAACGAACAATGTTGAACGAGGTTTTCATTTGAACGTGCTTCTTCGAAGAAGACTCGATTTGAAAAAGAGCGTAAGCGAACACCACAACGTGGGCGAACGAAGGTGGGACTTCTACTCGGACCAGTGGTTTTGCAGAAGACGAAAAGAGTAGAAATATTAGCTGAAGAATTTGTAGCATAACATATACGGGAGAATGGCTCAGTCAGCAAAGAATATATGATTGATGAGCCTATCAATAAATTCCTACGAATTAAGCATACGATGACCTGCATTATTTGTCAGCTATCGTTGTGTTGATCATCAAATGAACATGGATGGTACCAGTAATAATTCCTCTTTTCCTTCTTGCATACAAGAGTGATCTAGTGGGTTCTTTTGCTCATTCCTTCGGCATCATAACTTTCTTCTAGGCCTTATGAGAGACAGCCTTGTGTATAGGCAATGTTCAGGAAAACGATTTAGTAGTGGGTACCTCGGATGACGAGCAAAACACAAAATCATCGAGTCGATGATTTTGTGTTTTGCTCGTCATCCGAGGTACCCACTACTAAATCGTTTTCCTGAACATGCCTATACACAAGGCTGTCTCTCATATAGTGTTGGGTGAATTGTGTTGGCGATTGCTTGAATGAATAAATTGTAAACGGCAGAAAAAAGATAAATTGAGTGGCTGGTGTCTATGCCATCAAAATTTATTTTTCTTTTCAAAGGGTAAAACAGCTTTGTCGGTTTCCCATCGATTGGAAACCCTGCATTATGACAAAATATAACTGAAGAGCTAAGGCAGTATGTGGTGAGAACTGAGGAGGAAATTTTTCAGGTGCGACAGTTGTATTTTATCCGGACCAAGTGTTGTTCTATTCTTCAATGGCGAAGTAGCGTATCAGACTTAAGAAAGGAGAACCGATGAAAAACAGATGCATCCTTTTTCATTTCATATGAAGGAAAGAGAACTAGGCTACTAAAGGAATCAGATTGCTAGTCGTGAGTGAATTTTTCTATTGCTTTTCTGAAAGCTGCTTCTCATCTTGATAAAGCGATGGCAAGATTACGTAGGGCACATCACATCGACGGTGCATCGAAGCTGCGTTGCACCTCTTCGTTTCCGGGTGTGCTGAACTTTCCCGTACTTCGGCTACCACTACGATAAACTGCTCCATCGCGCATTAAGCATTTTCAAATTTGTACCTGGTGTGCTCTTTAGTTCTTTCTATGCGCACGCTGTCTTAGTTCTGCTTCTTGCCTTTTGCCTTTTGCATCGAGATCGGCTTCGTAAGTCCTCAGGGTACTTTCTAGGTGCTTGAATGACCTTGCCATTGCTCGGTCTCATACGGCAAGTTAGAGTGAAATTGCTTGAGAAATACGGTTAGTGACGTTTGATGTGTTGACGAAATTAAACGCACTACCTGGTAAAACTCACGCCTACGCAACAAATCAACGACAGTGATTTGCTGTAAGTAGATGCATCTATAGTAAAGAGCATATGAAATCAGAAAATAGTCAACATTGCTGAGTATTAAAAATATCTTAGAACATTGGACAGGATTCGAACCTGCATTTTTCCAGAGGCATGCGCTAACCATCGCACCAACTGAGCTCTGTCTGCCATCATTTTTTCTGCGACATAAATGTGACGATCTGTCAACAACCAACAGTCAACGGTTTGGAACGGCAGGCCGATATAGGCTTAGAAGCAGTCATGGTGACAGATAATGGTGCCATTAATCATCAGGTTACTATCTGCTGCTCACTGTTGCGTAAGTGGCGTCCTTTGCACGGGGCACGGCACACCAGTGATAGCATATGTGTCCCGTAGAACGCCACCAATCACTGTGACTTTTTAGCTTAAGCAACATTTCCACTAATTATTCCATATGATATGACCTACATAATAAATATAATTATGCAAGTTCGACACATTCTCTATCGCGAACGTTTACCCATCACTCAAATAGAGATTGTTCAGTAATGCTTCTGAGAATAAAATGATTTTTTCTTTGAAAACATTTATGAGAATCAAAAAAAAAATTTATCCTTCAGTTTACATCATTTTTGCTTAGATAGCAATAATCAAGGTAAAAATTCTCAAAAACGCAGAAAAGACCAGTTATCCAAATCCATTAGAAATGTTTTCCCGGCCCAGTTCTTCCCAAGAAGATCCTCTCTTTTCTTCCATAAAAGTCTTTTTAAGAAAAAGTATTTTTTCCATGTAGTCTTTCAGAATGTTCTTAGCCGTCTTGTTCGCGGTTTAGGTACAAATTCATTCGTGGCAATAGAATCGGCAAACGCGTGTTTCGACGATTTCGCCGTCAGCAACGACCATTTTCTCGGCCACTCGCCCCTAACGTAAGGATTGAGTACCGAAGATTGATAAATAAACTCTCATCAAGGGAGAATATCACTGGCAATGTTTATTTACAGCCGACGCCCTGCGGCTGGAATATGATGATATAATACTCTCTCCAACAGACTGTTTCGTTACAAATCTCGTAAATGCCGACTCTGTTGCCTATTTTTGTAGCCAAGGCTCAAAAAGACTGCTAAAACATTCTCAAAGACTATATATGAATGTTTTGGAGGTTTGTAATAAACAGTCGATTAAAGAAGGTAGAGGTCTTTTCTCAACTGAGAGAAATTTTCAAGTAGAGCCATGCCTTCTAAAACGGTGACCTTTTTTTGTGGCACATTAGCCACCCACTTTTAACCATCTCGCGAAGCTGCCCTCTTTTAAAGACCTGGGTGAGGTTGATGTATTTTCAGAACATTACACCTTCCCCAGAGCTGCTAAATTACTGAAATGGGAGTGGTACCGGTGTGTTATGAGACCCTTAAGCACCATGTCTGTCAGATGCTATGAATTTTTACGTAACGTGTGAAAACACACAAGTGATCTTTGCCATGCAATTGGCTAAACGATTCTAAAGAAGACGAAGTCGCTGGCATATCAGCCATCAATTTTGAAAGAAAAGTGTCAAGTTCGTACGAATCAAGTACTTAATCGAGCACAGTTCATGAGACAGTTTTCTATTTTCATACAGAGGCTTAACAAGAGCGGACTTTGATTTATTCCAAAAAGAAATACCAGGTCTGCGAGTGGGAACCTTAATGAGCGGGGTTTCGTTGTTTTGCTGAGGGCGGTGTATACGATGTTATAGTGAAGTTCCAAATTTTTATTGTACAAATTTTCTCATATTGAAATTTCGAGAGGAAATTGGAAATAAAATGGGAAAATAAATGGTTTTAAGTAGAAATACACCGGAAAAAACAAAGGTTGAACTAGACTTCTCGTGTTTTCATCAATAGAGCTAGATGTTATTTTCTGTTTGCTAGGATTGCACAGCACTTTATCAGTTCACATAGGCTGCTAATGCACCTCAAAGATCAAAACAACATTCCTCCCTGCAATTCATGTTTGAATTCATGGAATTTGTTCGAAAAACTTCGAGAATCTCTTACGCCAAGGTTTTATAGCCCTGTGCGATAATGATGAGTTCTGCTTCAAAATCCTCACCCTTATGTGTCTCTGTCATATGCGAGTCC
Source organism: Parelaphostrongylus tenuis (assembly GCA_019055375.1). Classification (NCBI taxonomy): domain Eukaryota; kingdom Metazoa; phylum Nematoda; class Chromadorea; order Rhabditida; family Metastrongylidae; genus Parelaphostrongylus; species Parelaphostrongylus tenuis. Next base: position 60,275 of record JAHQIW010000199.1, on the reverse strand, counting down.
AATAGGGTGTTTATTTTAGCTACAAGCATGCCGGCTCGGTGTTCTTTTATATGGACACAGCGTGGCTTACCCGTTTGACAGGTGTATTTATCACTGCACACTTCATAAGAGATTCAGATTCTGTTTTCAATTTTGGTTAATGCTTCCGATATAATCTTCTAACCTACTTTGGGCCTTTCATGAGGTCCTATATCGCAATTATACAGTGCAAGATACATGTTTCGGGCTCCCAGCCTCGTCAGTTGGTAGTGCTTTGCGGTTCAGACAGTCTCCCATAGAGGATAATCTCTATACAACAAAACCAACGTCCGCAGATTTCCATCGTTTGATAAAACATTCAAAATTTATGCATAATTCAGACAACAAACAGCAGCAACTATTCTTCAAAATACAGGCCATCATTATCCACCACTTTTTGCCATCGGTCCGACAGGTTTCGGATCTGATCGAAGTACCACTCCTTCGACTTTGAATCAAAGAACTCTTGACATGCTTCATCAACTTCATCGAAAGATTCAAATCTACGACCTTCCAAAAAGTGTTGCATTGATCGGAAAAGGCCGTAATCAGATGGAGCAACGTCCGGACTATAGAGGGATGAGGTAGAATCTCAACTCGTCCAATTCCTCAAACTTTGCCTTGGTCTTTTCAGTTGTGTGTGGTTTTTGCGTTATCTCGCTGAAATAAGGGCGCTTTCGCACGAACATTCTGGGTACTTCTATTCTATTTTGGGTATCTGCAGCAAATATAGACAAATTACATATCAATAGATGCACAAGAAGTAGACTTTTCAAATGATATCACATGAAAATCACACACGATTCATGCGAAGAAACGGCATTCCCATCCAAACAATGGAAATTTTTTTTCCAACCCAATAGTTACGCGTGCTGTTAGATGAAAAAATCACTCAACAGGCAGTGTGGTACACTGTGCTCGTGGCTGGTAAAATATGATTGTCTTACCTCTCTTTTCGAATGTATTTGAAACCCTGCTCAAAATGATGTACTCTGATAACATAATCGAGTGTACAATACTGTCTGGTGGGTGATTTTTCACTTAACCGCAGGTTTGAATACTTGGCATAGGTCCCTCTATGTAGAGAAGATGTCTTTACGGAACTGCCACTGAGCGGAAACTCACAGTGCAGCTGATGAGTCTGTAATGCCAAAACACGTGTCTTGTGGTGTATAAATACCATAAGAAGATCTCATGAAAGACTCAAAATATGCTACCCGATCATTTTGCTATATGTGCAAGTTATCTCTGAGCGTCGATTGATTACTACTTGATGAATTCAAATGGCAAAGTTATCCATACTGTACCCATTTCGACTGCGTACAATGTTCGGTAAGTGGCCATACGCATCCTACGATTATCTGGTTTGCATCCAGCGACCGCTGCGATCGCCTTTGTCATCTCATCTCTCAGAATTTTTTCTTTCTCCTTATTTTGCTTATCTTCTAGCATATATCATTGTTTAGGTTTAGATCTCGGCTTTACAAGTATTCACTAAAGTTCAAAAGTGTTTTTTTTATAGTTTTGGAGATTGTTGGGTCTTCCAACTCCACCCATGTGAAAAAATCAGATATCGTGCTTGATAGCAGGTTGAGAAAAATGTTCTTCAATGCCCGCAAAAAATTTAGATTTTGTGTTTGTTTTACACAGTATCGGTTATTGTAAGCTCATGGAATATCGCAGAAATATTTTCATATTCCTCAAATCACGATCGAAGCAAAGTTTAGATTTCAAATGGCCAAGCTCCGCTATCAGTTGCACGGCTAAATCCGTTTCGCCGAAGGATCATATCGCGCGTTTGGTGGGATTTTCAAAGCGTTTTGCATCCCGAAATTGTTCCAAATGATCACCTCATCAATGCCAAATCATACTGCAAGCACCTGGATCGAGTCTACGATGCACTGAAAGAAAAGTACCTGGCATTGATTTGTCGAAAGCGCGCTGCTTCAGCAACACAATGTTCCGACCTCACACCGCAAAGAATACTACAGAAAAGTTCGACGAATTGAACGGAGTTAAGGTCTTGTTGCACCCAGCCTACAATCTAGATGCTGCGCCGTCCGATTATGCGTTCCGGCGATTCGAAACATTTGATCAAGCTGAGGAGACATATCAAGAGTCTCTTTGATTTCAAACCCAAAAATGTATTTTGGACACATTTTGCACATCGTTGGCATAAAACATGGATAATGATGATCTTTATTTTGGAGACCAATCGTTTGTTTTTTATTGGATTGATGTATAAACTTTGAATACTCAGCGGGTGTTGAGGAACTTTTTACTGCAACCTAACAATATTGTAAGAAATCGAAATCATATTTAGGTTTATTGTATTGCATTGTAAGATTTTCGCGTAAGTGATCCAAATCTTCTGCTGTCAAGCAAGTGTGCACTTTTCACAAGCTTTCCATCATTGTTTATTTTTTTTCTTTGGTTTATGGTTCAGTTTCAACTTGTGGCAATTACAGCCCGTCTTGTGTGTTCTGGTCGACACGCGACGGACTTGAAAAGAACACCATTTGAATGATTTCTACTTAGCAATTCGAAAGTAAAAGTCTACGTTTCAATTCTTCAATGGTTATACAACTCTTTTCTATACTTTACGATAAACAGCCGTAGATAATCGCAAGAAAGCACACTCTATTATTTTCATAAATGACGCAAATGCTAGACGTTAAATGTTAGATGCAAGTCAAGTGGCCTTTTACTATACTTCTCAACTCGTTTAACCTCATCTTGCCAACCTCAGTTTATCACACGTTTATGATGTAGGTCTCTGATCTTATTTACAATGACAGCACAGTTATTAATCTATTCCGACGATAAAATGTAAACATTTCTGGAGGGAAGAAAGAATTAGGCACAACGAGAAGAGATACTATTTTTAGCGCAGTGATATGTTATCATTGATCTCGTTGATTTCTCGTTGAATAGATATTCATCTCATCTCAGGCTGAAGTCAATGATCACCCGAATGTCGACAACGGAGGTGTCCCGTTTGGCCACAATGTGATTGGTTGACCTCATCACCGAGTCCACGATTGGTTCACCACTGCGCTACTCCACCCATCATGACGTCTTGTCGTCGCGGTCATTTATCAATGTGAATGAAGACATAAAAAGATTATAAAATGCCCACGCAATCATCTCCTCCGCTCGTGCACACATAGTCGTGCAGTGCAATTGTAATTATATATTATATAAATTATGATAAATCCAACAAAATTTCTTCTAATCAGCCTACTGCTTTTCGTGAAAGGTAACTTGATTTTATTATTTCTACTTGCTTGGAAACAAGAGCTAAACCGAACTTGGACATTTTCCTCGTGATTCTTTGTTTTCAGACGGTCAAAATAAGCCATTGATGGAGTTATTCGAGACTATGATGAAGAAAAATACCGAAATCAAAAGTCAACGATTGATGGAGTTCATCTCGAAAGCTGTACCATACGGTGTTGAACCACCGAATCCAAAAGTTGCTGAGTGAGTTGTCTTTTTCTTGAGAATTTCTTCTTCTTTGATAAACGAGTAACATTGATAACGTCGTTAAACAAAGCTTACAGATATGAAACATTCAAAGCGGACAAGTCTGCAAATTTTGTACATGATGGTGAAGGAAACATCGTTTTTCAGAGAATTTCGGCGACTACGGCTAGCTGATGTAAGTCCATCTTTGATATGTGACATACTGAGCAATCATAGTGGCGCGTTCAAATCAGTATGTATTTAGTAATCAATAATCAGTAACGTCATGGCTGATTGATTTCTTAGAATCTTTGTTTTATTAATCTATTCAATAGGTGGGAAGTACCTAAGAAACTTAAAAATGGTTGTTGAAAATCAAAATGATATACCTACGGGTGCTATGGAGTCCGTACTGTGCGCTATTTGTTAATAGGAACATTTGAGCATTATTTTCAAGTCCTGTCGTTACTACATCATAAAGAAGGGCAGAACTGAATTAGTTTGTTATATGAAAATCGAGAAAACTTCTCTGATTAGCTGAAGCGAGGTTGGTAAATTAGTCGTAGAAGTTCGGCTGACGTTTCGGCGATCCGCCTTCTTAAAGCCTTGCATTAGTTTGGTTGACTTTAGCACAGTCAGCAGAGGAAGAGCTTCCACTCTTAACCAATCCCTTATAAATGTGCCCTGCATCTGACTCCATTCGTAACTTAATGTGGGTGTTTGACACCTCCTTACTACAGCTTTTTGTGACTTACGGTGACTTATTACTCGGCGTCGATTCCTATAGAGGATAATTTAGCTTCAGAGGATCGGCTGAACCGAGGGAGGGTGCTACTGATGAGCCCGGTAGGACGTAACAATATAGCACTAGACCTAACGGCTCGAAACATGTTGTATCCTTGTCACGTTATAAGTGTTTGAATGTATATTTGACATAAGCAAAGACCTGTGACGGCCTACCGGTGTGTTAAGTCACTACTTTTATTCCCCTACACAAATCCTGTATGAAATTTGCCGACCCCGTACACATAAGGAGCTTTGTTAGTCTGAAGGTGAACCAAGGACTTCGTGCTTGTTATCAGGCATATCTGACCACTGCACTACGCGTTTTCTGAATTCGGAGTGTTTCAATATATTCTGATGAATATCACCACAAAAATGCTGAGAGTGGGCAAATTTTGGAATTTGATGTATATGGGGTGCACTCAAAATACAGCTACCATTTCCATTCGCAAGAGCGTTCGCACTACATCATTAATTCCCTCGCTCTTCCGTTTTCAGCGATGATTCAGCGTATTCGGTGGCTGTCGGCTATCACTCATTAACGGAATTAATCTGAGAGCACTAGACGGCGTCAAGCCAGTTGGACATTTAAGTTGTCGTCAAAATCACAATGTTCGCTTGTATTCACTACCAAATCCATATTAGTGAATTATATAACTACAAGAATGCCCAGCATTCGCGTAACTTTATTTACCGGACTTTAACGTCAAAAATGAGTTTTATTCAACAGAGAATTTTGACACCACAATCCATTCGACTTTTTTGCGAAACAAATCTCAGTTTGGGTAAAAATAGCGCCAACAAGGTTCTAATGAGCGAAATGAGTGATGAATCAAAGAAGAATACGTTAAAATAATTAATGACATTGTCTGAATGTTTTGCTGTTTTTACTCAACACGTGAGAACTGGTTTCTTTTTTCGTCTAATCAATCTAGTACAGACTATCATTTCACGACGTTCAGGTGCTGCACGGACGAGGTCGCGCTGCTGGAGTCTAAAAGAAAACAAAGAACAATCAAGTGATGACAGACAACGAACAATAGTCTTTTTACCTTTTATTGTAGTTTCCATGATCTCCGTTGTCTCCCATTCCGGGGTTCAGTCATAGTGCAAGAATTCTTCTTTGTTTGTAGTTCGTTTTAGATTTTATATGATGGAAATTATATGGCAAGAATGTTAATAAAGTCGTTTACATTCGATTGCATCTGAAATACTGTGGTCTTTGAAAGTACAAGTCCTTGAGTACTGTTTTAGACGACCACAGGTGCAAAGAAGTTCATCTTGCGTCTCCATAAACACGATAGCTTAGATTGATGATGAAATCGGAGTTACCTCGCTAAGGTTGCTATGGTTTTCTTTCACTTGAACTTTCCTAAAGAAAAACTTGCAGCACTGACAGCTTATATTGAACTGAGAGAAAAATGAGTATAGGAACGCTGAATATACATGCGACTTTCGTTCGCCGTATCATATAGAGAATTGATTACTCGACTTTATATTACAATGCCTGCTGTTGTGTAGCAATTTGCCAGCGCAGTTTTCTTATCTTTCAGGAAGGTTACGTATCAATTTGGCCGCTGTCAGATTTTAGGATCGAACCAGTGGCCCATGTATGTATTGCAAACATCCTTAGGCATTGCTCTACACGCGTCCTTGTAGAATTGATGCAAGAAATGTTGATTTGGTTTGCTTTGGATGGAATGCGAACTCGACTGGTGATCTCAACATAACTTTTGAGAGATTCAGTAATTTTCGGAATCACCGAGCACGACGTCAATGGTATACAAAAGGTGATAGAAGTAGCTTGAGGAGAAGCCCATAATCTTTATTAGATGTAGGACATTAATCACAAATGTCGACCTTTTCTCTATCAGATCCTGACGTTATCAGATCAAGACAGTTATAACAATGTAAAGTTATGTTGAATTATATGAAGTTTGTCGACACGTTTACAATTTCACAATTTGGCTATTTTAATGACCTCGTTAATAGCAATTTTTTATGCTTCATTTCCGTTATTTTTGCGTACTTTTTCAAACATTAATACTTCTTCAGGTGGGATGAAAAAAGAAAAAAACTCAAATCTGATAAAAGTACGGATGTTTTTTCCAGTGCAAGTCACTTTCAAATCTACCTAAAGAGAACCTCATCAGTATCTACCATCAATTTTTACTGGAAGATAAGCAAAATTCTAAAACCAAATACATCACAGATGAAACTTGAATTTTGAAAGTCCATAATATTTGTTCATTTTCAATTGAATCAGGTTCTTTTCCCTCACCCCACCCATTTTTTGCCTTATTAAAAAAGTGTTTTTTGCTTTTTTCTAGCCTTTTAATAGTCAAAAGTTGATGGTTCAGATCACTAGAATGAATGGTGTACAATGTTTCTTGAACTGCCTTTGTGAGCGCTGTAATAGTAAAGATGAAATTTCATTTCGCACTCAAGATTTTATCCGGATGAAGCTTTTCTTTTAGACTTTTAATAACCAATCAATAGCATAAATCTCAACAGTTTCAGTGTTATGCTTGTTTTTAACAAAATTTTCTAGTGCATTTTTACATCTGGAAGATTGCTGGGTTTCATACTGGGCGCACATCACTTGTCGGCTAGAGTGTAGGGTTGCTTTGCATCGATCGTGCAGCGCCATTCATAAGGGCCAGCGTGTGAAATGCACTCTCAATTTCAGTGTTGTATTGTAGTACAAAGTTTCTTTATAAAACAAAGTGCAACACTGAGCTTGCCGAGATTTGAGCTATCGAAGGATTCCTGAATTTTTGAGGCAAAAGCGTTGCCCAGTGGAGATGCTTGAGTGAAATAAATCTTATTCTTACTACTATGGCAGATTATGAAATCCGATTGAAAAATGAGAATGCGATTCAAATTCTTGAGATTTAAGCTATCGAATGGTTACCAGATTCTTACAAATAACTAAAACGCGTTTTTCTACAAAGAGCTGAATATGGGTGAGGATAGGGGAAAGAACCGAAAATCAATTCAATATCTATTTTGATCTCTATTTTACATGCCTAGTTTTCCATAGCTATGTGGGAATCTCAGTTCTTCTTCCATTCCATTTCATGGACCCAGCACCCACGTTATTCCTCCATCATTATGCACAAGTAAACGGTCGCTATGAATATCGTTGGATGCTGACCTATTCACACCTTCCTGGAAAACTTATAAAGCAGGATTAGGTGTAACTTTTCCAGACATTCAGAAATCCCAGCATAGAAGTAGTGAAATGCATCTAAGAAACAAAATTTCACTAAATATTGCGTCGACCCATAATTTCTTTCGCACTATCCCTCCGTCGATTTCTATTATTTCAAGTCGCGTTATTGTCAAAGGTATGTTGGAGGATGTCCTATTAGCTTTAGCCATGGGTATAGAAGGGCACTTCTGGCTAGAGCCACCAGGACAAAGCAAAGTAATGCCTTGATGGGCAGCTCATGCATTGACCGTTCATCACCGCGCTTCACGAATGTCCATCTGCGCAAGTCTTCAAGTGCGACCACACAGGCGAGATTTTCTCAAGCCCGTAAAGACATCCTCATTAGCTGACGTAGGGTTGGTGGTAGTAAGAGCAGTAGTATTTCGGCTCATATTTCGAAGACCCACCTTTTTCAGAGCCTTGACTTGCGCTGTATTAGACTGCTTGAATGATTCAGAAGATCTTTTTTAGACCGCCTACTGGTCAAAATATCGAACGTATAAAGGGCGCGAGGACTCGCGTGATGGTGACTCATTTATATTCCCGAACGATTTTTGGATTTATAGCACTTATCCAAGGTTTCTCAAGAATCTTACGCTCTGAAGTTTTTGATTCCCGCGCTATCATCGTAGTAGTCACTTTGAATTCATTATTGCTGTGATTTTGTGCCCTATGAAAACTTGGTTTGCTTTTCAGAGATTAGATTTACTGTCTAGATATTCTTTTATGCGGATGCAGAGTGGTCTATTCTTTTTGCCTACATATTCTCCCGCATGTCTAAGATGTTATTAAATATACTCTGCTCGTTCTCATACAATCCTCTCCCTTTCGTTAGCTCAGATTATACGCACAAGCGATCGTGAAGTCTATTACGAATCGGCTGGTGGAGCATAGTGGCAAGTGGAAACTTGATAACTACCACAGAATTTCCAAGACCAAACCTTTTTAAGCACCTCTTGATCGCGTTACTAATTTCGTTCGACAAAAATGACACCTTGAAAGATCTCATTTAGGCTTGAAGTATTATTGCTTTGAAGCGTACTTCTTCCTTTTGAATTTTTTTGAGCGGCTGATGTTTTGTATCCATTGGAAACGGCTATTTCTCGTGCCAAGTTTAGCGATTCGTTCATTTCTCTCCTGTGCACATTCCTAGCCGTTCGGTACATGTTTTTGATAAGTATTTATAAATAAACTGGAGGGGGCGAATGCGTCACTATCACACGAGACCTCGCCTCCTTTCTTCGTTTGATCTTCTGACTTGGCGTAGGCGGTATAGAAAAAGATCCTCCGAATAATTCAAATAGTCTAATACAACGTACGTCCATGCTCTGAAGACGAGGCTCCGAAATTTTAGCCGAACCACTACTGCTTTTACTACTACCAACGTCGCTTGAACTAATCAAGATAAGTCCTTATGATTCAAATATATCAATTATCAATGTCGAGGTTTATAGAATTCGAACTTCTGAATTATTGCGATATGTACTAGCAAGATATTCTGGACTTGTAAAGGACGTATTATCATTAAGACAAAAAATTGTCTCAATGCGACAAGGGATCTACTTTCTTCGCCGCTGATTAAAATACAAATTTATGTTTAGTTTCATGAAATGCATGAAAATACGCGTATGGCGCTTACCAAAGGGCTCTCCAAAAACACTGGAATCGAAAAAACGATTTCTTCGCATTTCTTTGCGCAGCATACAGAGCGAAAGTCTCTCTTAGATGAACAAATTGTGCCTAAAGAAAATCTATATGGAGAAACGCCCTTGGCGGAGAATTGTAAACGATCGATAGCTCTTCGCAATGTTATTCGACGAAATATCAGAAACATTAAACAAGGGGAGTTTCTAATCTTAAGAGTCTAAAGAAAGATTACAACGTAGAAGCGTCGGTTTTCGCAATAGTACTGATAATTTAAAAATCACGGCGCGTGAAAATCAGAGAGTCACTGTGTTGGGTGGCGTAACGGTTCCTGATAATACGCGGTCATTATTAAAATTGGGTCCAAGTTTCGCACCTAGTCAGCCCATTTGCGAATTAAGCCTGCGCATGATCGTATAGAGCGTGTAAAAAAATCCAAATCAAGTGCGCTACAAGGCTAGATCAGAAAGTTTAAGCATCAAAAGACGGAGAGGGCACCCCCTTTCCGCGAGCTTTCTTCCAAGAGAACAACCAAATGACGAAATCGACCTTGCTTTTCCCGTATTTTTGGACGAAATTCTACGATATTTTGATCACTTTCGGGAATGAAAGATCAAGCTCCAACCTTACACTTAAACTAGAAAAGGGTTAACACATTAGGAAGCTCTTGGGATCAAAATCTATCCGTTTGTCCGTTAGTGATGGAAGGCAGGGATTGTCGAATGAACGGAAAAACTATCCCGGCGTTTCAAACTATCGGCCATTCTCTGCAAAGGAATACAAGCGCCAATATCGAAAATTAAACAAGAAAGGGTCAGCTCGGCAAAGCCGGCGGGTTTAGATATTTCCGCTATCTCTTGAATTAAGAATGATAATTCAAACTGTCGTCCTATTCTTGCTTATAAAAACACATAAATTAACATCTACTGATGATCATGTGCCGACCGATCCATCAACATACAAGGTTAGACCAATCATCAATTGTATGGGCGGATCATCGGATAGGATAACGTAGTTTTTTAACTTTGAATTCAATCAGGTGCCTAAATTCATACAGACCCATCTATCCAACACCGAAGGTTCATAGATCACCTAAGGTGTGGGCAACCAAACAACTCCCACGTAATGGAGTCATTTGATGTTACCTCACTTTATACAAACGTATCAAATGACTCTGCATTGCAAGCCATTTTCGAACTTCTCATGGAACATGAGAAAGAAATAAATATGTTCAGCCTGTCAGCTCAATGACTATAGACGATTGCTCCACTGACTGTTCCACACAAGAGGAAATGGACAAATGTCTTGAACGAACAGTCACAGTTTATGAATCTACGTGAGAAATTTCTAACGGGAGCCGGCTTTGATTCCTAAACATCCAAGTAAAACTATTAGTTAGTGGATATTGTACAAAATGGTGCCGAAAACCAAGTAGCAAAAATATCTGAGTCCGTTACCATTCTTCTCATCCTTCACACATGAAAATAGCGCTTATTAAAAACATGTACCGAATGGCTAGGAATGTGTGCACAGGAGAAGAGTAAATTAACGAATCAGTGAACTTCGCGTGAGAAATAGCCATTTTCAATGGCTGCAAAACATCAGCCACTCGGGCAATTCCGAAAGGTAGACGTAGTTCTTAGAATAACAATATTCTACTGCTAAATAAGATCACTTTCAAAATGTATTTTATAAAACGAAATTAGTAGCGCGATCAAGAGGTGCTCAAAAAGATGTAGTGGTGAAATTTCTTTGAGAGTTGCTGAACTTCCACCTCCCACACCCTGCGCTACTAGCTGGTCCGTGATAGACTTTACGATCGCTTGTGCAACACAATAAACTGCATAATCCACCCTTACGAGAAGGAGAATTGCTCGAGATTGGGCACTATATATTTAATAACATGTAAGACATGTGGGGAAAAATATATAGGCAAAACGAGTAGACCACTTTTCATTCGCATAAAAGAATATCGGATAGTGAAACAGCTAGTAGAGTTGACGTGTATTGTTCCCGAAGTAGCCCACAAATCATCTCGCTGATGATCAGCTCGAGAGAGCCTGCTTATGCGTAACAACAGAAGACTCTGCAAATGGTCATGTGCTGCGCGGTCATGACCGGTCTATGCATAAGGTGTCGTCCATCGACACATCACTTGTGGTAATCTAGTAAGTTTACCCAGGGGCGCACTTTTATATCCCGTGGATAAAGCTACTCAAACATTTTCCAGTATACCATAACCTTTTGCAATGGCACTATTTGATATAGAAAAAGAAACCGAATCAAACCTATAGTGCGAAAGAAGTTATAGGGAAATCCGATAAAAAGAATTCTTTTTATTACATATGTCCAATATCTGTCAGCGAAGGTGGGTTTAGTGCCGATATGTGCTTACCAGGCTAAACCGTTGACGGTTGGTTGCTGACAGATCGATTCTCGCACGCATAGCAGGTAGTGTGACAGCAGAGCAAGAGCCCGGTAGTGCAAGGGATAGCACACAGCCTCGGCAACTATTGTTGGAGAGAAATTATCGCTCTTCCAAATCACTGTGATGCTATGAAAGTTTTCAAAGATCTTCGTTGGAAAGTATTTTCGAAAGTCGACCACATCGTGGACGGTCGTTAACCACATTTTCATCTTGTTGCAGCAATGTTGTCATTTTTTTTGGCTTGTCTTACTCCGAAATTTCAGTATTTTTAATGCTTTTTTCGCAGTGTTATGATGTTACAATATATACCTAAGAGAACTGAGTGGTGAGTAAAAACACGGCCTCAGGGGGAATTGAACCCGCGTTTCATCCATACCGGAGACGCGTGCTCTACCACTACAACCACCGAGGCACATTTGCGCCAGTGGTAGCAGCACGCGTCCTCGGTGTAGATGAAACGCGGGTTCGATTCCTGCCTGAGGCAGTGTTTTTGTTCATCACTCAATTCCCTTGTCTTACTATTAGAGATATAACATGTCTTTCACGGCATTGTAGGCGGAACTGTACTGTACCAGAGCGAACTCAAATTGCCTATGGTTGGCCTGCCACCACGGTTAGAGGGTCCAGCCCTATTGAATCGATTGATCCGGTGGCCTACCATGCACAGTATAATCATTCACTGAATCTCACCGTCAGTGCTGTTCTTTGGAGACTGAAAATGGATGCATACCTGACTCCTTTGCCAAGCCATGCCAGCGCCGCCCAACGTCTACCGTATGAATCAATCGCAATCATTCTCATGGCATTGTTTTGACCTGGTTGCTGTTTGTATGGAATGAGTGCATCACTAACTCTTTGACTTCCAAGGACTCAATCTTTTGAATGTCTAATTGGCAAGCGTGGTCTGTCAGCTCCATCTTCTCTGTCTCTCCAACTTCCACCGATACGGCATATTTCAGTGGAATGGAACACGAGTTCTATCGTGCTTCACGTCACTAGGGATTCACTACTAGAGACTGATTTGGTTGAAGCGACACCTCCATCTAGAAGGCATACTACTTCTTGCTGCATTTCTGGCAATAAGGCTGTTGATGATAGTATGAGTTTACAATCTTGTAAGCGTAGATGATAAATCATTAGACGCTATCCAATATCCAGTCATTCCAGTAAAAAGATACTATGCCCTCTAAATGGAAGTGTTAATTCAACTAAACCAATCTCTAGTAATAAATTCTCAGTGACATAGATAAAGAGCGATAGAAAACGTTCTTCATACCATTGAAGTGTGCTGTATCGAAAGGGGTATGAGACGCGATCAAGGTGGAGCAGACAGTCCACCCTTGCCAGTTAGACACACAGAGGGTTGGGTCCTTAGAAGTCAAAGGAATTGAAGGACAACGCTCAAATTTGAAGGCGGCCATAAGAAGACACTCAAAACGAACGGTATGATATTCAACAAATATCAGCCAAGAGCAATCGAGTGTAAAAACACTGCCTATCTAGTGATTTCCTCTATCTGACGGCACATGTAAATAAAGCGTCCTCTCCCATTCTGGGTAAGGGAGTTGGGTTTCTCCTAAGAAAATTGGGTGAGACGAAGGGTACAGTCCAACTAAAAAGGTTGCCAAGGCCAAAACACGTGTATTTAGCCCTATAAGTGCCATAACAAGCCACATGCATGGCTCAAAAGATGATTATAAGCTTGAAGGACTATTAAATCGGTGCTGAGCCACTAATACCGAATAAAAAAATAAAGGCCGGCTTGGACTAATACGACCAATCTGGTCGATCAACACAGCACTCACAGTACAACCGCACTCGAAGTAACAACTCCATAACAAACACCAATCGGTTCAACGACCAACACAAAGTGCAAATCACTGCGCTCATAGAACGTCAACAATCGTCACTTTGACACTACCAAACCCAGGGACATTCTTTGCAGATCCTCCATTACAATCTCGTTGGCAAAAAAAGTGTAGGTTACAATATTTTTTCTTTTGATTGATGAAATGGGTTATAGCATTTCACAGTCGTTATTCAAAACTATCCGCTACTTTGACTCATCCTAATTTCAATAGACCTCTCCGTAAGTTTTGGCACTAACACAATAAACACCAAATTAATAATCACAAGTAATTAGAATTGCATAATTTTGGACTTGTTCAATTGAGGTTTTTTTGCGAAAATGTTGGTATACAACTTGCATATACTTGCTCCAAGATGGAGCTATCATGAGAATACATTCGCTTGCTATTCATGCACGGAAGGCTCTCTGGGGAGAATGCTAGTGAAGCGGCGCAGTGAAGAACAATGGAGCGTTTTGTGTACGACTCGAGCGTAACTGATATTCCAGACTCTTCTCTCCAGGTCTGAATCCTCTGACCACCTCCTAGCCATCTTTTCTGCAAGCATATCATCGTCTCAAGTTCCATTAATGCGATGCACCGTTCACTACCATTTTCCCCTACGCACCATTCGTGCATGAGTAGCAAGAGAATTTGTTCCCAAGACATCATCTTGAAGCCATTTCAGGCAAGCTGTGTACCAAAATGTTTCAAGAAGATACGCAATTTAACGGTACCGAAGTCGTGTAATTTTTATTTCTTCTGGTCATTATATTTAGTGTATATTACTCTAATGTCAAAACTTTTGGAACAACATGATATAAGAAAATTTTATTTTCTTCGCAGTGGTAAGTGATTTGGTGCATTAGGAAGAAAGATGATAAGCGATGCACTGGTTCGATCAACTCTCTCAGCACTCTTCTATATTCAATCAACTGAGCGCCTGCGAACGGCGTAGCTCGGTTAGCTACAGGAGTGCAAGAAGAATCGTTTCGACCAACATTTTCCGACATACATAAAGGAAACGGAATTCTCAGACTTTGAGCAAAGCATCAGGTGGAATATTCGAGGATCTCTGTGGAGATGAACGCGAAGAAACGGATTGATTACAAGAAGTGCTGAGATCCGCAATGTAAAAATGTAATATCGGGTCCTGTAAGGACATGAAGAAAAAAAGAATTTATTTCTAAGTTATTGATGATATGTAGAAATCATGCTCGATTGATTAGCTGTAGGACAGGATCTGGTTGTATCCCAGCACCGGCGATTTTACGGCAACTTTCTGGTAATTCATCAAAATATCCAGCAACTGCATGCCAATCGGCGATGTCCGTAGCATGCCAATGTATGAACGAACGAACCAATTCGATTGTCCGCGCACTCAGTCCTGACACGCAAACCTAATGCGAAAGAAAAGATGTAATGAAGAAAAGAATATCTAGAAATCTTGCTTCACAGAGCTGTATCAGTGTAATGAGAAGAGAAAAACACTATAATCTGATGTTATTCAAAACTGAATCTAAATTTCGATAAAAATTTAGGTTTTGAACTTTTTCTTACCAAACGCAAAGATTACTGATAAGCCTTTCTTTTCACATTTTCAGATACCAAGACCATTCATCTAGACAACTCAAATCAGCCAATAACTCAACCACTACAATTTTTACCTCTTCCACAATCGGGATCATACACTGTAAATAACACGCTTGAAATGAGCACAACACATTCAATTCATTTTCATATTGATCAAGCTCGGACGATATGAATACCTGAAAAAAAAACCACTCGATACAGGATAATTAAGTTTCGAATCAGATTCTAAATATAAAGTCTTATTCTCAAAAGAATCCACAAAGGATAAAAAGTGAACTAAAACCATGGTCACGCTAGAATGTAAAACCAACTATAAATTTGACAAAAGTCATTTCAATTTAGTCGCAAAATTTTTGTTACGGGAAGTATATATGGGCATTAAATCCGGTTAAGCTATTGAATAAAGTGAAAGTCTTTTTATGTAACCGCTCCAAGCGATGCATAAACTTTTAGATATACCCTCTGATGCAGAGTGATGTGCAAACGTCAGCCGGGACTTAAACTTGCAGCTCACTCTATCCGGGAGCGCGTGCTCTAACCCGTTGCACTACTGACATCCATTTTGCGCACCACTTGTGTGCAGTAGTGCAACGGGATAGAGCACGCGCTCCCGGATAGAGTGAACTGTGGGTTCGAGTCCCAGCTGACGCAAAAGTTTTGCACATCACTCCACATCAAAAGCTATTGGATATACATGTATTGAACTCAGTCAAGCTGACAGCTATAGGATATATATAGAGGGTGCGTAAAGAGTTCTATCAGTTTTGTATTAGGTTGGAAAGGAAATTTTCATTGTTAGGATGGGAATGACTTTTTTCGCATGAATCGTGTGTGATTTTCATATTATTTGAAAGGTCTATTTCTTGCGCATCTATTGATATATGAATTCTGGTCAATCACGATCGAAGCAAACGTTGGACTCTAAAAGGTTAAACACCGCCATCCGCACAGCGCCAAAATCGCTTTAGCAAAAAGGTGATGATTTGCGCTTGGTGGAATTTTGAAGGGATTTTGCAATTTGAACTCGTTCCGAATGGCAAATTCATCAATGCCGACTTCACTGCGAGCAGCTGGACCGAGTTCATGACAGGTTGACCGAGAAGTACCTAGAACTTGTTCGTCGAAAGCGCGCTTTGTTTCAGCAAGACAATACAAAACCAAAGACAGCCAAAAAGACCAAAGCAAAATTTGAAGAATTGGACGAAGTTGAGTTCTCCGCATCCACCTTATAGTCCGGACATTGTTCCATCTGATTACGGCCTTTTCCGATCAATGCAACACTTTTTGGAAGGTCGCCGATTTGAATCTTTTGATGAAGTTGAAGAAGCATATCAAGAGTTCTCTGATTCAAAGCCGAAGGAGTGGTCCTTCGAGCAGATCCGAAACCTGGCGGATCGATGGCAAAAAGTGGTGGATAATGGTGGCCTGTATCTTGAAGAATTGTCGTTGTTGTTTGTTGTCTGAATATATGCACAAATTTCAATGTTTTATCAAACGATGAAAACTTTCTTTCCACCCTAGTATTTTGAAAATGTTAGCACTGATATAATATTTTTCACTAATGCTGATTATTTTATTAAATTCTTTGCTCAGTTTTGGTCTAGAATCTGTTATTTATTTGTCTATTTTCAAGTGTGCTCATATTAAGGATCGTAAAAATCAGCGAGGTCGTAGTAGTTGAGTTGCACAAGATGGGAATAAAACGGCCGACATTGTTGAAATCTGCTGGTTTCAAACATGCAAGTCTCCATGAAGCCGTGAAATGTTTCAAAGAGATTGGAGGGATTGAGGATCAAGGATCTTCCTCGAAATGGTCGTCCAGCCACCTTGCCCACTGCAGAGAGCATTCAGAAAATCTGTTGCCAAGTTGAACGAAATCCGGAGATATCGATGCGCAAAATGGTTTGGGAAGCTCAAGATCAGCTAGCGAAGCGTCCGAAACATTGTCAAAAATAAGCTGAAGCTGCGCAGCTCGTGTTAACTTTCTGGACAGGATGATGAAAGGAGAACGGTTTCCCAAGGCTTGCCGATTGTTTCGTTTGAAGCTGGTGGTCGTTCGTTAGATGTTTTACACGGATGAGAACAAACTGCGGTAAAACCACCCCACAATAGCTAGAATTGACGTCAACTTTGCAAAAAGGGTCAGCAGAAGTCCGCAGTAGCGGAAACCATAGGCTACAGTCAATTTCTGGTCTTTGTGATGGTTTAGGCCGGCATTTGCGCCATCGAAAAGACGCCACTGGTCTTCATCTACGTAAAAAAAACCAACGCTGCTAGCTAACACCAGCGATATTCACGAGGCGTACTGGAGCCTTGAAGTGCTCAACACTTTGGCGCCGATGGATTTACGCTTCAGCAGGACTGGGCTCTTGCGTAATCGGGACGTCCTACGATTGCCACCCGTCAGGAGTGAGTTAAACTCTCAGGATCTCAACCCAATGGATTATTTCGTGTAGTCCATATTAAGGAAAAAGCCTTGGCTACTCTTTACACTGGCGTAGACACACTGAAAACGACTTTGAACGTGTTTGGGAAGAAATTATAGTGCAAATGTGTGCGAGCATCTCGCCCCCATCCCGAAAAGGGTGAAACGAGGGTTCAACTCTCACCCGAAGTTCTAAGTTTTGCTTGACACTGAACATTTTGAATATATAGTACAACTAACGTTAGAAAATTTACCCGTCCGGCGATTTGAGTGAAACTTAATGGCTTTCCTCTAAAGCAAGGAATTCCTCAAATAAGAAACTACCGAAGAAGTTTTTGCAAATTGTAAAAAAACACGGACCAAGCAATAAGCTTATTGTGTCGGAATTTGATTTTCTGCATTCAGTAACTCATTGAACAAACAAGGCCGATATTTTCTTGCAGTGAAATTTTTAAAAAATCAAAAATTAGTGAAAATAATCAGAAAACTCGCCTGATTCATAGAGTTCGACTTTTCGGGGATACTTCGTCTCCCTACTTCATGATGGCATTGATTATCGCACTAAAAACAATGATTATTTTGAAGAGTGTTCAGCCTGAAGGTTCACATAGACGAACTTTGTCACCCGTCCACAGCGAGTGCATTTCTTCGGTGAATCACATATGAACCCAAAGAATTATCCCTTTGATTGGATATTCGTGTAAAATAACGATTAGAGGTGCCATACAGCGTGAACGCAGTCATTGGTCCGTTCCCTCGCTCAAGGCAACGCTCTGGGCGATGTGGGCCTAGAGATCTTTATGGTTCTAGATGACTCGAGATTATCCAGCATTCAACAAATCAATCAACAAATACAAATCATCATAATCCATCAGAAGGAATTCACATAAAGAATCCCATAAAAACAGCTGTGGAATCACAAGAAATACTCCATACATCATGATCCATCATAGAGATTGATAAACTGACAGTCAATTTTTAGAAAATTTACCGGTCAAGAATTTTTCCAAAGAGGTTTTTTGTGAACCTCAAGTGCACAAAACGCCGTCTCTGCTCTCTCATATTCGAATTTTATTTTTTAGATCCATTGAATGAATATTGCGGTAGGAAATCTAGAACCCATCAGGCTCAAAATGGTCAATGTTTGATAGTCGGACTTTTGATTTAGTTCGCCGTGAACAATATAGTGACCGCGCGACCTGGAATGGATTGATAATGCCGACAATTTCAGATCTTTAGCATTACTGCTGGACGGCGCACCATTTTTTGAGTATCTGCACGTTCTACTTCTACCTATTCTATCGCCTCTACACTCAGAGATTGTACCACTAATGATATGTCAAAGTAAACAAATCTTGTGAACGGCTGCAGTTGCTGCTTTCCACAGTTGTTCGTCATCGATGAATGCCTCCGCTACTTCGAGCAGGCTAACGCCTCTAGCCTCCGAGCACCCTGACTCGACGTCTGCCAGGAAAATTCGTCATCCACGAACACTTGTGCGCCTTATGACACAAAATGCCACCTGCCGGAGTTTGTTCGTCGTCCACCAGTCAGGGCTCGACCCGCATGTCGTTCAACGTGCCGTATTGAGGATGAGCGTGTCTCATCGTGTTATTGTGACGCTTTGGCCATTGTTTCTTCTACCACTGACCATTGCCATTAATTATCAATGCTCATATCCTCTTTTCGCTATCCATCGTGTTATTACATTGTCATGGCTGACGCAAATCGCCCTTCTTATTGATAGTAAGTCGTCTATTTCTCTTCGTTCACATTGTGTTCTCGCACATCCTCATTTGCAGTTTTACCGTTCAATATTTTCCTTAACGCTTCTATCGTACTACCGTATCCCTACTCCATGTTATCGCTCATGGAACTCATCAGATACATGAGCTGGTACTATTGTGCTGTCGCATAGTATCATTCTTCCATTACAATTCACTACACATAAAGCTAAAAAAAAGTATAAAGCTCTCGACGTTGATCAGCCCCTGAGGGATGCGCCATTCATTCGTCTTCAATTTTCAACTTCGTTTAAGTTGATTGAATGCGTATGGCCTTTACAATGACTCGCGGTGGCCTCCCACTGTACCGAGTCAGTGCTGTTTATCCACCCAGACAAGACTGAGACCTGTCTATTACCAATTTACCGACCTCGGAGAGATGGATGGCTTGGTGAGCCATGACCGCGAGATCGAATCGTCGACCCCGTGTGGACGCAAAGCACCTCTAACCACTGCGCCACATGCGCCCTTTAATACAAATACAAAAGTTGAAATACCCTTGTTTTGGTGGCGAAGATTCACAATTATCAGGTATCTCACCAGCCTATCAAAAAGCACGGTCGTTCACTTCAATATTATCGAGCGTTCTCCCCTCCATAAGGCCGGCCAATTCACTGAATGCGTTATAGACTCCCTGAATACACTATGATGACCTAAAGAAGCCTAACGGCTTCCCATGTCGTTTTTACCGTCCTAGAAAAGTCTGGCACCGATTTTTCAAGCCAAGAGAGACAATCTACTTATGTCTTGGGTGTAGGGATCAAACCAACGACTATCGGAATCGCAGAGGCACATCTAAACCTTACGTTTCACCCGAACTGTACATTAGCTTATTGTGAATGGCAAACCTTTAAAAATGTAATTGGTTCTACATCGGCAAGACATGGTCGAACTTCTGTGAAATGAGAACGTTTAAACGAACAGATAAAATTTGACGGTGAAAATATCGTGTCCGCTGACTGAAAGCGTTCATAGTGTTATAGCGTGTACGTGTTCCATACCATTAAGTTGAGCAAAAATTCTAGAAAACTCTTGAAAACTCTAATTTTTGATATCTTTGTGTCTTTTGTATTGATTTTTTTGGTACATTTCACCTAGTTCATTGATTTCAGCTCTAAAATGCAAATTAAACAGTATGATTCGCGTGTGTTGGTCCGCCATTGTTGGGGAAAAAGTTTAACGATCCTCAAACTCGTCGATGAAATTAATGAGAGTGAAGGTGCTGGTATGGCTACAAAATCGACCGTGGCAGATGTTTTGAGCCATTCAAACAGGCAATTTCGATCTCGGAGACGTGCCTCGTTCTGGCCGGCCATTTTTTTTTTGGATGAAATAGATTTGCAAGCCGCTTGAATGCCGAACCTTTACCGAGTAATTGTGATTCGACTGAAGAGCTTAGAAGAACAAAACTGATCTATGGCATCGATTGTTCCTAAAACCTCGTAATAAACATCCAAAATAATTTCAAAAAAAAGAATGTCTAAACTCTGATACACGCCCCACTCTAAGCCCTGTATTATTAGCAAGGAGGGAGGCGTATGTGGTGACGGCACAGTGTACAATGACACTGGTCCATCACCACTTCTCAGTCGATGGACTCGGTTGGTGGAATAATTGATCCATGGCATCGACTGTTTTTGAAAACCTCGCAATAAACATTCAGATAATTTTTAAAAATGTATAAAGCCTTTTTTCAAAAACAGCCGATGCCATGGATCAATTTTGTTCTACCAGCCGAAATCCATCGACTGAGAAGTGTGCAATGACACTGTGCCGTCACCACATGCGCCTCCCTCCTTGCTACAATGCAGGGCTTAATATGGGGCGTGGGTCACTGATGAGGAGGGCGAGACATCTGAAACACGCGTGTATGGCCCTGGCGTACCACCTCGCTTAGGCTTCAAAACATTCTCTTTTTTTTTGAAGAGCTTTGTTTCGCAGTTGTTGATTTGGGCATAAAAACAGAACTTAAAACTAAAAACGACGGATCTATACTTTGAAGAATAGTTATTGTCTCTAGCATTAAGTTGCGCACAAAAACAAAACTTCAAAAATGTTCTGAGAACTTTTTGCTCAACCCTAAATGGAGAACTTACGGTATCTTTACATTGTTCCACACAGCACTTTGTACGTTGTTCGGCAAGTTTACAATACAATAAGAATGTAGTGTAGTCAAGTACCAATGGATGAAATGGAAAGTCATAAAAGGAATTTGCTGACATATTAAAGCTATACTCGAAATCATGTTGAAACTTTGCATTACATCGCTGCAAAGAAGAGACATCAATTAGCATTACTATACAGATAATAAAACTCCAGTAGAAAGTTCCATATTTCGAGAAGAAGGGATTATATCCGTTGAAATACGGATAGATTTACAAAACTGATCATAAAAGGACTGAGGATCGCAGAATGTACTGTTGTCGCTATGTAGACGCCGAAGTTGGCGCCCGAACTAATAAAAGGTGCCATAGATGTTTAGCAACGCAGCATTTCTTTTCTACTTCCTCTTCAAGTAATCCATATTCCAAGAATCCTTATGTTTTTACTGCTTTTTCGCAGTGTTATGATTTAAATATTTTCAAGAGAATTGAGTGGTAAGCAAAAATTAGACCTCAGTCCAATAACATTATCCCGGGTTTACAGAGCAATATTGCTAGCTCGACCAAACCTGTTAGTGATTGGTGGCTGATAGCTATGTTAAAAAGGTATTGAAGAATGAGTGATGAGTAAGCGGTGCCTCGGTGGTGTAATGGTAGCCTTGCGTTCTCGGTATGCATGAACCCCGGGTTCAAATCCCGTCTGACGTCGAGTTTTTGTTTACCACTCAATCATCTTAGGAACGTCTATTCCCATGTATTTATTGGTTTTATCTGATTTCATTCACTTACTCATTCATAGATTGTTTTCACTAACTTATGCATTTCGATTCCACGAAAGGTATTATTTGTTTCTCCTGCACTTTCGAGATTCTGATTGAACTCCGTATCGTTAACAGATACAATAATTTTATAATTCCCCTATTCTCCCGACCAGCCCGTAATTCTTACCAATTTCGGCCATTAAGTAACCCCTGGGTAGAGTGTCGCTTGTGGCTTGACGTCGAGTTTGTCGCACCGAGTTTCTGGACATAAGTACCGTGCTCATTCTTGATTTTAGTCACCGTGACTAAGGATAACCGTCCTGCTGTAGCTCAGCAAGATTCTGGCATAACAGAAAATCCCCCTGGTTTTGATCGTCAATTCGAAGTGTGTCAAACCATTTTCGGATCAATGACACTCAAAGGTGTCAATTCAAGCTTTCGCGGCACAGAAATATCTATGCGAAGTTTTCTGTCTTTTACGCGTCATCAATCCCTATCAAATCCCGTGCAATGTTATGACAATAAAAAGTCATTCATAATCAATCGAGATGATTATTACAGATTTTTTTCTGAAGAAAATGTAAATCATGTTAAGACTCTAATGTAAATGGCTTAGAAGCCCAGAGTCGGACTATGAAAACCAGCAGTTCGCAGTCCATAGAGGAATCAACTATTTCTTTTGTGTATAGACGTTTCTCAGACAGCTACGTATTTACTCATTTGATCAAAGAACACTCGCTTTATCTACAGCACGTCTCATAAAGATGTGTAAAGTTGTCAAATTTTTTTAGTAGCAATCAATATTACGTCTTATTTGCGCGTCATTGTTTTTCATTAGTTCCCATGAGCGTTAATTAGGACTACGGTACGGTATATCTATGATATTAATTCCGTACAGTATTTAATGAGGATATATCGGATTTAGCAGATGTTCTTAGTATCGTGTACTATTTAACCGAACATGTCAACTTTCAACTGTCAATACTATAGCATTCACCTGAAAACACTCGGCATCGGTACCGTTTTCATCTGATAAATACATAAAATCGCGCTTCAACCGAAACGATTCAGCTTCTACGACCAATATAACTATTATTAGACAGACAGACATTGTAATGAAAGACTGCATAGTCATAATCTGAAACGTCTTAATAAGATAAAAAGTTTGAAAAACTCGAACAAGAACAGATTAACCCAATTGATAAGATAACTGATGTGCCTCCGTTGTCTCTACAAATAAGTTCACCATTTCGGATAAAAAAGTCAACTAATAATGGAACGGTTTCACAATTTTGAACTGCTTTGCTATTATGCGCACTTGATGGTGCTCTTTCATCAGCGTCAGTTGACGAGGGATATCGTCAGTTGCCATTTGATACCATCACAAAAAGGTTAAGTAGGTTAAGACTTTGGCTGTTGATCAATCCCTGTCAGATGGCGCCATGCATTCTTCTCTAATTTTGACTTCGTTTAAGGTGATTGAACGCATATCTGGCCTTCAAAATGAATCGCGATGCCCCCGCATCGAATAAGTGCCCTTATCTTCCGGACAAGTTTAGTACCAGTCTGGTACCAATTTGCCGACCCCGGCGGGATGGTTAGCTTGGTGAGCAATGAACGTGAGATCGAACGATGAACCCTTGTGTACGACACAGAAGCACCTCTAATCACTGAGCCACATGCGCTCTTGGTATTATCAAACGTTCAATAACTCTCATAAAATGGTTATCTCACTCATTTACCTAGGAGTCGATGTCAACGGTGTAGCGTAAGTCTAATATTAAAATTCAGAACAAGGGCATCTCTGCTCAGTCAATGCCTGGCCGCCCTCTGGTAATCAAAGACCGAATGACTGAAGAACACCATAGAACACCCACTAGTGTTGCTTGCTGTTAACCTTTCAAAAAAATGAAACGATACACGTATTGAAGCATTATTCGATATTTTTAGGACACAATCGTCATCTCAAACCATCCCAACTGACGGCTTGAACACACAGGAATCTGGGCACTGATAGGGGTCACCGTGGACGGGAGTTCACAGACGTAATCAGAGCTTACGAAATTAGTACGTTACCGTAGCAACTAATGCTAAAAACAACGGGTGAACAACCAGCCAACTTACGATATCCAATATTACTGATATTCTATTAGGAAAAAGTTTCCTCAACACCCGCGAAAAATTCAAATCTCATGTTTGTTTCACTCAGTATCGGTTACTGTAAGTTAAAAGAATATCTCAGGCTTATTTCCATACGAAAACTCCCCATACAAGATTCTACGATGCGTTGAAGGAAAAAAACCCGACAATGATTCGGCGAAAGCGCACACTGTTTCAGCAAGACAATGCCAAACCTCACACCGCAAGAGAAAAGACTAAGGAGAAGTCTAATCAAACTGGAGAGAAGTCGAGGTCCTGGACGCAATACCTACAGTCCAGATGCTGCTCCGTCCGATTATGGTCCATTTCGGCTCAATAGAACATTACCTGCGTGGACGCCGACTCGAGAATCGAGACATCTGCTTAAGTTGAACAAGCATTTCAGGAATTTTTGATTCAAAGCCAAAGGAATGGTGATTTCGAAGATCAGGAAAGCTTGCAGATCGCGGATAATGATCGCCTTTAGTTCAAAGAATAATTATTGCTATTTTGACTGAATTCATGCAAAAACTCTGAAATTTCGGTGCGAGTGTTAAGGAAAAGAAAAACGCGTTTTCTTCGACCTAAGAGTATATTCTATATCATAAACAAAACTCTCCAAAAAATTCCAGAGTAATTCTACGTAATACTGGCACATAACAATCAAGTTCGTCGCTACAAAACCAGTCATGTGAGCATAAAATGATAGACATCTCCACAGACAATGTGAAAATACACCGAACGTCGAAATCTGTGAATGGAATCAGTTGTTGTCCGACGCGAGTCAATCTAGGCCATGACGAAACCTCGCCACGAGATGAATTGCGTTTGTATGCGACGTCATCACTGACAACATGTGAAGATGCGACCATAACCCCCGACCGTCCTGTCCACCACTTCCTAACCAAAGGCTACCTATGAGTCGGCCTAGAAAAAAAGCAAAACAAATTAGCCATCATTTTGGGTTGGTCAGCTACTATGTCATCAGTGATTTATGCGCATAACGTAGGCCACGCTCCACGTCAGTGTTATCTTTTCGATTCACATCGCGATAAGATCTAACCTTCGTCAGTTTGCACTGTCACCACTGCTACTTCTGTAGACATTCATTTAACATTTTATCGGAAAGATTGTTGTTATAATTTAGTAATATAACGAGTAAGCATAAAGCACGTCAAAACGATCCGGAAACCATCATCAACAAAACATTTACGCAACAGTGCAGCAGAGAGTTATATAACAAATAATGGGATGCACGACAGATCATAGAAACGTTTTTACGACTCCGCTGCATAAGTGTCGTTCTCGACGACATCCTCGATCTCACCCTCGTCGTCAGCAGTAGCCTCCTGGTACTGCTGGTATTCTGACACGAGATCGTTCATATTTGACTCGGCTTCGGTGAATTCCATTTCATCCATACCCTCACCAGTGTACCAATGGAGGAAGGCCTTACGGCGGAACATAGCTGAAAAACACGTAATTCAACGCTGAAGCCTATTCATTCCATAAGCTGCATAAGCACCAAAAACTAACCTGTGAATTGCTCAGAAATGCGCTTGAATAACTCTTGAATTGCAGTAGAGTTTCCTACGAATGTTGCTGACATCTTCAATCCACGTGGTGGGATATCGCAAACAGCTGTTTTCACATTGTTGGGGATCCATTCAACAAAGTATGATGAATTCTTATTCTGCACTGACATCATCTGATCATCAACCTCCTGTAATGCCGCTGTCTATCGGTGATCGTCTTCACTGTTTGAGACAACGATAAAAGTCTTGTAAAAATAACTTACACGCATGCTCATACGTCCTCGGAACATAGCTGCAACGGTAAGATAGCGTCCATGACGTGGATCACAAGCGGCCATCATGTTTTTGGCGTCAAACATCTACAAAAGAAGAGAAAATTCCCTTCGAATTTTTTCTCATTGAGTGCTTATGACAAATACCTGTTGAGTGAGTTCTGCAACAGTTAATGCACGATATGCCTGAGCTCCTTTGGCTGACAAAGGTGCGAATCCTGGCATAAAGAAATGAAGCCGAGGAAACGGTACCATGTTGACGGCTAATTTGCGGAGATCGGCGTTCAGCTGTCCAGGGAAGCGCAAACACGTCGTCACTCCGGACATCGTCACGGATACTGTAACCACAAACGTTTTCCTAAACATTGTCGCGAATACTACCCTCTTGTCTGATTCATCTCGCTTCGTTTATTCCACCAAAATCAGTTTTTCAAGACGAGTCTATATCATGGTTGACCGTAAAGTCTATAACAATAACTAGAAATTTATATCACTCCCACTAGTCCGACTTTTCATTCCACACGAAAGACTACCACCGACCATTTTTAAAATAAACATGAAGGACAGATGATAAAACCCTCGGCGGTGATCAATTCCTGAGAGATGTACCATGCATTCGTCTTCAATTGTTTTTTTGAGTTCGTTTGAGGTGACTGAATGCATATCTAGCCTTTACAATGGCTCGCGATGACCCACCGCTGTATCGAGTCCAGTGCTGTTTATCCTCCCAAACACAGTCTGGGACCAGCCTGGTAATAATTTAGCGACGACGGAGGGATAGATAGCTTGGTGAGCCATGAGCGCAAGACCGAACCATTGACCTCGTGTGCGACACAGAGCACCTCCAATTTCTGCTCCACATGCGCCCGAACTACATAACTGGTCTAACTACTCCTTTTCACAATACTATTACAAAATTGTCCTCAACAACTAGCAAAGATATCTGTCTGGTGGCTCTACTAACCACAAGCCGTCACCGTGCTCAAATAATTCTTGTAATCCTAGCCATTTGCTAAGATTTCCGCCCAATTTTACCTATGATGATCCAGCGAATTCCCAAGATTTTATACTGTAAATGAAAATAATACTGAAACGCTAGCCCTTCTTGTCACGCCTATCAAAAAACACATTCACTGGAAGAAATGTAAAGGAAGCATTAGAGTCTAAGGACAAATCGATACGCTCCAACGACTACTGACCTAATTCATCCCATTAAAATAATGGGCAAACCCATATTTGCAAGGCGGAAAACAATTATCCCGAAAATTTTGATGCAATGACATTTCACTCGCTGTCAAAGAATTCGTGAATTATTGATATATGGCACAGCGCTATTGAACTCCTAATTAAAGATTGTCCCGTCAGCGAAAACTACTGCCACAGTGGCGCCCTTATCATCACATTTCTCAAAAAAAAAAAAAAACATGAAAGCATCATTGAAATTCAAGGACAAATCGACAATTCCCACGCACCAGACCACTAGGCTGATACAATCTTCGTCAATAACTTCAACAGCCATAATTCAGTTCATCATCGAGCGACAGAACAGGTAGAAGTAGAGCATCCTCTACTCCTATTTATCCGACTCGACGACCGAAACCCTAGATCAAAAGAGGTGCGCACTGACAGATAATTCTTCCAGATCTCTCAAATCAAGCCTATCGACTTTAATCTGTCTCAGTGGTATGACACGTTTTCTAGCCGATCAACATCTAGAATACAATCCGCATCCTAGATTGACCAGTCGCCTACGTCGTTCGACAGCGACCACTCTTAACCAATGGGCTAGGATTATCTAACCCATACCCCTTCTGATGAATACATCACGCACCGCTAAGGCTAACAAACACTTTACTCGCCATACTAGGTGAACCCTAGAGAGCAGCCATAGCGATGATCTCACCTCAAAATAGGAGCATATTTGGGTACGTCTTGAAAACGGAAAGCAAAATCTTAGGTTGATTGTAATAGAACTACCAGATAGGAGAACAACTGGCAAACGACATTACTACCGTACGGATATTATACCACACCGTATCTGTTCGGATTCATGACATTAGACGACCTTCGTCTATATTATAGTCTGCGAATTCATGATTTCTAGATTAGCTAAAGAATTGTGAAGCTTGTCGCGATTGGACCATTTCGGGTCCATTCCTATGTATTGGCGTTGAACATATTTGATTACCGTAGGATTTCACAACCTCTTTTTATATGAAGATGAAGGTACCAATATAAATGTTTGGTGGTTTCCATAAGTTTTGGCACCAGAGCAGCAATAAGTACCAAATATATCGACCAGGGATGGTTGAAACTGAACGATTCTGATATCGTTCAACTGCGGATTTTCTTGCGAACATTTTGGCATACAATTTGCCTAAACGTGCTCTTATATGGAGCTGTCGTGGGAACAAAGTCGCTTGCTACTCATGCACGAAGATCATTGGAGCTTCCTGTGGACGGCACAAGAGCAATCGATCCTCTATGGTGTTCTATCTAGCTTTCAACATCGAGAATCACTGTCTATCTATCCTTTCCGCGAACGTATCACTCCAAAGCTAAGCTCCAATAATTTTTCGCACCGCTCACTAGCTTCCTGCCCCTAGGCGTCATTCGTGCATGAGCAGTAAGCGCACTTGTTCCCAAGACGGATCCACTTTGAAGCAAGTATAGATAAGTTGTATGCCGAAGCGTTCGCAAGAAAATGCGCAATTCACCGAAGCCAAAATCATGTAATTATAATCCTCTCTTAATAATCTCTGTAATTATAATCTTTTTTAAAAGCCGTAAGCTCGACTGCCGGTCACCACAAAGTCAGGTAATAACATCATCCTACTTTGGGTGCTTAATTTTACTCGGCGTCGGTTTCTTTGGAGGATTGTTTCACCTCAAGGGATCGACGGAACCGAGGGAGAGTGCTACTGATGAGTCCCAATAGGACGAAATAGGCGCCTATATAGCACTAGACCTATGGCTCAAAATATGCATATCCTTATCAGATTAAATCATTTTGAGCGGGTCTGTAAAAAAAGCAGTCGATAGCAGAAGTATAATCCTCTCTTTTTAAAATTTGGTGCTTATTGCTCTGGTGCCAAAACTTGCAGAACGACCTAATAAACATGGTCAATAGCTGCACGAATAAACAGGCACTTTACATAATTTTGTCAAAACATACCTAGATGATTGAGATCTCCATAAGTCGGATTAGTGAGTTTGAGCGTCCGGAAACATATATCATAGAGAGCCTCATTGTCTATGCAGAATGTCTCATCTGTATTTTCAACGAGTTGATGAACAGACAGGGTGGCGTTATAAGGCTCAACTACTGTGTCTGAGACCTGAAAATGTATGAACATTGAGTTCGTAAACGTGTTACAACTGGCCATGGTGCCCAAGAAAGCGAGAAAAGCGCTTCTTTCTACACTTGAAAGTTTTCAAGTTGGGTTTACATAACGGATAAAATGACCGCCTCAAAAAGGCTAACCTTGGGCGACGGTACAACTGAAAAGGAAGCCATGATGCGATCGGGGTACTCTTCACGGATTTTAGCTATCAACAACGTTCCCATTCCTGATCCAGTACCTCCTCCGAGTGAGTGTGTAAGTTGGAAACCCTAGACACAGAATTAGAAACAATCATACCTAGTAAAACAAAATGTGTCTAACCTGAAGACAATCACAAGCTTCAGCTTCTTTGCGAACAACGTCAAGAATACTATCAACGAGCTCGGCTCCTTCTGTGTAATGACCTTTAGCCCAGTTGTTTCCAGCTCCAGACTGACCAAAAACGAAGTTGTCCGGGCGGAAAAGCGCACCGAACGGTCCGGAACGGACCGAGTCCATCGTTCCTGGCTCAAGATCGACCAAAATAGCTCGTGGAACATACTTTCCACCTAAAATTTTAACAAGTCTACATACGACAAGAACGTAGAAAGAATTTAGTCTGAATCAACCAACCATTGGCCTCGTTATAGTAAACGTTGATCCTTCTCTAGTTGAAGATCACTTTCGCCCTTGTAAGTTCCATCAGGCTGGATGCCATGCTCATCGGAGATCACCTCCCAGAACTGAAAACGCACACACTAGCCAGCCAACATTGTCAATGATTATTACTGCGAAGAAAAAAATGCGCAGATGGATGAATCTCTCGGCGCCGATCAATCCCTAAGGAATGTGTTATGCATTAGTCATCAATTTCTGGCTACATCTGAGGTACTCGAAAGCAAATCTGATCTTTACAATGACTCACGATGGTCTAGCAAGTCTGGTGCCAATGCACCGATCCCGGAGAGAGGAAAAGTTTGGCGAACCTTGGGCGCGGAATCGAACCATCGACCATGTGTGCGATGCGGAGCGCTTCTAACCACTGCGCACATGCGCAATTATGCATAATCAAACTAGGAATCTTTCTATTTTATCGCTTTAGTGGTGGTATGATGCTATAGATATATAACCGATAATGAGTAACGCTGGGGTAATAAAGTGATCACCTTTGAGTAGCGCATTGGCGCAGAGGTTGAGGTTAGAGGTGACCAGCGTCACACACAAGGTTAACAGTTCGATCTCGCGCCTATGGCCCACCAAGACATCCATCCATCCGAGTCACTGAATTGGTACCACAGGCTGGTCTCAGACTTGTCTGGGAGCATCAACAGCAATGACTTGGTACAGCGGAAAGCCACTACGAATCATTGTAAAGGCCAGGAATGCCTTCAATCTCTCGAACAAAGCTATGAACTGAAGAGAAATCCATGGCGCATACCTCAGCGATCGATCAAAGCCGAGAGCTTTATCCTCTTATCCTTTAATGCTCATTAATGAGGAGCTCAGGCGGAAATCGAACCCGCCTATCGCCCAATCCGGGGCGCATGCTAATCGACTGCACTATCAACGTTCCTCCTAATTGGCCATCACTCCTTCTACAGTACAAGGCATCGATCTGCCCAGAAAAAAGTTTGACCTGGCAGGCACATATCGACATTGATCGTTCCCTAAGCGGCGGCGCCATGAAATCGCGTTCGATTTCTTCGCATCATTTGGGTGGTGTGAATGCACGATTGGCCTTTCGAATGGCTCGCGGGTGGCCCAACGTATGCATCGAGTCAGTGCTGCTTATCCCTCCAGACAAATCCTAGTAGCAGTCTGGCTCAGTTTACCGACCCAGGAGAGACAGGTTTGGTGAGCGATAAGCGCGGGAGCGAACCATCGACCTCGTTCGCGTTCGCGACGCACACAGAGCACCTCTAACCACTGCACCACATGAGGAACTCCATCCTTCATGAGAAAATCTGTAAAGATCATGTCAGAGTCTCATCGCACGTTGATGCGACTTCTGAGTCTCGTGGCGCAAAAATCCAAACTCCCCTGAAATCGAAGCGATCAAGAGCAGCGCCCAGAAAAATTCTAGAGAGAGGGTTAAAAACAACGGATTAACCCACCTTGGCTCCAATTTGATTGCCGCACTGACCGGCTTGTATGTGGACGATTTCACGCATCTCGTTCAAGAACTAACTGAAAGACGACCTTCTAGCTGAAAGTTGGATGAACACAGTGAACCACTACGCGACCGATCGCCGAACGACCGCGACACGCACGCAACGCGCCACACGACATTCCCGCCACTCACCCACCACTCACAGACGGAGGCCGCCCGCCAGGTGGGCGGGACCAACGAATCACTACCTCGAGCAGGCCTCGCCCCGCCCCTATTTCGCAATGCGCGGGAAATTCAAACGGATCTTTAGAGTGGAGCCGTATCGACGAGGCTTTTGAGCGTCGGTCAAGTGAGCGGGTGCTGAGTCATTCATTCATGGTTCGTTAACCTCACCTAAACCTTTTCTCAATGGGACTCTTAGACTCTTAGATCTGAACAATTCCGGAGAAACCGCCCTCCCCGTCCAGGCGGCGAAATCTACGAATTTTCGCATAAAAATGACCAATAGTGATAATTCGTTGATTTACCAGCCCGAATCGATAGGAGCGATTCCTACGCTATTGTGCGCTATTGCGATTGATGTTGATCTTCGCAAACCCTCTAACCCCTAAGAGACGACGTGTACCACCTGAGGTACACGATTATTCAAAGGCTTTCCTCGCTGGACAAAACTTTTCTCCCAGACATTTAGTAATCACTCGAAATCCTATATCTTTGCGACTTCAACGATATGTTTGATTTTTGGAAAAGCCTCTTTATTGCTAAGAGAATTGAGTGGTAAGTAGAAAACACCATTTCAGGTGGGAATCGAACCCGCGTTTCATCCTATCTGGGGACGCGTTCTCTAGCACTACACCACCGAGGCACAATTGCACGACCCATTATTCTTCAACATCTCAATGTTAGCTTCAGACACTAACCTTTGACAGTTAAACCGCATACCCGACCAAACCTGTCAAAGGTTGGTGGCTGATAGCTAACATTGAGATGTTGAAGAATAATGGGTCGTGCAATTGTGCCTCGGTGGTGTAGTGGTAGAGCACGCGTCCCCGGATAGGATGAAACGCGGGTTCGATTCCCGCCTGAGGCCGTGTTTCTGCTCACCACTCAATTCTCTTAGGTATACAGAAAACATCATAACATGGCGAAATGCATTTTGAAAAATCCTTTATTGCATTGTAACAGCGAAATTAAACTTATGTTTCACACTTAGTTTGCTTTATCTGCTAAGCTGAGTAGTGTATATTGGCATTGGCTTATCGCCAAATTCCTACTAGTCATTCGATAGCCCAAATCTCAAGGATTTTGATTCTTCAGTTCGTTTTTCGAAAAGTTATCATAGAACGCCGCAAGAGCGAAAAGAAGATTACGTTTCGCACTCGGTTTTTATCGTGTAGAAAAGTTATACATGCACAAAAAACATATGACCATGTAGAGAAAAATCACAGAATCTCAGAGCAACACAGAAAAAAACCTAAGGTTCTACTTTCCAAGTGGAAAAAAATCCTGATTGAATAGCGGAAATCGCGCGCGCGCCTTCTGTAAGCTGCGCTGTCCGATCGATCGACTGTCGTCCCTGAGGGGCTAAAAAGATCTGCTGAATGAAGTTGCTGCAGTCATCTTTATAAAATTGGCATTCTTTGCGGTTGAAAATGTTTGTGATAGGCCTTTTCTTTGAAAAACAAAGATCCATAGTACATGCGAAGTGACGTGGCCAAAAGAGGAACCTTACTACAAAGGATAAAGGATAAAGCCTTCGGCGTTGATCAATCCCTGAGGGATACGCCATGCATTCGACTTCAATTTCTAACTTCGTTTGAGGTGACTGAATACATATCTGGCCTTTACAATGACTCGCGGTGGCCTCCCGCTGAACCAAGTCAGTGCTGCTTATCCTCCCAGACAAGTCTGAGATTTGTCTGGTACCAATTTACCGGCCCCGGAGGGATGGATGGCTTGGTGAGCCATGAGCGCGAGATCGAACCATTGACCTCGTGTGCGACGCAGAGCACCTCTAACCACTGCGCCGCATGCGCTCTCAACCTTACTATATATCACAAGAAACTATTCCATTGTAAATAGGATAAAGAAGCCAGTAGCCTTTCTTGGATCCTATAGAGAGTAGTAATCGATTATGGATTTGTAGGTCACTCGAAAAATGAACGAACTGACGACATTAGTTGGCGGAACGAATGAATGAACTCGCTCGAATCGAAAGCCCCACCAGTCAACGTGAGAATCACATTGGGTAAGCAGGAAATTTTCCGGACTTTTTCTTTCTTGTTAATTATTTTTCAGAGGCATTTAAGTTTTTGCTTTTACTATAGTTTAGAGCAGCTTCCTACGGTTATATTTTGATATATAACACTTCAACATCTGCTTTAATATGGAATTATCGCGAGAGCAAAACGTTTGAGAGACGCAGAGGGTTGGGTCCATGGCTCCGAAAGGGTTGACCATACTCGTGTACCATCAACAATCGTTTTTGCTCTCAAGACAATTCCATCCCAAAAAACAAATGTGTAAGTTTTATAGATCAAAATCACCGAAAGAAGCTGCTCTAGACGATAGTGAAAACGAAAGCCTAAATGCATGAAAAATAACCAATAAAAATGAAAATGATGCTTTCATTATTATTTGAGCCAACTGGTCATGTGGTCTGGTAAGGGCTTTTGTACAGCCCGATACACGTGTTTCGTCCTTACAGACTCGTCAGTCGGGCAGAACCCGTCGTCTTTCGATATTTTTGTAGTCAGTTCTCTCGGGAGCTCTGCTCCCTTACAGAGAGTCATCGAAGACGAACGTTTCACCCTTTATGTCAAGCGAAATTTTCACCTGACACAGAGCGTTTGCGCACTCGATTGCTCTTTGGCTGGTACAAGAGTCTTTACCAGAGCACATGACAAGTTGGCCCAAATAATAATGAAAGGATCTATTGAAATTTGAGCCTTTTCAATAAAGCACTGGAAATAAAGGTAGAAAAATGAAAAAGTCCGGAAAATTTCTCGCCAACCCAGTAGATGATTCGAAGCAGTTAAAGAGGCTTTCCTTGGAAATCTGCATCTGTTCCATGGAACTTAAACTTGGCGTCGGAGAAAGGAATGATGAATGATGGATGCCAAGATAGTTTAAGGACTAAGACAGGAAACAAAAAACAAATAACACTTAGACGCTTGAACGGCCAATTTTTCACGGAACGTGATAGATTGTGCGTGCCTTAGCCTTTGACTGGTAACTTGTTGGCTAGGACTTTCTGTCCCAAGAGGCTCGACAGCAGCCGTGAGAGGGCTTATCCAGGTCGTCGCCATTTTCCAGCTGCTGAGAAGACAACATCATCTATGGTGCACGGACGCCGATTAACAAATGCCTTTTTGTAGGTTGATATGTCAGCGCCTTTTGGAGGCCGATACGTCAGAGCCATACGTACGTTTCGGCGGTGTTGCCAACTTCATCAATGGCCCACGTCCCAAACTAAACCCTATTTGTATCAAGGATGGGGAGACGTTATTTATAGTGATGGCACGCGATAGTGCGTTATCACCATTTTTTTACAGTCGATGGATTACGGCTGGTAGTGAGTACGTAGAAATCCATCTCATCGACTGAGAAAAAGTGGTGATAACACAATATCACGTGCTATCACCGTAACTAACGTCTCCCCATTCCTGCTACAAAGTAGGGTTCAGTGTGGGGCGTGGGCCACTGATGAATCGGGCGAGATCGCCGAAGCGTACGTTTGACTCGGATGTACCAACCTCCAAAAGGGCCTAAACATTCTTACAGGCGATATTCCACAGAAATAATCTCAACTCTCCGGATAATTAAGTATCCATAAAAGATCGTAGAGCTCAAAAGGAGTGAAAAGCAAATGTTTACGAACAGGTAGTGTGACTGATTTGAATCTGGAAACTTCATCACAATTTAGTAATTGCTGGTTTACAAGAACTCTTAATCTATTCGCTTTCTTGGTGGTAGCATAAAGGATATTATAATCATATAGCCAGTAATACCGATGTAAGAGAGCCGTTACCGACTAGATTTCTCGGGATGTCAAGCGCTTCACAGGAAGACCACCGACCCTATGGTTTAATTTCTTCACGAAAAGCCTAGAAGAAAGACATGATGCTTAGCAAATCCCCAGAGCAAAGAGGACCCACTGAGATACTCTTGCACGCGATTGGGAAGAAATGGAAGTGTTGCTAGCGGCCGCTTGCATCGCTCGAAGATCAACGGGATGACAGGTGATACAGGTGACCCGATAATATTGAGTGACATGTAAAACTTTGTACCACGAATGGGAATCGAACCCGTGTTTCACCCTTTCCGGGAGCGCCTCCTAAGCAATCGCCCTAGCGAGGCTCTTGCTCCTTCCACACTAACCTCGGAAAGAGTGAGATGCTGGTTCGATTACCGTTTGAGGTTCAGAGCCTTCCATATCACTCAACATCATTGGATCTACAATTATTGAGTGATTTTCGTGAGACAGACACCCATGTGCGGGAATATAGTCCACACGCGACCTCATTCTATGACGATCCACACTGAACTGAATACAAATTAATTAACTGGGATCGGATATTACTTTGAGACGTTGGCATAGCTACAGGGAAGCGATACGAGCCGGCTCCACTAGTCACAACAATAGCTCATAACGTTCCGCCTCTGCCTCCGCCATCGACCCACATCCTCCGTCCGATAGAAAAAACCATTTCTCCTGATTCTCTTCCTTCAATTACCTTCAATTTGAATGAAACCATTGGATGGTCATCTGCCGCACTTTTTGTACGAAAATTATCGCCAGTGGCAAAGCTTTCTCGATTAAACAACGTCAATCAAATGTTGATGTTGTTCATTACATGCTCAGTTAGAGAAACTGTTTCATATCGACATGTACGCCCACGCATCTGCCGGTTTTTGTTTTGGGAAAATGGTCCTTCTACTGATCTACATAGCCCTAACCCCACAATATGCGCTAGCACTAGTATTTCTCTCACTAGGTTGTTTCGTGGTACAACTAAGGAAGAGAAACGCTAGTGCTAGCGCAGATTGTGGGGTTAGGGCTACGTAGATAAATAAAATGACCATTTTCCGAAACCACATAGGTAGTTGTGTTCGTATTTGGCTCGCATGTCAAATGAGGCTTTCCCGTCGTCTTCACTCTTCGTCGACGTTTTCAGAGTTGGTCGATAGTAGCACTTTCTGCAATCCCTTGGTAGGCGGCATTATCATTTCTGACATCTGGTTTGTTGCCTTGCGATAAATCTTCGTCCAGGGTGGCTGTGGTTCCTGAATGGTTGGAATTCCTGCGATGGTTGACGGACCAGTTGAGAATGATATGATGAGTCGGATCTTGTGCTCGTCACAATTCATTTGATGTCAAGTACATTTGCTACTTGTCTTAACTGTAGCATGGCGATTATCAGACAGAACATCCCAATAACATATCCAACATGCAATCCGGAAATCGCTAGGATAACGGATCTCTAATCTTCACCATCGACGATTTTCGCCTAACCCTTGCTCCGCACACTCGTTCGCGTTTTCGTCCAGTTCTAATCGTAAGGAAGAAATGTCGAAAAACGTCGAAGATTAGTGAATTTCAGCCACTTAGTCCAGTCGTGGACGGTCATGTACGGCACATAGGAAATGTGTAGATAATTATTATTTGTTCCCTTTGAAAGCGACAGCATGACTGACAGTGGTAAAGGAACAATTTAGCCATTACAGATCGATCTACTGACTGTACTAGTTGCTTCTGACGAGTATGTAAAAACTGGGGGCACGACATTCAATAGTTCTCAGTTTGTCTTCTTGTCTTACGCATTTTGAAGAGAAATACACCTCAATGTGTCGAGATAACGACCACCTAGCGCCGGACCACGAAGCTTAGCAGATTTCCCTATCTTCTATCTTGCGCCACGCAACTAGTAGGGCCACCAAAAATGAGAGAGGATTCGAATTTGAAGAACGTAAAAGTCTAGAAAGTACGCCGGAGAGATTGAAGGCCTGATGAGCCCTGAGCGCGGAATCCAACCATCGACCATCGACTGATCGACCAAGTGTGAGTTGCACAGCACCTCTAATCACTGCGCCACACAAGCTCCTATAGAAATAGATATTTTCTAATTGATAGAGTCCAAACGGGAGCTCACTTAAACGAATAAGAAGACGATAATCGTTCTGTACAAATTACCTCTATCCGAGAAAAGTGACGTATGTAAATTTTAGTAGAGGAATTTATAAAGCCGTGTTAGAAGTCGTAATAGACAACACTTCCGACCAGTTCTATGGAGTAACTTCTCCAAGTTTGAACTTAGCAACTAGTGATGTTCGCTGCAGAATCAATGCAAAATTTTTGGCACTCCAAAGTATTACTGACGCTATGAATACACAGATAATAAGGTAGAGCACGCGTCCCCGGATAGGATGAAACGCGGGTTCGATTCCCGCCTGAGGCCGCGTTTTTGCTCACCACTCAATTCTCTTAGGGCTGTGAATACAATTAATGAACGAGCCATTAACAAAATACAGTTTCAAACAAGATTTTCCTGAACTAAGACTTGACTTTTTCTTTATAGAACATTGGAACTATTAAACATGATTTGTCTTACGAATCTGAATGCAAAATATAGCACAAATATGATTAAAAAAAAACTAAGACAGCAAAATCAATAGATTGGGAGTGGACGCCAGCGTAGCACAACATGGACTGACTCAGCTCGACATGGGGGGGAGGGGGCATGCCGATTTGAATTTGTGTTTTCCCGCGCGCGCGCGCGCGCGACAAGTTTGTCGAGAGTTATTCCTATTTGGAGGGATTAATTTAGTTAGAGTGCCTAAGGTATTTTTGTTTGTAGATCTCTATGTTCCTTCGATTTATATTGTGTTATTAATTTTCACACCAAATATATATCTATTTTTATAGTTGTAGTACACATAAAATCAATACCCCTAAAGTAGAAGTTAACCAAGCACAATGCAACCTAAAAGTAGCAAATCTACCCTTCTTCCAACATGGCCCAGAGGTCATAAAGAAGGATAAATCGTCCATCTAGTCCCCCTTCCTGCTACTAAATGGAAACTGAGCCCTTTTTGTAAAAAACGATATCAATAATGTGATAACAGGGATCAGTTAGGAAGGATTTGATTTTGGAATTTTTTCATTATTGTGGGTCTTACTTTTTCTAGGTTTATTTTTTATATTTTTAGTGTTTTCAACTTTTGGGTATAGGTATCGGTTATGAAAAAGATTTTTTTTTTCTTTTTCTAAAGTTGTAGCTCTTAAAACTTTAAGTAAAAAAGGATTTATCTTAAATGTCAAGTGTTAGATTGTAGTATTAACAATCTAACAGAAAAAAATAAAACCCTGTAACACAGTATAAATTAAAGGAACATAGAAATATACAAACAAAAATACCCTAGGCACTCTAACTAAATTAATCCCCCCAAATGGGAATAACTCTTAACAAACTTGACGCAAATTTGATAAGACGATTCGCTAAAACAAGTTGATAATGTGGATTTATAAGATCATAGTGTGAAAATTCCAAGGTTCAATGCAAAATAATCAGAAATTCATACAAGCTGCTGGATATCCTGCCGATGAGGATTTTATTATATAATACGCTACAGAGTTTTTTATTTGAAATCTGTACTTTCGTCAAATTTAATAAATTTCAAATTAATCCGGATCTTTTCTCGAAATTCTGACTACAGCTATAGTATGGAAATTGTTATGGTGAAATACGATAGTATCTCGTGGATTGGCGGGTCGCCCCGTGCGGAAGAGGAAGCGTCGAGGTCGAACGCGCGACGGCGTGACTAACGACATATGGTGACCTCGGATAAATTGCCCCTGTTTGACGGTGCTTTTTCCTCCATAGAGGGCATAAGACGAAAATCTATTGATAAAAAAGTGCCCAGACGTGCTACGTCGTATTTGTAGCTATGTATTCACATGCAATAGTTTTGAAATTGGTCATATGCTGATGAGAAACCTATGTTTCGAGAGGAAGTTTCTATGAAAGGGGAACAAAGTCCTGTTCTTTGTGGACATCTTAACCTTTTGCCGACGATGCGGGTCAGTTTTGACCCTCGAATCTCTAGAGGTTTTCTTCCTCAAAACGGGATTTTCATCTAGAAATCAAGCAATCATTCGAGAGCTTAAATCTCGGGAATTCCGACACTTTTCTTGGTTTTCAAATAGGCATTTGAAGTGCGCTGTAGCAACAAAAACAAATTTGTGTTTCACACTTGGTTTATCTATCTGATCAGCTAAAGTCTGTAGATCGTTTTTTATATTAGATTACACGAAGCTCGTTCGATAGTACAAATCGTGGCGAGTTCAAAACTCAAATGATTCTTAAAAAAGTGTTTATAGCGCACTATGAGAGCGAAAATATAATTACGCTTCTTATTCGGAGTTTTCTTTGCACATAGGAGTTATAAATGCGCAAAAAAGGTACATACTTGTAGGTAAAATCATGTTCTATTAGAGTTGTACAAAGAATCCCAAGTATTTCTCGAAATAAAGCGAGAAAATTCTTTGTCGAAGAACAAAGATGCATGCCGCTGGCAATATCGATTATAACGCCGTCCGCATAGGGTTAAATTAAGAGTTAAGAGTATTATGAAGACAATTCAACAGCAAGCGGAGGTTGAATCCGCATTTCACCCATACAGGGGGGAGGGGCGCGCTATCACTCCATCCACCTATTTCACCACTTTCCTCCGACCCAAACAAGCAGCGGAGCTGTCAGTGTCAGCAACAACCTTTCGGGTTCGCTGTGATAAGCACCTATCGACATTAACTTCAGTTAAGCCGGCAGCTTACATATGTGGTGGGTATGGTGGCGCAATGCTAGCACGCGTCACCAGTTTGGATGAAATTCGGGTTGAACTCTCGCCTGAGCATTTAAAACATTATAGCACCGGTAAAAGCAGTAAAGGCAAGGAATTCTAAGTTTTAAGATATATGTAGTGACTAATGATAAAGAAATTTATCGATTATTTTGAAAAAAAAATAGTTTGAAATTCTATTTCCAACGAGAAAACAGACATCAGCTATAGGTGAAGCTTATTTGGTTC
Organism: Parelaphostrongylus tenuis; assembly: GCA_019055375.1. Taxonomy (NCBI): domain Eukaryota; kingdom Metazoa; phylum Nematoda; class Chromadorea; order Rhabditida; family Metastrongylidae; genus Parelaphostrongylus; species Parelaphostrongylus tenuis. Next base: position 19,745 of record JAHQIW010000199.1, on the reverse strand, counting down.
CATCCATGCACAAGTCTAATCCTATTTAATCTACATCTATCATTCATCTACAAGCGATTATAAGTGAAGTACGGCTTTTGTCTAATATACAGCTCAAATTAGCCAACTGATTAGCGCCATGTTAATCCTGCAAACTTTTCCAGCTGTTGTATCTACATAACTTTTTCTAGAGAATAAATGTGATAAAACACCGGCTGCAATCTACTTCCAACAACGATCTCACTCATTAACGAATGGCGAGAATTCTCTATAGCGATTTTATAACTGTCCACCTCTACTTTGTACCCTCGTGCACTCTTACCGTAGTCAGTCGATGTTCTTTTTCTTTAAATTCGTTCCGAAATGCGTTTCTAATTAAATGAAAGAGTTCATAGTTTTTATGAATTATGCACTCGTCCTTCACAATCGGAGTTTATTGCCGTGACACGCAATTACGGATCCGCGAGAGTGAGCAGACTGACGTGCAGAAAATAATGCTATGCGATCTTTTTCTCGTCCTAGAGGTCATTTTGATATGAGAAGTCTGGAATACTGGACGAGAAAATAGTAAATACAATCATTCAGCAGCCATTGATGGTTACTATCTCATGGAGCTGCACAGGTTTTACTGAGTATTAAACTGCGAGGTACAAAAGGAGTTCCATAACAGCACTACGGTCTAAGGTGAGAAAGAGTCCGATATTTCTATCGAGAAATCCAAAGAAGAGTAAACTAATGCTGGAAATCATTGCTGTACCGAAAGAGACACTAACACAAAGCACTGAAGCACCTGACCCACACGGGCGGCAAATATCAGTCATCACCGTGATTATCTGGAGAACGTCCTTGAACGGTATTCTCAGAACAAGAAGAAAATGACGTCTCGCCCAGTTCACCAAAACATTCGTCAAATCGGAAATGGCCCAGGATACAACGATCCTTGTGCAGAGAAGATCAGCGGAGAGAATTTGAAGATGTAGATATTTTCTTTTCTCCAAGGTGAACTTTTATTTCATTATCGAAGATTCCTATTCCTTGCTGTGACTGCTTTGATAACTGCGGCTGGGCAAAACCTCAAGGTGCAGAATACTGCAAATTAATAGGTAAAAGCAACAAAATTGGTACTTGGGTAGACGAAAATTGAATGACTGGGTAAAATGGATTGAACCAGCGAACTCATTCCTACAGATCTACAACAATTTCAAAATTAAAAATTACTTCGATGATGATCGTGAGAGAGGAAGAAAAGAAAGGAAGTTGATCGAAATTCACTTCAGGATCTAACTTAGAATCAGTTTCATTGATTTCTTCAACAGCTAGGATTTCTTTCACTTGTATCGCTCTGCTATCTCTGTCAAAGTGTAAAATGTATGCAATGTGTGTTTGGAACACAACAAGGAAAAATGTCTGCCTATCTCATTTCGAAATTTCTCATTATCGGATAACAAATACGAGACATTACGAGTATAAACGATCGATAGTGCGACGTGATGGAAACAATTGCCAACGAGTTCCGAGAAAAATTGGTTGAAGAATTAGCCACTTTATACGAACATCAGCTAATAGATTATGACAGTAGATTTATACAAAGGTGAGCAATAATTGAACTATGAATCAACAAAACGTCGAAGAGCTTCTCGACGTTGAATTGAATTCCTTGAAGGTGTGACCATGCATGCATTACGGTCTATTCGTAGCAATCATAGAACTAACTGAATGCATAATGGATGAAAAGTACAGATGTGTCAAGCAAGTGACGTCTCTATTCTACCAGATAAGCCTGGTAGCAATTTGGCGAATTCGGATGGGTGAGAGGCGTGGTTGGCCCGAGGGAATTAGGGATCGAACCGGTAATGATGTCTATATTACATGGCAGCTCTAAAACAACAATACACACCCATTTGAATCAATATGTTTTGGGAAAGAAATCCAAAAATGGTCGCACATTTCGTATTAACGGGCCGTTTAGTACGTCTATGAAAAGGGATAAAACCCTCGGCATTGATTAATCCCTGAGGGACGCATCATGCATTTGACCTCATCAGACATCATTGCAGGTGAACTGAATGCATACCTGGCCTTGATAATGACTCGTGGTAGCTTCAGACAAGTCTGGTACCAATCTGCCAACTCCGAAAGTATGATGGGCTTTTCGAGTTTCGGGGCAGAATTAAACCAAGATACATCCTAACCAGCGCGCCACACGCGTATTCAGTACATATACACTTACATATAGTTGCTAGTGATAGAGCCTATTACATTTATTGCCATTGCAGACGCTTCTCCTATAATTACTATAGTTAAATGTGGTTTGGATGTTGGGGTTGCCATACGAAATGATGTGACAGCAAAGCGATGGCACTACAGCATTTCGACTTTTCGGCGAATAAATTAAGCGAACAAAAAAAAAAAGATGTGGCGCGTAGAATGTTGAGAAAATGGAGCATATTGTCGGAGCCTTTCAATAAACATACGGTTATTAGTTCAGCCTTATGTCCACGGACAACCAGACCCTTCATAACCGTCATGTTGGCACCCGACTTATCTGAGAGGCGTGAGTTGACTTGGATGTATAATTAGAACATCATAGTACTGCTGGAAAGTAGCTAAACCAAGAATGCTTACAGATTAACTTGGAGGATAAGAAAATACCAGTTTGATAAACAGATAAGGTAACGCAATTTATTATAGACAAAATATACATTCAAATACTTCTATGACGCTACGAGTACGCATCAATGCATTCTTTGGCAATTGTTCACCGCCTCGGAATTCTTGCACTTAAGACCTACGCTAATCCAGCTACTCTTCCTCTCTTTGATTTGCTAAATAAAAACTATATCAGGCCATCCAAAAAAAACCTGCTTTTCAAATTTATCCTGTTTGAATTGAGAAGGGTTTTTTTCGCCATTCTGAATTCTTAAAAATACAGTTTTCTACGTTTTCTGTAGAAGCAATGAGATAATGGCTTATTATTAGAGTCTAAATAAAGACTTTTTAGATGAACGGTCATCTTCCTGAAGCTTATGTAACACGGAGACGAAAAAACTATGTGAACTGTTTCGACAGGTACTAAAGATCTCTTATGGTAGAACTTTTGAAATGTCACTAAATAGACGAGAAAACGAGGAGAATGATCACCAATGAAAGTGGTAAAGTATAAATACTGGTAAGTAAAAAGAGAAAGGATTTTTCAATGAAATGCAATGGAACCTACAGAGCGTGGCCCGGAGTAGGTAGGCAGCATGATAGCCTTACTGCATGGTAATGATGTGCTCGATGACTTTATCGGAGGTGAGACGCGCCTACTGGAAAAGAACTCACCGTCGTTTTGGCGTTCTGCCTGAGTGTTATACATCTAAGGAAGTCAAACAAGAAGATACTGATATTAATTAGCAGTCAGTCACAGTGAATTCCATGTGATTATGTATATAATAATATTTAGAGAAATGCAAAACTTTGGAGTCACACGGTATTCGATCCCACATTTCACCCTTTATGGAGCGCGTGTGCAATCCACTGCACTATCGACGCTTCTGTTCTGCTATCATTCTTTCTGCGCCTTTGGGAAAGATGAAATACGAGTTCGATCCTCGTTTGAAGTCCAGTGTTTGGCATATCACTAAACAATGTTGCATATTCAATCATAACATCATGTCACCGCTAAAAGAGCAGTCAAGCATAGATTATTTCGAATTGATGCGTTTCTTGGCGCAGCGGTTAATATTCTCTACGGTTAATCAAGAAAACTCTCCGTTCCGAGGAACTTATTGACAGCGTGGCGTTTCATTGCCTCATCAGTTTGTCATTGAGAATCGATGTGGAGATAAATCGTACTGCAAGATCACTTTGGCAGTTCGTTGTGTCGTTCTGGATTTGGAATAAAATTCTGCATCAGTTTCTATAGTTAATTTTGAAACGTTTCCAAAGAATGGTTGATGGTTTTATACAGAGTATGCAAGAGATTCTTGGTAATCAAAATAACCTTCTTCAACTAGTAGGAGTTTTTAGCCTTAAGTTAACTACTTAAGCGCATCGAATCTTCATACGCTTTAACACATATTGACGACGAAGTCTCATTAATAAAAACCGGATATTTCTGAGCCATTTTTGGTATCAATTCCATTTTCTCCTGAGAAGCGACTGTCTAGAAAATTGATCAAGAAAACACAAATAACGGTTGAGTAAAACGGAAGTGGCAATCATGCACATTCACGCGTTGATAAATGCTTATTGATTTTTCATTTACATCTCATGTACTTACGACTAATTAGTCGGTCATGTTGCGAAAGTATCGCAGATTTACTCTTATCTCTTACTCTTCTTTTATAAGTGACATGATGTTCGCATTCGCCGTTGTCGAATTGCGTCCCATGAAAAAAGTGTTTCCAATTGATACTATTTGATTATGTACAATCGAACAAAATTCTATACTCTCTGGTTGAAACCAAGAAAGAAGAATGTGGATGTGAACTTTGGGAAATTAGCAGAATGTGTTGGATTGCTCACCAGATAACAAAAATGAAACAGTGAAATAGTTCTATTCAGAGAGAAAACCACGTAACAGAATAATGAAATCGCATGAAAAACTCTAATTTCATGTTAACCACCAACTAAACTAGATTTAATCCATTGAATCGACTGTTTCTAAAACCTCGTTATAACATTCAAAATCAAATCCAAAAAAAAAAGAATGTTTTTAGCCTAAAACGAGTTTGGTACGCCAGGGCCATACACCGTTGTTTCGGAGGCTCGTCCTCCTCAATGATTCAATGGATTAGTTTTTGGCCTAACAGCCGAAACATCGACTGATGGTGATGGACCAGTGTCATTGTACACTATGCCATCACCACTTCCACATACGCCTCCCTCCTTGCTACAATGCAGGGCATAATGTGGGGCGGGGGTCACTGATGAGGAGGACGAGCCTCCGAAACACCGGTGTAGGCCCTGGCGTACCAACCTCGTTTTAGGCTAAAAACATTCTTTTTTTTGGATTTGAACTAGATTTAGTAGAATTGACACGATTTCGAACACCTTTTTGGCTTAGAAAAGTTGATCTATGGTCATGAAGTGCTTCTGATTCCAGATTGTTTAGAGTTCGTTTCAATCAAGCGCCCTTAGGGAATATTGATTGTTCTAATGAATTTCAACTAGTCTGGTTGACGAATTGCAACTCCATCTAGGAAAACAAACTTCATCGATGTGAAAAGTTGCAATCCGTTTTCGAAAAAGTAATATATTTCGGAGTCATTGACCTGGAGTAGGGATTGACAGCAAAAACGAATACAAAAAGAAGAAAAGTTGGGTAAATTCCCAATCTGATGTGATATTAGCTTATAGGAGAGCTGAGTAGCAGTCCAACTATCGACTTTATTTCGATATCACTCAAAATGTTGGATAGTCACTTTTTATCCATTAGGTGAGCTGATAACTATAGTTCTTATTTTGCTACCACTTTTTTTGTTCGTAAAGTAAAATTTTTTGTTTTTTAAGGAATAACGTGGGCGTTCAAATCTGGTATGATTTCTGTGTTTTTCTGACTTGCGTTTGATGTATTGTAAGTTTTATTGGTTGCGCTATGATTTATTTAACTATTAATTCCAGATAAGCTGAGCAGTTGTCTTACTGTTTCAGTCTTCTAATCGCTTGAGGGGTCACTGGATAAGGTGCATGAGTTTTCGCATGCACTAATGGAGCACATCAGCTGTACCCCAAACACTTCCATGACTTCATTCGTAAATCACCATAACTCTATAGATTTCAGTGACGTCTAAGACTAATAACTTAACTTCAATCGAGTCTACTGCACCGTGCGTCTTTAGAGCTCTTTACGAAGCTCCAGGCAAGTTGCAAAAATAATGTTGGGAAGGCTTTGTTTGGGCAGGCCTGAAGCGGCTTGGTAGTCGCGCGGGCAGGCCAAATAACATGCGCTGGTGGTTCCCCCGTGTGATTGAGGGTGTTCTGGAACTGCCTCGTCTAGTGATCGGCGTTATTGTCCCCTAGATTTGAATGCTTCCTCGCATTTTAGCAAGGGATATGGAGGTGCAGAATGTTGGTGGTTGGAGATACGTGTTAAGTCTAATACAGCTGTACGCTGACACCATTATCTCATGTTACGTGTAATTTCGGCTTGGTGAGAGTTGGCCGCAAAATTAATGTCCATATTGGTATCGGGGATCATTGTTTTCAAATAGCGCTTCGTGATCAACGTGGCGTGATAGTAACACTTTCGAATATAAACTTCAAAAAGAGAATGTTTATACAAAGTTTAAATTGAGCGTTGGTAGCGGGACCCTAAGGGCCTATATAAACTCACAGATGTTCCAGGACGGTTTCGCTCCAAGCCTCGTCATTGTGAGGAAGTTTAATTGCTGGAATTTTTGGAATTTTATCGAGTTTCAAAAAAAAAAAAGCATTAGTCGATCATATTACGATCCGATCTTTGGTCTAAAGGCAGGCCGTTAAACTATCGATGAAAGTAGTGGTGATATGTGGGCCCAGTTTGTCATTTAGTCACCCCCGATGCGGCCATCAACGACACACTAAAGCGCCTCCTCTCCTTTGCTACAATGCAGGTGGGCTTAATGGTGAGGGGGCAGGGGTCTACTGTAGCGGAGGATGCCGAATATCGGCGATCGCGAATTCACCCGGTTTATAGGCACTGGCGTATCAACACTCGTTTGAGAGCTTTTATACTATGTCTTTTTGGGGGAGATATTATTTTGAATGTTTTGGAATAACGAGGATTTAGAAACAGTCGATCATGTGGAGTTAGTCTTAAATAGTTTGTTCATGATTTTAAGTACCAGAATAGTAAGTTATTCATCTGACTAATCTCGGGCTGATTTAGGTCTGAAAAAGTGCAGCGCGTGAAAAATGATGCGATGAGTTTAGAATGCGTAGTTTAGTTGGCAACCGGCTGCCTACAGGCGGGCGGATTATTCGTTACTATCTTTTACAAGATAAGTTTTTGAGATGTTTTCGTTGGTGATGCCTCGCGACAGAAAAATTTCCAGACTTTCTTTGCGCATCATGGTTTGGTGGGGCTGCGGTCCATATTTTGTATATTAGCGCGTCCTCTGGATTGATGCTTTTAGCCTTATACTACCCTTTGCATTATAATACTTGAAAGTAAATTAAAAAGCAATGGCAAAAGTTCTGAGAATGATACTGGAGCTAAGTAGGCAGAGCACTCTGTATCGCTGTGTCCTTGCATGCGAGAAACTTTGCATGGGTAAGTTTTTTAGATTGATATTGTGTAGCGTGTTGCTACGGAGTTGGAAATGGATTATGAGAACAAACAATATAAAGTTTAATTTGTAGGTAAGATAGTATGTATTCTTTGGGGGGGGTCGCTATTCAGACTTTTTAGGACGCTATTGGTATTAAGGCTCCCATTGGGCTGTCAACTTATTTTACATAAAAATAAAGGCTCTACGCTGATGAAGGTCAAGTATACACAAATGATACTACTGGCTAAGAGTAACTAAATGGGCCATACCATTTTTCCTTTTTTTTCATTGGCTAACACCGTAGTATCAGCGAGTGTTCTTTCCGAGCATGTATGCACAGTGGTCGCATGTCTCTATAAGGCTGTCTAACATTTCTTAGGGGCTCGTAGAAGGAGCTTAGTATATAGAACCAATAACAAGGCTTGGGGCTAGTAGTAGAAAAGAACCCGAGTCAATAGGTAGTGTAGTGTATCAGTTGAATTTTAGTATCAGTCGCTGTCGGCGAATGGTTATAACTTTGATGGTGCATTTGTATCTATCTTAGTTTATGATATTCTGAGAAGAAACATATGAGAACAGGCTACTATTAATAAGGAAGAGACATGTTAAGTACCAACATTCATATACTAAGTATGGTATACTGAAGTATGCCAAAGGCGAACGTAGCATAGTGTTGCAGGAGTATACTGGCAATAAATGCGGATTTGGCGTATGGTGTTGATTAGGCGAGTGCCATGTATGTGCAAACACGAAGGCATAAGTTCTTCTTAACTTGAGCGCCTTGCTGCGATTTGCGAGCATGTGTGTTTGACAGATTTGGCTGCTGGTGAAACGTAATGATATGATACGGATACTTGATCTGACTTAATTCATTTGTTTAGAGTTGTTGCATAGGCAGGACACGCTATGTGTTAGCATAAAGATTATGATCTTATAATTCATCTTTGATTGAGTCTTTATGGTTGCTAGGGCAAATGTTAGTAGAATATGCAAGGGCGCATCTTTTTGTACAAATTTCTCCCTATCTCAGTAAAAGCTTCATCGGCAATGTTAGTAAATGAGAATTGCGGATTTTGGCCATAGTATTTGGTAAGGCTGCGAGAATGATAGCGAATATGGTATATTATGGGCAAAAGTAAATACCTTAAAGTGTGCTCAGTGTGCAGGGGGTCGCCATCTATTCTTTGCTAACGTGCAGGGCGCTGCCAATAATTTCGCAGGGGGGCTTGTGGATAGGTTGAATAGCTAAAGCAACTTGCTAGCATGAATCTCTGTTTTCTAGTTTCATCTGCATTCTGTGCAGTGGTTACGTATGTCTGCTAATAGTTCACATCGAAGAAGAAGTGGCGCTAATAATAGCGGTGTTGCTCTTAACTGGTGGTAAGTCATATGGTAGCATGTGCCGCGGTAGGATGAACACGGTCTCGTCTGTCTTAACCTTCAATGTCGAGCTCCCAGTCGCTAGAGGTCGGGTTATTGTGATATCGTCTTAATATTCTTTGATGCATACGAATTGAAAAGTGCGAGTATTCGTTCGATCATTTGTTGGTTTTGACGGGGGGGTGAGTTCTATAAACGGGTCGCTGTCGGCAATTTGCTTTAAGTGTTGCGCAAGTAGTTAAGGGCTAAGGGCTCAAATCTGGCCGTTTGCTCAAAACTTGGGGATAAGAAACCGCTCAAAAAAAAACTTCGTTAAATTTAATTCTTTTGAAGTGCTGAACTGTGAAAGAAAAATAGATAGATAACATGTTGGTCTGCACAATCGCTCGCATTGAGGGAATAAGCAGAAGTATAAGGGCATTAAAATAATAAGTATTGTCGATTTTGAGTGATGTTTTGGTTGATGCTTATTATCACGGATCCGTACTAGCCGTAATGGATGCCCAAGGGCATATTCAAAATGAAAATTACGATTAGAGCCTAAAAAAAAAAAAAAAAAATTGAGGGCCGAAGTCGCAGTGGCAAATATTTGTCTGGATTTGAGCTAAAAGAGATTGACGCTCGTAGTCAATGAGAATGTGATTCCTAGTATGTGCTTATTTCTTTTCTCCTGCGAATATATGAAGTTGGAGCTGCTATATGCATTGGGGCGAGACCCGTAATGCCGATGATGAATATTAATTGTCCGCCTGCGATGTAATCAAAAGACCGCCAACAGCCAAACCCGCTGTGGGAGGATTAGATCAAATTCGATGATTACCTCTGTCGTTCTTATGGGCGTTTCATATTCAGGGCGCTATTCAATTATAGACAGTACAGGGCGATGAAGAACTTAACCGATAGATTTAGATGAGCCATCGGGTCATACATGGATTCGCACATTAGAAGTGGGGCGATGCGATCATATATGGAATAGTTCATTGCAGGTTTAAAGTTATTAGGATAGATCGCGGCGTTTTATGGAGGCAGGTAAAATTCTTATTTAGGACTAAATGGCATAGTTTCTAAAAAAGCATCAATACGCTAGACGCGTGTACATCAGGACTTGACTGAGTAATGGTAACTAGGGGCTTCAATCTGCTTGGCTGCCGTGTATATACAGATGAGGCTCTGTTAATTCAGGCACTTATATGGCTCGAATTGAGCTCTTCACTATATGAGGCAGAAAAGGAGCTAAGACACCTGACTAAAAACTATCCCTATGGCGAACAAGGCTAGGGTTTCGTAAACGGATATTAGTGTTACTGGGTTACTGACGTTCACTTGCCACACAGATAACAGTCTCATCGATATTCACAAGATAAGTCTTGAGATAAAGTAGAGAACGCACTCTGTCTCTGGGTCGAGTTAAATTTGTTTGAAGTTGGCATGTGATATATTGTTCAAGATCAATGTATCGCAAGGTCTGAGGATGCCTAGTCGTGGTCTTTCTTAGGTTGAATTAGATACACTTTCAGCGAAGTTGCTTGTGAAAAAACTATAAAAAAAAAAAAAAATGAGATATATAAAATCAACGAAGTTGCTACTTGCGACATAGCATTTGCGATTCGTTTGTGCTTGTCTGCCAGTAGCCGATTCGATCCGGAGTCGACTACAATCCCGAACACCTATAGGGGCAGCGTTCGTCGTTAAGTATGTTGGGTTAGTTTCCTTATATTTTTTCGTTCGGGCTTCTGTGACTCACTCTCAAGTCAGATCTTCTTCAGGAGCAAGGAATACAGGGGGGTGGCTGAATTATGAAATATACCTACTCATGACAGGCAATGGCTCTTGCTGTGGGCAGGTTGCGTCATTATATGACATGTTTTTTGTAAAAGTTGGAAACTGAATGCCCTTTCAAAAAATCGTATGATTACCAAGAGGCTTGGTAATGATTTTAGATAGCGGCGACTTCTTGTTCATTTGTACTTAGCTAGTCGAATGGCACAGGCATCGTTATTTTGCTTTGGGGATTTTGGATAGCCGGTTTTGACGAGTGATGTCTTGCGTTTTGCATAGAGAAGTTTTTGCGACTAACGTTTCGACGTGTTTTTTGATTTGCGTATTTGTAGTTGTTGTTATGTTCACAAACAAGGAGCTGTAAGACAGGAGAAAGTGAGTATATAGAATTAGTAGAAGTATTGTTGTACTTTCTGTGCCGTATATTCCGCACAGCATTGGCGTTGCTATCTTTACTACGGAGGGATAAGCGACCGTATTGGGCTCTTTGTTGAAGTAGTGTCTTGCAGGCATATTTTCGGGCTTATAATTGAATCAACAATAGATCTGCCTTTATGCTAGAGATATAAATAAGCGCTAAATTTTGCTTTTTAGAAAATCCAGGCTGACAGCTAGTCATTGAACGCGCTTTGTAATACTCATATCTAATCACTATAACGATGCACTATATTGCTTTAGCTTTGTTCTTCTACTAGCTATCAATGCAGCAAGTCTAATTTATGCTCGTGAATTCAATGTTGGCGGTGGGTGGGCATAAGTCTATTACTTGTTCTTATTCGTGCCAGTTCATAGATTGATCGGGCACTAAGTTGATTTTTATTATCCCGCAATTGACGAATTACAAATTTTAGTAATGAAATAAGTTTGTCAGGTGTAGATAACTGGCTTGGCGTTACCGATGGCATGGGCGATGCCACAAGTCGGCAGAAAAACTTCGCCCGCTAGTGCAACCCTGGATCTCCAAGTCACCTAACTCTTAGGAACGAAGCAATTTGATTTATTAGATTATTAAGTGCACTTTAGTGATTTTGGGTCTGAGCATCTGGCTATTTCGTCTTAAAATTCCTTGTTTGTCGTGGGCTTGGGCAGCGCATTATCGATATGATCTTACTTTGACTATTTCATCTTGTGGTTCGATAAAAGCATGGGCGATATTTGCTGTACCGTCGGCATTTAATAAGTTCCAGTTCATCATTAGAAATACTTTAATATTACCAGAATGCCTACTCTAGCGGATCTTGTGTATCTGTATGTTTGTCCTATTAGAGACCGTCTTTTATCGTTCGTGCTACGTAGGGGGGGGGAGTATAATGTGCGTACGAGCTTTTTAGCGGATAGAATTATTCGTTCTTGATTGCTTATAACATTGTATATTATTTCTGCTTATTCTGCGTTGTTTATTTCCGCATCTAGGCCACTAGCTATACTTTGTTACAGAAGTATTTTAGGTCTCTCTAGCTCTTCGTACGGGAATGGATACTGATGGGGTAGTAAGTTGTTTTTTCTCATCATCTAGATTCAGATATGCGTGGGCGTCAGCGATAGGCTTTGGTGGCGAAAATAAATATGCACTCCTGATCGTTTGCAAAACATTAGTAATCGTGCTGGCTACAGTTCTCGTATAAGTAATAGATTTCAGGTCATGTGCGCAATCTTTAGCATGCAGCTTAGATATTTTTACTATTACATATTTTGCTCGTTTCGTATATACAATAGACCCACCCCCCGCGCCCCTGCCGCGGCGCCCCCCCGCCCCCCCCGCCGCTCCCCGCTCCCCCACAAAAAGGGGCTTAGACTCTGGATCGAGTGGTCCTGTGGTGGATTGGCGGTTGTATAGCATAAAGAACAATGTAGGATAATGCCTGAACATTTGTTGTTTACGGATAATGGGGGCTTCTCCAACATAGTTTTGAAAGATTGCTCCTATCGGCGCGTTCTCTACCTACGTTGTATCATGCCTGCGACGTTTGGTTGATCCTCCATGGTTTAACGAATATAAGTGAAAGTAATAGTCCAAAAGAAATTATTATGCTCGGCTGCTTGAGCAGTAGGCGCTAGAAGGATTTGATCTTTCAGGCGTAAAGCTAAACATTATGCGTTGCCTGTCCAACAGTATTCTACGGGAAGGGTGATGCTTAAGACCCGCAGTTTAGATTTGAGATAGCGGACGTGGGCCAATTCGTAATTACTCGGAAGATCAATCAGCTTTCCACGGAACTCCGTTTGAGGAATAACATAGAAGCTTTTATCTCACAACTGTACTTTTTTTGAAAAGTCCTTTACGCGCTTGGTTGGCTTGTAGCAGTTGCCTTCAAAACTGATGTGCTGAGCGCCTTGGCGACCATCGCCCTCCTGAGAGTCTGTATCATATCTGATTAATCGTGTGCTATACTATACCATAGCATAAATATTCTAACAGGGATTTCCGAGTATCGTAGTGGGCATTCTGAGCTGAAAAAATTAATCTCAAATGTGTGACCGCCATTAGAGAAGACCCCCACCCCGTTTTGAACTCTCCTACAAAGAGAAAACGTGGGACGGCGATGTGTTGGTCACACTCCGCTGATTTATGAATCTGTACTCAAAGTTAGGTTATGTCAGGCCGTAATCTAGAGTGGCGCTTACTATTTGTGCATGCTCAGAACACTTTTTTCCTACTTTCTATCTCTCCTGCAATCTTGAGGTTTAGCCGGTCTCTTGAGTATACCCGGTATGGCCTATAAGTTTTCGGACTCAGTGCTCAGGAATCTCCAACCTAATCGCCTCAAAGTCGGTCACCAGTATAGGCTCTCTGTCGGCTTATATGTATCCTAGATGAGTTATCATTCTCAGTGACTTTGTCCGTCTTCCAGCATGCTAGTTGCTCTCTTGTGAAGCACAATGTGGCCTTTACCGGCGCTTATAGCTGAGGATTCAACTTACGAAATTGCTTTGCAAGCTTCAGATTCAATGAGAAGTGGCGGCCGGTCTGTATCGGCAGGTTGGGCAATGACCGTGCATGGGCAAACTAAGATCATACATATTTATCAGCTTTACTTCTATATTTATCTATTTTTATGCAAAGTGTTTAAAGTTTAAAGTGCCAGAGACTTATATGTCCATAACATTGATCATTGTGTGAAACTTCGAACTTTTGGAGGGAATCCAAAGGCAGTAATCTTCGTTGGCAGCCTTCACGGGGCCTCTGTTGAACCCACTGCATATATCGGAACATTTGTTTTGCTATCGTTCTTTCTGTGATGAGTGTAGCTCCTAGCAATTGACTGACCACGAACGGGTGGCTGCAAGCGCGTCGACCCATCTGGCGAGGAGTCCATCCCAGCTGCGAAAACTGCCACAAGCTCTAGGACTTCTTGCCAAGTAGATCGATCGTTGTAAATGAGGACCACACCGGTGTCGCTACCCGAGAATAGGCAGCGCGCAATGTTCCCACTCGAGCTATTGCCGCGAGCAAGGACACGGCAAGTGTTGATGCAGAGCTTCAAGTTCCATGTACTCACAAAAAAAAAAAAACACGATTATGCGCTCCTCGTGCTTTGTGAGGATTAGTTCAGGGTGCAATGTCCTGGCCTATGAAAACTGCTTGATAACACGGCACACATCCAATGCCGATCAATGCAATTCCGGACGTCCACGGGGAACAGCTCCTTGGAAGATCGACCGGTAGCAAGTGTGAGGAGAAGCAGATTGAAAACGAATTCCTCAATAGGCGCTTTATCTCGCGGGATTAGCCGCTCGATCTTGATTTTTTGTCCTAAGGCCCCATTTTATAGTCGATCTGGATCTGCCACATTTTTGAGAAAAGGAAACTGAATTAGGACCGACGGTAGACGCACATCCACCAGTATTAGCCCTAATATTGTTGCAATTGTAATTATCACTCCATCGCGCCCTGAAGCAGCATTTGAGGACAGAGAAAGTAGAAGACTGCGACCAGATAAAAAAAATGACCTCACCAACTTCTTAATCGCCAGCCTCATTATTTTTGAGAAATAGGCGTATAGTCTTTGCCTAGCAAATGGTTGCATGTCATTGATCATGGTGATAATCGGGTCTCCAAACTATTTACCGAAAACTTAACACCAGAAAATAGAATTTTACCCTTAAAAGCAAATTTTCTTCCATCTGTTTTGTGGCAGAATTTTCTTGCGCATCGTGCACATACATGCCCAAAAATGGAGCCGTCACGGGCACTCATTCGCAACCTAACACGTTACGAGTTTTAATTAGGGCACAGTTTTCAAACTGCATTTGAACAACTTCAATTAGAAAAGGGCCGCCAAGTTGCGGGCAGAACTACGGCGTTATAAATGGTTTACAAACATCGCAATGAAGATACTGATTTGGCCGATCAACAAGACCAGAAAGACCGCGTGTATTTGATCGAGAAAGCAATCATTGAAGTGAGTAAGTATCCGACTCTATCAATCGGCGATTTGGGCGATGATTTCCGATGTTTAGACAAGCAGATTCGGAACATTATGAAAGTGCCGAATGAACGCCGGTCAAATCATCAAAGCTGAGCGATATTGTCAGCAAACTGGACCGTTCAATCAAGCAATTCCACGTCACCGCCGTCGTCAAGTCATTTTGCTTCAAAAACAGTGCAAAGTCACAGGTTACCAAGGAAACAAGGACAAAGTGACCGATTTGGTCTGGGAGCAACTTGAATCATCCGCTATCCGTCTGTCTCCGTTCGATTTCCATCTCTTCAGATCATTGGAGCACTGGTGGGCAAGAAGTTTCGAGGCATCAATCATTTGCGTCGAGAAATTGAATGATTGTTAGGATCGAAGAATTAATGAGTTTTATGAGAGCGGGAATTGAATTTTTGTTGATGCGTTGGCAGAACTGCAATCCAGGTAGACGGAAAATCATTCATTAATGTTATCTGTACCTACCGATTACTTGGAAAAACGAATTTTCGGATTTTTGGATGAAGTTCGGAAAACTTAGTTAGAGAGTCCTAATACGTATGGAATGTGATATTTACGCGTCACACAAATAAGTCTGTGTTAATGAGAGTTGAACACATAACACTGTATGAGAAGAGGCTTTTCCTATGACTCTAGATATTGAGATCCTTTCATTATTATTTGAGCCAACTTGTCATTGTGGTCTGGTTAACGCTCTTGTACAGGCCCGATACACGTATTTTCGTCCTTACAGACTCGCCAGTCGGGCAGGAACCGTCGTCTTTCTATATTTTTATAGCCAGTTCTCTCAAGAGCTCTCCTCCTTTACAGAGAGTCATCGAAGACGAACGTTTTACACTCTATATCAAGCGAAATTTTCACCTAACACAGAGTGTTGTGCACTCGATTGCTCTTTGGCTGGTATTTTTTTCATGTTATACCTTTTATTTCGAGTGCTTTTAATTAGGGACCCACGCTCAAATTTCAAGAGATCGCCTTGCATTATTATCAAATTATTCATATATCTATATATATAGAAGTTCGATATATATGATCTATATATTATACACGATATATAGGCTATTTTTGTGGCGGATTTCCACTACGCAGTCACCATTCAATCACATGGCCAATCGGAACGATTTTTGAAGATTAGTACAATTATATGAAAATGCGCTAGCTCATCCCGACTGCTTATTTAAACTCGCGCTACGACAGCATCCACTTATAGTCTCTTGAGGAATTGTTTACAAGCCTTTTTCGAGAGTGACATCAGACTCGTTACGTATAGTTTCGGGGCGGTGTCGCCCGCTTCATCATGTTTATCATGTGGCCGCACACCTCCACAACTGAAAACCTTTAGCTTTATAGCAGATATAGGTAGGAGATGAGGTTTACGATGATAAAAGTATAAAGCTAAAGAAATAAGGCTCTTGGTCGTCCGATCAATGGGATGGCTCCTATGGCATTCGTCTACCAATAGTTTAACTTCGTTATGTAGGTGATTTGAAGCATAGCATAGGGGCCTTTACAATGGCTCAGGCGATGGGCCACCGGCGTGGCTGTATCCAATCACTGCTCTGGTATTGGCTATTCACGTTCACCGGGCACGGGGCTGTGATCCCCACTCCGCCATAAATCATGGAACGGACACCATCGAGGTAAGTTCGAGATTGCCAAGTGCGCAATGTGGTCAACCATATTCTGAGCAGGACCTTTGCAAAGAAGTAGACAAAGAAGGGAAGCTACCTACAAGGAAACGTACGCGGGATCGACACAGCGAAAAAATCCGTGAAACGGATCAAGTAAAAAAAGAAAGTAATATCTCTAACGGCATGTTTTCATGAGGTACGAAGAGACACAATCACGTTTGTCCCTCACAATTTCCATTTGACCACACTTATCATGTGAACGTCAGCCCCGTTGAGTTTCGAACAACGATATCCAGTATAATCCCACATATAGATTTTTCCGTGCAATCGTATTGAAGAAACTGTGATAATAGAACAGAAACGCCGGTAGCGTAATGGTTAGCACGCCGCCCTCGGAAAGGTGAGATGTTAAGTTCGAATCCCGTCCGACGTTCAGAGTTTTGCACACCACTATGGAATTGTTTGGATATACATTTTTTCGTGAAGCTTGACAACTAGAATGAAACTATGTCAGTTTGGAAAATGGGTGGCTCCTTGTGAAGCGATTGCACAGTTCAGTGTCATCTGGAAAGACTGGTTTATGAGAGAATCGAGCTGATGCCTGAGTTCTTCGTTGAAGCTGGCCTCTTGTTAGCTAAACTTCCCCTAGGCACCATGACATCATGTCCGTTGGAATTGTTCATTTTCATGAGCACTTTTTAAAGAGGCGTGAAACTATACAAGACCCGCAGACATGATAGTTCTGAGAAATCTGTTGTTAGGCATCATGCATCCAGAGAAATATCAGGTCATTCATTACCGTGGATCTCAGCTGTCTTCTAGTACTTTACTACTTTCTTCATATCGAGATTACAAAGAAATAATAGTAATAATGGGTTTCTTTGCGAACAGTGCAAAGTGATAAGTTTTAAACACTTGTGTGAGGACGGCCTAATCTCACTACCATTAACCGTGATACGTGAGATTTTCACATCCGCCGTTTACCTAAGGCTTTCCCCAGTCCTATCCCTCGTTCACTGTGATTTCCATCTCACACATGTCTGTTTCGAGGAAATTTCTGCTCATCTTTTATCCCATGTATACTCCATCATCTAGGGCCGTTTTCACATGTTTTCCGGTGCCTGATAGAACTTTTATGTGTTGGTAAAAAAAAGTACTTGTCCGCTATTCAGTCATATATGCCGTTAACATTCATGAAGTTGTTCACTTCTAAACAAACAAAACCACGTCGTTTACTTCCGGGTCTCAAAATCCCCTTGCCTATACATTGCCGAAAAACCATATGGAGCTAAAAAAATTAAGAACTAGCGAACTGCTTACAAAAACCAAGGGCGGGCTAGTGGGAAAACAGTGTCATCGACTTACAGGCATTTTCCGTCCTATGCGGACTACACTCTCCATACAGGCACTCCTCATAAGCCATGGTTTCTCGCTGTAAAATATGGATTAAGAGGGAGACAAAAATCCATTCTTCATATTCACGTCAACGTGTTTCCTTCATCGTCGGCATCACTTCTATCCCGTCCATGACACTCTAATCCAGGAAATTAATGATCTTTGTATTTGCGACAACGATCTATACTCTTCAATAGACTTGTTGTATTTGCGTGAGTTGCTCTCTGGGTGCCTTATGGTCGAAATACTTGACGAAATACTTGGCTAAAGTTTCCTTTATTTTTAAGTGTTATCTATTAGTTTTTCGATACCAATCGAATCGTGGCGACAACATATAAAGTAATGGCCACCTGAACGAAGACGCACCTGACCAAACGACGACCTCCATCCTAGTGAGCAACTTTATTATTAAGCCTTTGGTCAACCTATTTTCTATTTCTATTATCTTTTAGTTTTTCCTTCGTTTGTTATTTCAAGCATTTGCGTCATCTATGCTATGGGCGAAAAACCGAACTAGTGCAGTGTCTTCCCATTGAATACGTTATAAGTAGAGGGAGAGTCGCAGCATTTCTATATATATATATATAATAAAATTGTATTCATGCATGTTATATACATTTATAGTAGATCATTTATTTTAGAGGCCTAACGCTCCTATATACAAGAGAATCGTACGCCGAATTATTTCAGAATCGACCGCATGGTCAGGTGATTAAAAATCGCGCGAAGCAACTTGTCACGATACCAACAGGCGTCGATTAAAAGTTTTTTTGTAGGAATATTTTGTCTCCTGACGAGGCAGTAATTTTTTGTAAATGACTCGCCTCCCCCCGGGCGGCCGGGCGATTCACGTGCAATTTTTTTAAAGCGGATTATCCCGTCGCAAGGAGCATTGGGGCGGAACCGAAAGGCACCGGTGGGCGTATTGGATGGAGGGCTGTTAAAGCCGAAAACAGGACGCGTGGCCTAGCTACTGTATAAGTGTCCATAGGCAGACCTCAGTGATAGGTTCGAGACTTTGTTTTATCAAATTATATATCACTTCAAGGCCGGATCTATTAAAATTCGCCGAAGTAGTCCCGGATGTGACATGAGGCACTTTGGGCCATTCTTGGGAAGAAAACAGTAAAAAAAACAACACAGACACACATACCATCTCAACAACGAAAAAGGGGTTCCTTGTCTGTCATTATGGTGTAGGCAGATTGAAACTCGACGCTCATTCGCATGGGGGCAGAGAACTTTTCCATTCCGAGTGTTTTATAATCATCTCGATTCGAAAGCTGAAATCTCTGGCTCGCCGCGCTAGCATGGCTACCCTGTTTCGTCCATCTGGACAACAGGAGGTAAAATGCCGTTGAAACGCTTTGAAAGTCCTAAGGAGGCCATGGCTGGAATTATTTCTTGTTTTATTGGGCTGGTAAGGATCGTTGTCCGCAGCAATGTATGTTAGTAGGTAGGAAAAGGTCGTTAGTGTTTTTGTTTGTTTTTTGTTCAATTCATTCTACAATATCCCATCAAGTTCTTTTGGGCAACAAAGTAATAACTGGGTAATCACTCGTTCTTTATTTAAAGTTGGCTGCTACTCAGTTATATAACCAGCCTTCCTCTAATGCACTTTAAGTAAGAAAGGACATAGAGAAGACTTTATTAACCTTAAAATGAGCACCCATGACCAGATGAAGTTTATAATTGATAAGTCTAGATAGGGCGATAAGTTCGAATTAGGAGTTAATCTTACAGGACCGAACTTCAAAGTCGTTTTTCTTGTAACGTACTTTGATTTACAGGACAATTTTCTAAATCTAAATAGACGATGTAGACGGCCAATCTCTAACTAAGGGGCCTGGAAGGGAACTGGTCTGGGGGGGGTGGGGGGGAGGGACACTCTGTGCTGGCGTGCAATATTT
>JAHQIW010000198.1:0-122500 GCA_019055375.1 Parelaphostrongylus tenuis | reverse complement strand
TTTTTTTTTTTTTTTTTTTTTTTTTTTTTTTTTTTTTTTTTTTTTTTTTTTTTTTTTTTTTTTTTTTTTTTTTTTTGTTTTTTTTTTTTTTTTTTTTTTTTTTTTTTTTTTTTTTTTTTTTTTTTTTTTTTTTTTTTTTTTTTTTTTTTTTTTTTTTTTTTTTTTTTTTTTTTTTTTTTTTTTTTTTTTTTTTTGTTTTTTTTTTTTTTTTTTTTTTTTTTTTTTTTTTTTTTTTTTTTTTTTTTTTTTTTTTTTTTTTTTTTTTTTTTTTTTTTTTTTTCTTTTTTTTTTTTTTTTTTTTTTTTTTTTTTTTTTTTTTTTTTTTTTTTTTTTTTTTTTTTTTTTTTTTTTTTTTTTTGTTTTTTTTTTTTTTTTTTTTTTTTTTTTTTTTTTTTTTTTTTTTTTTTTTTTTTTTTTTTTTTTTTTTTTTTTTTTTTTTTTTTTTTTTTTTTTTTTTTTTTTTTTTTTTTTTTTTTTTTTTTTTTTTTTTTTTTTTTTTTTTTTTTTTTTTTTTTTTTTTTTTTTGTTTTTTTTTTTTTTTTTTTTTTTTTTTTTTTTTTTTTTTTTTTTTTTTTTTTTTTTTTTTTTTTTTTTTTTTTTTTTTTTTTTTTTTTTTTTTTTTTTTTTTTTTTTTTTTTGTTTTTTTTTTTTTTTTTTTTTTTTTTTTTTTTTTTTTTTTTTTTTTTTTTTTTTTTTTTTTTTTTTTTGTTTTTTTTTTTTTTTTTTTTTTTTTTTTTTTTTTTTTTTTTTTTTTTTTTTTTTTTTTTTTTTGTTTTTTTTTTTTTTTTTTTTTTTTTTTTTTTTTTTTTTTTTTTTTTTTTTTTTTTTTTTTTTTTTTTTTTTTTTTTTTTTTTTTTTTTTTTTTTTGTTTTTTTTTTTTTTTTTTTTTTTTTTTTTTTTTTTTTTTTTTTTTTTTTTTTTTTTTTTTTTTTTTTTTTTTTTTTTTTTTTTTTTTTTTTTTTTTTTTTTTTTTTTTTTTTTTGTTTTTTTTTTTTTTTTTTTGTTTTTTTTTTTTTTTTTTTTTTTTTTTTTTTTTTTTTTTTTTTTTTTTTTTTTTTTTTTTTTTTTTTTTTTTTTTTTTTTTTTTTTTTTTTTTTTTTTTTTTTTTTTTTTTTTTTTTTTTTTTTTTTTTTTTTTTTTTTTTTTTGTTTTTTTTTTTTTTTTTTTTTGTTTTTTTTTTTTTTTTTTTTTTTTTTTTTTTTGTTTTTTTTTTTTTTTTTTTTTTTTTTTTTTTTTTTTTTTTTTTTTTTTTTTTTTTTTTTTTTTTTTTTTTTTTTTTTTTTTTTTTTTTTTTTTTTTTTTTTTTTTTTTTTTTTTTGTTTTTTTTTTTTTTTTGTTTTTTTTTTTTTTTTTTTTTTTTTTTTTTTTTTTTTTTTTTTTTTTTTTTTTTTTTTTTTTTTTTTTTTTTTTTTTTTTTTTTTTTTTTTTTTTTTTTTTTTGTTTTTTTTTTTTTTTTTTTTTTTTTTTTTTTGTTTTTTTTTTTTTTTTTGTTTTTTTTTTTTTTTTTTTTTTTTTTTTTTTTTTTTTTTTTTTTTTTTTTTGTTTTTTTTTTTTTTTTTTTTTTGTTTTTTTTTTTTTTTTTTTTTTTTTTTTTTTTTTTTTTTTTTTTTTTTTTTTGTTTTTTTTTTTTTTTTTTTTTTTTTTTTTTTTTTTTTTTTTTTTTTTTTTTTTTTTTTTTTTTTTGTTTTTTTTTTTTTTTTTTTTTGTTTTTTTTTGTTTTTTTTTTTTTTTTTTTTTTTTTTGTTTTTTTTTTTTTTTTTTTTTTTTTTTTTTTTTTTTTTTTTTTTTTTTTTTGTTTTTTTTTTTTTTTTTTTTTTTTTTTTTTTTTTTTTTTTTTTTTGTTTTTTTTTTTTTTTTTTTTTTTTTTTTTTTTTTTTTTTTTTTTTTTTTTTTTTTTTTTTTTTTTTTTTTTTTTTTTTTTTTTTTTTTTTTTTTTTTTTTTTTTTTTTTTTTTTTCTTTTTTTTTTTTTTTTTTTTTTTTTTTTTTTTTTTTTTTTTTTTTTTTTTTTTTTTTTTTTTTTTTTTTTTTTTTTTTTTTTTTTTTTTTTTTTTTTTTTTTTTTTTTTTTTTTTTTTTTTTTTTTTTGTTTTTTTTTTTTTTTTTTTTTTTTTTTTTTTTTTGTTTTTTTTTTTTTTTTTTTTTTTTTTTTTTTTTTTTTTTTTTTTTTTTTTTTTTTTTTTTTTTTTTTTTTTTTTTTTTTTTTTTTTTTTTTTTTTTTGTTTTTTTTTTTTTTTTTTTTTTTTTTTTTTTTTTTTTTTTTTTTTTTTTTTTTTTTTTTTTTTTTTTTTTTTTTTGTTTTTTTTTTTTTTTTTGTTTTTTTTTTTTTTTTTTTTTTTTTTTTTTTTTTTTTTTTTTTTTGTTTTTTTTTTTTTTTTTTTTTTTTTTTTTTTTTTTTTTTTGTTTTTTTTTTTTTTTTTTTTTTTTTTTTTTTTTTTTTTTTTTGTTTTTTTTTTTTTTTTTTTTTTTTTTTTTTTTTTTTTTTTTTTGTTTTTTTTTTTTTTTTTTTTTTTTTTTTTTTTTTTTTTTTTTTTTTTTTTTTTTTTTTTTTTTTTTTTTTTTTTTTTTTTTTTTTTTTTTTTTTTTTTTTTTTTTTTTTTTTTTTTTTTTTTTTTTTTTTTTTTTTTTTTTTTTTTTTTTTTTTTTTTTTTTTTTTTTTTTTTTTTTTTTTTTTTTTTTTTTTTTTTTTTTTTTTTTTTTTTTTTTTTTTTTTTTTTTTTTTTTTTTTTTTTTTTTTTTTTGTTTTTTTTTTTTTTTTTTTTTTTTTTTTTTTTTTTTTTTTTTTTTTTTTTTTTTTTTTTTTTTTTTTTTTTTTTTTTTGTTTTTTTTTTTTTTTTTTTTTTTTTTTTTTTTTTTTTTTTTTTTTTTTTTTTTTTTTTTTTTTTTTTTTTTTTTTTTTTTTTTTTTTTTTTTTTTTTTTTTTTTTTTTTTTTTTTTTTTTTTTTTTTTTTTTTTTTTTTTTTTTTTTTTGTTTTTTTTTTTTTTTTTTTTTTTTTTTTTTTTTTTTTTTTTTTTTTTTTTTTTTTTTTTTTTTTTTTTTTTTTTTTTTTTTTTTTTTTTTTTTTTTTTTTTTTTTTTTTTTTTTTTTTTTTTTTTTTTTTTTTTTTTTTTTTTTTTTTTTTTTTTTTTTTTTTTTTTTTTTTTTTTTTTTTTTTTTTTTTTTTTTTTTTTTTTTTTTTTTTTTTGTTTTTTTTTTTTTTTTTTTTTTTTTTTTTTTTTTTTTTTTTTTTTTTTTTTTTTTTTTTTTTTTTTTTTTTTTTTTTTTTTTTTTTTTTTTTTTTTTTTTTTTTTTTTTTTTTTTTTTTTTTTTTTTTTTTTTTTTTTTTTTTTTTTTTTTTTTTTTTTTTTTTTTTTTTTTTTTTTTTTTTTTTTTTTTTTTTTTTTTTTTTTTTTTTTTTTTTTTTTTTTTTGTTTTTTTTTTTTTTTTTTTTTTTTTTTTTTTTTTTTTTTTTTTTTTTTTTTTTTTTTTTTTTTTTTTTTTTTTTTTTTTTTTTTTTTTTTTTTTTTTTTTTTTTTTTTTTTTTTTTTTTTTTTTTTTTTTTTTTTTTTTTTTTTTTTTTTTTTTTTTTTTTTTTTTTTTTTTTTTTTTTTTTTTTTTTTTTTTTTTTTTTTTTTTTTTTTTTTTTTTTTTTTTTTTTTTTTTTTTTTTTTTTTTTTTTTTTTTTTTTTTTTTTTTTTTTTTTTTTTTTTTTTTTTTTTTTTTTTTTTTTTTTTTTTTTTTTTTTTTTTTTTTTTTTTTTTTTTTTTTTTTTTTTTTTTTTTTTTTTTTTTTTTTTTTTTTTTTTTTTTTTTTTTTTTTTTTTTTTTTTTTTTTTTTTTTTTTTTTTTTTTTTTTTTTTTTTTTTATTTTTTTTTTTTTTTTTTTTTTTTTTTTTTTTTTTTTTTTTTTTTTTTTTTTTTTTTTTTTTTTTTTTTTTTTTTTTTTTTTTTTTTTTTTTTTTTTTTTTTTTTTTTTTTTTTTTTTTTTTTTTTTTTTTTTTTTTTTTTTTTTTTTTTTTTTTTTTTTTTTTTTTTTTTTTTTTTTTTTTTTTTTTTTTTTTTTTTTTTTTTTTTTTTTTTTTTTTTTTTTTTTTTTTTTTTTTTTTTTTTTTTTTTTTTTTTTTTTTTTTTTTTTTTTTTTTTTTTTTTTTTTTTTTTTTTTTTTTTTTTTTTTTTTTTTTTTTTTTTTTTTTTTTTTTTTTTTTTTTTTTTTTTTTTTTTTTTTTTTTTTTTTTTTTTTTTTTTTTTTTTTTTTTTTTTTTTTTTTTTTTTTTTTTTTTTTTTTTTTTTTTTTTTTTTTTTTTTTTTTTTTTTTTTTTTTTTTTTTTTTTTTTTTTTTTTTTTTTTTTTTTTTTTTTTTTTTTTTTTTTTTTTTTTTTTTTTTTTTTTTTTTTTTTTTTTTTTTTTTTTTTTTTTTTTTTTTTTTTTTTTTTTTTTTTTTTTTTTTTTTTTTTTTTTTTTTTGTTTTTTTTTTTTTTTTTTTTTTTTTTTTTTTTTTTTTTTTTTTTTTTTTTTTTTTTTTTTTTTTTTTTTTTTTTTTTTTTTTTTTTTTTTTTTTTTTTTTTTTTTTTTTTTTTTTTTTTTTTTTTTTTTTTTTTTTTTTTTTTTTTTTTTTTTTTTTTTTTTTTTTTTTTTTTTTTTTTTTTTTTTTTTTTTTTTTTTTTTTTTTTTTTTTTTTTTTTTTTTTTTTTTTTTTTTTTTTTTTTTTTTTTTTTTTTTTTTTTTTTTTTTTTTTTTTTTTTTTTTTTTTTTTTTTTTTTTTTTTTTTTTTTTTTTTTTTTTTTTTTTTTTTTTTTTTTTTTTTTTTTTTTTTTTTTTTTTTTTTTTTTTTTTTTTTTTTTTTTTTTTTTTTTTTTTTTTTTTTTTTTTTTTTTTTTTTTTTTTTTTTTTTTTTTTTTTTTTTTTTTTTTTTTTTTTTTTTTTTTTTTTTTTTTTTTTTTTTTTTTTTTTTTTTTTTTTTTTTTTTTTTTTTTTTTTTTTTTTTTTTTTTGTTTTTTTTTTTTTTTTTTTTTTTTTTTTTTTTTTTTTTTTTTTTTTTTTTTTTTTTTTTTTTTTTTTTTTTTTTTTTTTTTTTTTTTTTTTTTTTTTTTTTTTTTTTTTTTTTTTTTTTTTTTTTTTTTTTTTTTTTTTTTTTTTTTTTTTTTTTTTTTTTTTTTTTTTTTTTTTTTTTTTTTTTTTTTTTTTTTTTTTTTTTTTTTTTTTTTTTTTTTTTTTTTTTTTTTTTTTTTTTTTTTTTTTTTTTTTTTTTTTTTTTTTTTTTTTTTTTTTTTTTTTTTTTTTTTTTTTTTTTTTTTTTTTTTTTTTTTTTTTTTTTTTTTTTTTTTTTTTTTTTTTTTTTTTTTTTTTTTTTTTTTTTTTTTTTTTTTTTTTTTTTTTTTTTTTTTTTTTTTTTTTTTTTTTTTTTTTTTTTTTTTTTTTTTTTTTTTTTTTTTTTTTTTTTTTTTTTTTTTTTTTTTTTTTTTTTTTTTTTTTTTTTTTTTTTTTTTTTTTTTTTTTTTTTTTTTTTTTTTTTTTTTTTTTTTTTTTTTTTTTTTTTTTTTTTTTTTTTTTTTTTTTTTTTTTTTTTTTTTTTTTTTTTTTTTTTTTTTTTTTTTTTTTTTTTTTTTTTTTTTTTTCTTTTTTTTTTTTTTTTTTTTTTTTTTTTTTTTTTTTTTTTTTTTTTTTTTTTTTTTTTTTTTTTTTTTTTTTTTTTTTTTTTTGTTTTTTTTTTTTTTTTTTTTTTTTTTTTTTTTTTTTTTTTTTTTTTTTTTTTTTTTTTTTTTTTTTTGTTTTTTTTTTTTTTTTTTTTTTTTTTTTTTTTTTTTTTTTTTTTTTTTTTTTTTTTTTTTTTTTTTTTTTTTTTTGTTTCGTCGTTTGGCTTTGTGATATCGATGGTGATGTGAAGAAATTTATAGAGGGCTGTGTTAAGTTTTTTTCACAATATAGGTCTGTCGAGTTCGAATTTACTTGAGTGCTCTAGTTTTGGAAAATTTATCGGCACTTATCTAAAGCCAGTAGGAGTGCTGATGCTTTAAATACTGAAGATATCCTGGGAAAGAAGTGATTTCTATTTTACTACCGAGTTGACCTCATATGAAGTCATTCACGAGAATAATGATCTTTCACAACTGCGAGCCAGATTGGACTTTGGTGATTGAATCAAATAAAAGTCAATTATGCATGTCATTGCGTTCGACATATAAGTTCTGTTGTCTTATCAAGATGAAACTGGTTCTCTGAAATTAGCGAAATATATTTTCCTTGCTTTTTTTCCCTTCAAGGCTTTAGATTCGACTACTGATACTGTTTGATCAAGCTGGTTTGTTTCCCAGCAGGGTGCAGTAGTTTTCATGAATTACGTTTCTTGCGATTTGATTTTGGAACGATGCTGATCAAACTAGATCGATTGATAAGTTGAAAAAAAACTTTGCAAAAGTCTTTCAAGCACAGTTGCTTCTACAAGTTTCTAATGTTCACGACACACTACTCAATCGATCAACAAAAAATCTTCTTTTCGCAAAAAAAACTCTCGCGGACATGTCAGTTCTTTTTTTTTTCTGATTCGATGATTAATTCAGCCGTAGCTGGCTGGAATTGTTTACTTTTGGTAAAATGTCAATAACTGTAATTCAGGATGATTGATCTGTATAGCTGTGCATGATTTGTTTCACGTCTCTTTGACTTTTTGCACATTGCGTAGTTTCACTAGGAATACAATAAGATTTTTTAGTAAAAACGTCCTGTTTTCCGGCAAAAACTTGAGATGTGAAGGATGGAACCGTTGGATGATTTATGAATACTGAAAGCCAGCTTATCGAACATAGAAGCTTCTAGACAGCCTAAGCGTGGAGAAGTTGTGGAACAAATCAAGTCGCCTGCTTCTGATCATTTGCTGTGCAACGAAGAGGAGTGGAATAATCCCGCTTTTGGTTAGCTTTCAAGGAAATGTCACTTGATGGATTTATAGTATTCTAGAACTGTATAGAACTGCTTGTGCAGATTACTGGAATTGATGATAGATATTTCGGCAAGAGAGTGTCAATCGGAAAGAGATGTCATGTTCATAGACGACGCAATGATATACACCGTCGGGAGACGATATACTGGAATAGCAAATACCGCAACGTTGTGTGAAGGACATAGAACACTGTGACTAAAAATCGTCTGACGACACCACTGTGTCGTTGAGCTGCTGTCCGTCAAACGACCTGTGTTGTTGCTGCTGACAACACTTCCCTTGTCTCCCGACCCAGCTTGTGAACTATGGCACAACCGAAATTCAGGAAACGCAGCCAGAAAGAGACCTACGAACCAGCCAAGGATTTTCCTGGAAAGGGTGCGCTAAATTTGTTTTTGGAAATCACCCACTTGTAGAGTACTTTGTAACTCTACTTACTCCATGGTCTTCTTCACAAGAATTTCACGGTCCGATGACTTCTTCAAGCTTCAGGATAAATATGAGTTACAGACATTCCTCACATTAATCACCAACTCAACGTACAGGAAGAAGTTATTCAACACTTCATGACTTGGTTTAACTGTTTAACCGATAGTTTAATGGTTTTGTTGATAATAATTATAAGTTGGGAAAAAGTTCTGAGAAACTGCTTGTAAAACGTTTATTTATGCTCCTATAGCATCCGAACAAAAACGAAACGAATAGTCAAAGTACTCCCCTTTAACTTCAAGCACTTTCTGCCATTTCTCCGGCAAAGGATCGATTCCGCGAGCATAAATTTCCGATTTCTTGCTGTTGAAGAAATGAATGACCGAATTGTGCAATTCAATATCGGTACCAAACTTTTTGTTGCGGAGCCAGTGCTCTAACTTTCAAAGCGCCTGTACATCCTACTTTTTGCCAACTTTGTCTTCGCGCCAAGCCAGACTGATGCGTTTACTCGCCACCGTTGCATTTGAACCCAAAAGCCATTCGTGCATCATCAACAACCTAATTTGCTTGCTTGTTAACTCCATCTTGGAATAAGTAGATAGATTATATATCAATCAACGCGGGGAAGACGAGCTTTCAAATGAGCCAAAAAACACAAGAAACGGCCTTCAACCAAAAAAAGTTGGAAGCATTTTCTCAGATTTTTCTCCAATCTATTAGTTTTTCGTGGTTTTCCGATCTCAACTCTGGCCTACTAGTCACATTGATTGTGGCAGATGTAATATCGGTGACGATCTTGTACATCGATGGTTTCTTTCTTCATGGTCGTGTAGCTAATTCCTACGTCGAAAGGCACGATGTTGCACTGATATGAGGATGATTCATTTATGTGTGTGAGAGGAGAAGATTGGACTACATGATGTGAATTCGCCTCATTTTCTTTCCTTTGTTTTTTTTACAACTTGAAATGCTTTTGCTGTGTTTCGTTTCGAAGTGATAGAATGCCTATGACAGAGGCTTTAGACAAGAGTCTGTTTGAAAATGAGTAGTGAGATCGATTTTCTGGCTCAGTAATGACGGTTCTACCTATGGCATCTTCTCCTCGCAATTTTTATCTTCGAGTACATGTTGAGTTGTTTCCTTAGATAACGAGTAGCGTACTAAAATATTCCGGCGTCAATCTGATAGTATGTGCCCATCATTGTGGTTATGCGCATCGATCCTAACCCTTTGCGGACGGTAAGAGTACTTTGACCTTCATCTCTTCAAAGCTCTTCCAAAATAGTATTTGTGTTTTGCACTTGGTTTTTTTTTTGTTTGCTAGGGTACGGTCTGTGGAACACTCACATACACTAATACTCATTCGTTAGCACCACTCTCGACGATTTTGAGGCTGAATTTTGTTCCTGAGAAGGTTTTCACAGTGCGTTGTAAAAGCGAAGAGAAAATTACGTTTCATACTCGAGTTTTTCTGCACGTAAAAAATTTATGAAGTTTCGGAGCGGTACAAAAAACCTCTTCTTATTTTTGGAACAAAGAAAATGCGAAAATCAATTAACTGACGCTCGCAAAGTGCTGAAGAGATCACAGATGTTGAAGAAGTCTTTATTTTCACTCTGAACTGTCTACAGAATGCTGTTTGCAGAATAAAAAGCCAAAGCTTTTTGGACAAGTTTTTTTCTGAGAGCGAAAAAGCGCGCTTTTGAAAGTCAATCCATTGCCGGTCCGCAAAGGGTTTAAAGATTGCAGGTGTTGAAGAAGTTTTCTTTTAGATTTTAAATCGTTTGTAAATACTGTTTACAGATTAATAAGAACAAATCGTATTGCATCAATTACATTTATGAGTGTTCTTGTTGTATGAATTAGCGTATTTTTCGCCATCAATCATAGGGGAAATCAGAACATCAGCACAGCTTGAGTCACTAAGGTAGTTGTCAGGAAAGGATAAAACCTAAAATTAGAAATGGGCGTTGGCTTGTGGAAATAGAGAGATAGTTTTTGGCCTCATCCTCCTCACAATAACCTCGTCTTGAATTGAACATTCAGATGCGTTACTGGCACTATACTGTGATCCACTGTGCCATGTGACACGGGATATACTCGTTTTAGACGGTTTTTTTTCGAAAGAATATAAAAAACATTATTTGAACTGTGGTGTGTTCTCGATTATCCACAGTTCTTTAAAAGTCTTAGTGATACCTTAAGACTTTGAAACTCAGTTTGGGCACCACTAACATTTTCAAAAACTTCTGGCCAAGGAACTTTAGTACTATTGACGTAAGCGACGACTTCCTGAATGGTGGAACATTGAGATAGGTGGGGGAGAGAAAATTGGACAATTTCGTGGGATTATAACGCTCAGAAAAAGGAACTATCCACATCTCAGCCTATGCATTTGGAATGCTTTCTTATGAAGTTGTTGATCGTTCTCTATGCAGACGAATGATAATTATGGTCTACCTGGCCGGAAATCTAATCCTACCTTAAGATGTATTGCGAAACCGATTAGCAAACACCGTCAGCAGCGTTGATGGATGGTGAATAACTCTATTTTTCAGAACCCAGAAAAGAACTGGATGTTTTAGAAGCGCTGAAAAATGCATAAAAGAAGTTGATTAGAGTGACGGGCATGAGTTAAGTGCAATACATACAACTATAGAGGGTAATTAGACTTCTAAACTAGACTCTCATCCGTCCCACAACGAAAATTGTGCATCCTTTGTGTGGGAAATTGGTGTCGGCATCAATTATACCAACAATTGACCACTTGGGGTGTCGTTCAGGGCACCAGTAACGAAGAATGTCGGTTTCGATATGTCTTCTCCTTCTGTCGTTTGAGATATGTAATAAAGTTCAAGAACTGTGTCAGGGTCAGAGTTTTTCTGATGTCATTGATACTGTACTGGCGTTTTATAATAAGGAAGAAGTTGTATTTAATCAGGTGATATCGATTTGTTTGGAAGATAGTGTTTCGTAGTGAAACATGACTGAAGTGAAAGTGCCCCACAATCTAAAATTAATGGAAAAGAATTCGTGGCTGTAGGACCAGGTATCTGGTTTTTCGTAGAAAACATTTATCATGGTCTGACGAATGACGATAAAGATAAAGGGAAAAAGTTATAGGCCTAAATCATTCTCACCGGAGGGATAGAGGATAACTGGAAAGAACTATAGGGCATAATCATCTTTGGCGCGGTAAAGGATAAAGGAAAAGCTCAAGGCTTTGGTCATCTTTAGCGGATGCGCAATCTGTTAGACTTCATTATGCGTCATTATAGCTGATTAAATGGATTTTTGGGTCGCTGCTTTCCTCTCAGATATGTCTCGTACCAGTTTTCCGACTGATGATGGATATCAGACTTGGTGAGCGCACTGCGCAAGATTGAGTTAACGACCACGTGTGAGTGTTGTAGGGCTTCTACCACTATGCCATATACGATTCAAAGAGATGTCTTTAGAATCAAGATGTATAGCAGCACATATGAGGGAATGTTAGCCTTTTAAGAAAAAGTGAGCAAAGCCAGCAAAGGCAGGCTTGTTTGGTACGACTCGTTCATATCTGGCGAGTCAAATCAGGGTTAGGGAATTCAGTGTAGCTATAAGTAGTATACTGTGAAGACAAAGAAAAAGTTTGCTATAATAGTAACCCTCACAAGCCACATGAGGCTGAAGTATCATCGTGAATTTCTGTGCTGTTAGCATTTATAAGTGTTCGACGTTTTGGCATCATAACCATCATAAAGGCTAGATATGCGTTCAATCACCTCAAACGATGCTTGATGAAGTCAAATACATGGCGCATCCGTCAGAAATTTATCAATATAGAGAATTTCAGCTTTTTTCCAGTCAATTAGTAAGAACTTATCGGATCGCAAGTCTCAAACGGAATATTTTAGTTTTGGAATTGCTGCACTGGCGCGATCCAAAGAGGAGTGGTATCGCTTTGTCGCTGATTCTCTTGGCAGTATTCATTCTTGCAAAGTAAGTGGTTTTTATTGCATTATTAAGAAAACTAAACAACTAAGTTGTAGAGCTCTTCCATATTTTTTCTCTATATATGGCGACTGAGCATGAAAAAGAAGCTCATAGGACTCATGGGAATTCAAATTATAAGACCTTATTCTCAAACATTCTGTTCATCATTGCTTCTAGTTTTTCGGATCTTCTTATTCGTATGTGTAACATTGGCTTTTGTCCACTTAAGAGAGTTTTTAAAAATCCGTAAATCTCTTTCAATTCCACTAGATCTTCCCGTAGGTAAGTTTTGGCACTAGAGCAATATACACCAAATTCGTTAACCAGAAATGAGGCTGTTGGGGAAGCAAATCTGTTTATTCTCATGTGCGAATGGCGCTTAAGGGAAGATGCTAGTGAAACGGCGCAAGATCAGTGCAGCTTGGGGCGGTGGTACGGTTGCAGAAAGGCCGTCTAGGAAGTGATTAACGAAATGCAGAGGTGGAGAGAACAGTCTGGAATCAGTCGCGCTTGGAACGTCCATAGGAAGCTCCATTAATTTTGCGCCCTGCTTCATTGCATCTCCCCCTACGCGCCATTTTTGCATGAATAGCAAGTGAATTTGTTCCCACAGCAGCTTAATCTCAAAGCAAATATAGGCAAGTTGTGTTCTAAGAGGTTCTTCAGAAAATGCGCAATTGAATGGTGCTAAAATCACGCATTTATAATTACTTCTCGTTAATAATTATGGTGTTTATTGTTCCAGTGCCTAAACTAATGAGACGACCTAATACTTTTGTGTAGCTCTCAGTTGGATTGTTTTTTACTGCTTTTAGGTACCCCGTCATATCCGTACTCGCGTATACTGGACTTGCCGTTCTGGCTGGTACTCTTGGATTCCGTGTATACAAGGCCATTGAATCGCAAGTGAAGAAAACCGATGGAGAAAACCCGTTCCAGTAAGTCGTCTGAGTTGTTTATAACGCTATCGACAAGAATTCTTTATTAATCGGTTTTTTATCAGTGATATGGTGTTATATATCCAATAATGCTGACTGGTGTGGAGAACTGTAAACCACGGAAACAAGTTAATCTCACATCTCACTCTTTCCGGTGACGCGTACTAACCACTGAGTTGCTGAGGTTGCAAACATGCTATCAGTCTTTCTGCGATACAAAGTAGACGCAGGTTCAAATCTCGTCCGATGTCCAAAGTTTTGCATATCACTCAGTATTATTGGAAGTGACGTTGTCAATGTTCTTCATTGCCTGAGCATCACTTTCTCTTTAGGGAATATCTCGCCAAGGACATCACACTTCCCCAGGAACGAATCCATGCTCAGGTAGATGTTCTTGCTGAACATGCAATACATCTTGCCAATCAACTGAAGAGACTGGTCTTCGTTGAAAGCATCGTGGATAGTGCTAAGGTGAATGAGTGTTCGGAATTTCCCATGCTATTTCTTTCATTTCTGTAAAAGCTCTTCCTCTTTCCTATTATTTGAGGTGTTTTCGATTGAATTTAAAAAAGGAATCAACGAAGAAGGCCTCAAGAATGTGCATATACATATTTGTCTTCGCGTCAATAAGAAGTTTATTATTTTGGCCTGAAATTTTTTGAAAGGTGGACTAATGAAATAATTGGAGTATCTACACATTCATGGATAATCCGAACTGTAAGGTATCAAACCTCTCAATGAATGACTGAGAAGTAGTCTGGGTTTTTCAGCCTAAAGACCCTTAAAAGTGAACTAATGATAATCATCTTTATCTTTGTGAAAAGGATTGAATCGTTACTTATGAAAATTCCCATTGAGTGACATGAATGAAAGTTTGGAATGTTCAGCCGAAAGTCCTTGTACGAATAAACTACTAATGGGAATCTAAACATTTTTTAAGTCTGAAATTTCCAGTAAAATTCTTTTCGAAAGGTGAACTACTGTCTGATATGGATCTTTATTCTTGAAAGGAACTGAGTGTGGAGTGTGAAACATCTCAGTAAATGACTGAAAAAAAATCCAAACTTACCAGTCAAAAGTTTTCCGAAGAGTCAACTAATGTTATGAATCTTCACATGCCAGAGCGGAACCGAGTCGCATGGTATTATACATCCTAGTGAATGGCTGTGAGAAAAAGTTCACACTCGCAAATCAGAGATTTGCAGAAGAGCAAACTTTCAATAAGGATCTTAACGTTCTCGAAAAGAACCGAGTCATAAAGTGTAAAACATCCTGATGAAGTACTGTGAGAAAGAAATCCGGAAATCAAGTCAGGAGTTATGTGAAGGGCAAACTAATGCTATAGGTTTTTACATTCTTCAAAGGAATCGAATGTAAAATATCGAACATCGGAGTAAATGACGGTGAGAAGAGGTTTGGAAATTCCAACCAAAAGCTCTCCGAAAGAGAACCAATGATAGGAATTTTTATGTCTTCAAAAGAACAGTAGTCGTTAGTAATAACATGTTCTTTTGAATGAATGTTTGATGTAGTGACAACGTGATGACAGTTGGCACTAGTTTCTCAGGGGTTATTTTCTGTTAGATGGGAGGAAATGAAGAAACGATTCTTTTTGCTGAACAGGGGCTCTCCATAAGAGTGATGGTAATTATTCAGAAGCGTAAACATCGGACTAGTGCGCTACATGCTCTTTTTTTGAAAAAGGCCTTTTCATAGCTTTCATAGCGCTGTAGCGTTCATAATTAGACTATGTTTCACACCCGCCGCGCGCTCCATTTTCATTACGCTTATACTTCGGTATGAGCACGAAAAGCATTTGAGCATGCGTAGGAGATCTTTGAGTATCAGAGTTATACATTTTATCTAGAGTTTTTCTCACAAAACGGAGTAAAATCCTTAATTAAATAAAAGATCACGCTCCGCATGTGAGTCGCGCCAACGCAGTCGCTTGGTCGCGTGTCGATCCATGACTGATACATACCCAGCATACACACTAACCGACAAGCAAATGCGCAGCGTGTGTGAAACTCGATCTTACTTTCACAGCTACACTGCAGTGAAACGGCATTTTAGAAAATAAGCACGACATTGGAGTCGTCGAAACTTACGCTTTCCTATGGGTACGCATAATCCGAAAGAAGAGAGAAACACCCGTGTGTAAAACACAAAACTTTTCTTTTTGCTACAGCGCTATAAAGAAACCTTTGTGAAAGGCAAACACGTTTTTGAATTTATGGAGATTTGAGCTATCGAACGATTACTTGCAGTCTAATGAAAGAGTTTTTCCAGCGAAATATAAGCGTGATGATGATAAAAGAGGTGGGCGCGTGTGAATTATGATTTTATTTCGAATGTTACAGCGCTATGAAAAGGCTTTCTCTAAAACAAAACACATAGCGCGTAGCCTGAGATTCAAGATTTTGAATGATTGCTAACACTTTTATGAAGAAATCTTGTCCAGCGAAAAGGAACCTTTTTTTTATTTCCATCCATCTAACAGGAGAGAACCGATATGTATTCTAGAAGTTCCAGGACGAAGCCTGGAAAGTTGAATGAACGAGTGAAGATAGTGATTACGCGCCATTGTAGCGATCACATGTTGATTCCAATTCAGAGTGATTAAGATGGATTCATGAGGAGATTTCCTTTTACAATTGCTCAATCCCAAATAAATTGGCAAACCGTCTATCAATTCGTTCAATAAAATTCTTTCCTGGTACACCATTAATTCAAAAGGAAGTGGTAATCTCCATAATTAGTGTATTATTTGTTGAACTATTCTAATTTATTATTAACACATGATTTTATTTATTTTTTCTCCTATTTTTACTGCCCTCTATCAAAAACATTTGTTATTATCATTATTTCCACTACTGTCCACTTTTATGACATAATTCATTCGAATTTCTGGTACTGCACGATTTTTTCCCCATCAATCTGGAGCTTATCACTCCCAATATTAATCAATATATATTTCAGTTTGCTCTGATTTTGTGGGCGATGACATACATCGGCTATTGGTTCTCTGGATTCGCTCTCGTAGTGCTAGGTGAAGTTTTATGCTGTTTTCGTCAATGTCGTTTCCTTTTCGGTGTCGAGCCTTTTTGCCTGGGAAAGATTTTCCCCCACGCTTTCAAATAGTTGTCAAAACCCTTAATTTTGGCGATCTAATACTGAGGTTTTCTTCTAGAAAAGCCTTCTCAGTGCATCATAGCAGCGAAAAAAATTTTATATTTTGAACTAGGTTTGTTTGTTCGCTCTGCCAGGATCTGTCGACAGTTTTTTCAACAAGTATCGAGTAGTCATTTGATAGCATGAGTTTTGTTTATTATGAAACTGAAACTGAATTTTAAATCGGTCTTTGTAGGACGCTGTCAAAACGAAAAGAAGATTGCGTTTCACCCTAAGAGTTTTTCTCGCATTTAAGAGTCATGTATGCATCAAAAGTGTATGAAAGTGTAGAGAAAATCGCGGTGTGCGAAAATATCAAGAGGAGGCTAGAATTTCTCCTGAAAGGAGATAAGTTTTTCAACTTATACGTGAATGTATATTAAACTTTGTTCTACCGTTCTCTGGACTCTAGCTTTTCATTTTCACCTTGTATTACCAAACTATCCTGCTATGAAGTTCAGGCAAAGGGCTCGTTATTTCAAATACAAAACCTTCTTGCGCTTTTGCTCGTGCAGCGCTCCATGAAGACCCTTACAAGACGCAGTTCCAGTTTCAATATCCCCAAATTTGTGTTATCAAAAGAGCATCGAAAATTTGGTGAAAGGCCATGCACAGACCCTGGCCAAGCAAAGCCAAGCCTGTGTTGAGACTGTAGATTTTTCAGCTGTCGAATGACTATTCAAAAGCCCACTGAAAAATCTGTAAGTGAGTAGAAAACCACGAAAACTCTAAAGTACCGTCAATGTACGCTCGACTCCCAAAGGGTTGATTTTCATATCTTCTTCTCTGCATTGTTAACGCTTGTCTTTTAGCTGTTCTTGCTGCATTCTCGGTTCCCAAGATTTACGAAATGTACAAGGAGCCAATTGATGCACAACTGAACAAGATTTCAGAGCAAATTAAGAAACTTAATGCAATGTGAGTTATCGCATATTATATTTTGTTGGATAGAGAGTATCGTGTTTTCGAAAATTCGTAAAATGTATATGACTTTTAGTCGTGAAATCAAGGATAGAAGATGAAGCTCTTAGCCTTGATCAAACCAATATCGGGGGATAAAAGGCTTAGTGAACCATGAGAGCCAGATCGAACTATCGACCTTGTGTTTGACGCAGAGCTTGTCATCAGGCGCCACATGCGCTCCTCCATTTGAAATTTTGAGGAAATGTATAGAAATGACATAGATGTTTTGTGGAGGCTCTAAAATGAAGATCGAGCTTTACAACACGTACTGTATTGACGGCGATAGGATAGCGTACGCTTAGTGATACATTGTATCAGGAAGCAAGATGACAGAAGAGGCTCTAATTTGATCTTCTTCCTCAGCATTCTCTTGGCATCAATCACCTAATGCCTTAGAGAACGTCCTAGTTCGGTTACCTCTGAGAACAGCATGGAGAATCGCCTCGACGAGCGTTTTACGACATTTTGGAGAATACGAATTCGTCAAGCACCCGTAAAGTATTCGAAAACTTTTTGAAGAATGAACACGAGGAAACGAAGTGAATGTAAGAAGAGAGCGCCGCGGTCCGCACAGTCATTGTGATGACCGATCGTGCTCTTAGTGAAAATTTTGAACTTGGCGCTGTGTGAAAGATGTGTCATAATACCAATAGTTTTTTTAATAGTATTTGAACCTTCATAAGGAGCATTCTGAGATCTCAATATGCCTGATGATTATTCTTTGAGCTATGCATTCTTGGATCTTCTTAATTAGAGACTTTCAGGGCTGAAGATAAGTGTCCATTCTTGAAGAAAGTGCAAGCAGAAGTTGAGAAGAAAGAACAGTGAGTTCATGAGACAGGTCCGCTTCGTCTTGCTTTCCATCCTCTCCATCTGTCCGGCAGCTCACCCACCCATATTTGTGCACAAACGCCTTTATTTGCCCTAAGAAGGCTGTCTGAGACCTGTCTTATTAAGACTTGTTAAGACCTTCTATAGGTTTGTTTTCCAGAAGAGGCCCGTCCCATATTCACATCTATGCCAAAGTGTTGCTTTTGTATCATTTATATCTCAAATTGGTCGATTATCGTGGCCAGTCTTCGTACTCTTTTCATTTACTAGAATTTCTAAAATCAAAAAAAAAAGACAATCAGGCTCGTAAGCGTGTCTTGCTTCTGCATGTTAACATTTTAACTCATCCTTTTCAGTTTCTTGCTACCAGTTTCTGTGGATTTTTTTTTCGTTGTTTATCAATGCCTTCAGTATCTTAGATAAACTGCAATCACCTTTTATAATCATATTAGTTTTTTCTTCATCGAAATGCTTATAACAATTATCCATGAAATAAATCTCTTACTTTTCTTGTGTTTTACTTTTTTTTCTAATGCCCTCAGGACATCGTAGAACGAAGGCTACAGACGTATCCGAAAACCTCACGAGTTGTGGTCGTTAACGTTTCACGTGCTTGCGTAAGCATAGTTTTCTTTGAAAATTTGGGTTTTTTTTTATTTTTTGTTGGGTTTACGTTGCTCGGCTGGTCGTATTGCATATCAGTGTGACCTTTTTCGAGCTTTGAAAGAGAACATTCTCTGACAAAACGTCGGCCTTTGTGGAACAGGTCCTT
The DNA here is from genome assembly GCA_019055375.1 of Parelaphostrongylus tenuis. NCBI lineage: Eukaryota > Metazoa > Nematoda > Chromadorea > Rhabditida > Metastrongylidae > Parelaphostrongylus > Parelaphostrongylus tenuis. Next base: position 104,505 of record JAHQIW010000198.1, on the reverse strand, counting down.
TTAAGAAATCTTGTATCTGCTAAAAAAAGGAGGAATAAAGTTTTTAGACTGTTCAGTCGCTAAACATTGCGCTGTGCATTCGCTTTCACAGTTGAAGGTGATTGAATGCAGCGGATCTGACCTACGTAGTGACTTACAGGGTTTAACGATGTGTCGGCTTAGTGTTGTCATCTTTCGAGAGTTGTATGTATAGTGCTAAGTTGCCGAATGTGGAAGGATGGAAGTTTTGGTAAACCCGGAGTGCGTGGTCGAATCGGCTATGATACTGATATGCTACTGAAATGTCTCAGGATACCCCTCAACACGCGCCTTTTCTGGCTGCAAGAAAAACATAAAGTTTCATCTGTAATGGTGTTCTTGTTCAAATATCCCACCGAAGCTGTGAAGCCCAAAAATAAAATCGAAATCGGTGAAGTATGAGTTTGGACGCTTCGGCAAACTAGAACGAGACTGTGAACTTCCAGAAGACAATGCTGATTTTAGGCAACATTATCTTTGAAGGTGCCTTTTGTATAGAATTTTCAAAGAAATGAAAAAAGACAACAGGGAAATGAATCGAAAAAGCGTATATGAAGCACGCTTTGACGGGTGGTTGGTGGTCTCAAGGGTTTTTTCTGATGCAGAATTATGCATTGAGTTCTAAACAAAGAGATCACGCTGTCTTATGGAAAAATGAAGAAGTTCATATTATAGCTCAGTCTTGGGCATAGTAACCGCTTGCCAGATAGCCATGAATAGTTTGGCTAATGTGAGTATCGCTTTCTTTAAAATCTCTAAACATTTATGCAGTATTTATCTGTTGGCTCTTATATATGACCCATTTCGATACGCTGTAAAGATCTCTTTTCGTTTTATCTTATTCATGGTCCATGACGGCTATCGCATCTGCGCGTGCGTTTGGCTGATACCGGTCTTGTTGGCTCAGTCATTGTCGAACTAACCGATTGTTATTTGCAAAGTCCGAGAAATAAAAACAAGCACTGAATTATTAGGAAAAAGACAGTGATGTTATAGTAGAGTCATTACACTAGTAAAATTTGTGTTTTATATTCATCAATGCGGAGTGGTATGCAAAACTTTGAACCTCAGATGAGAATCAAACCCGCATTTCATCATTCCCGAAGGCTCGTGCTAACTAATTGCACTACCGCAGCTCCTGCGCTACTACCACTCTTTCTGTGATGCAAACTGGCGACCTATCAGCAACCAACCGTCAACTGTGGCCGTGTAAGAACACTTGTTATACGTTGACCATTCATCCTTTTGGTGTAGATCGTAAAGTTTCTAGATTATCGTCTCGAAGCAAATTTTTATGAGGTTTTGCCACTTTTGTTTCACATATGATTAGCCATTTCGTAAAAATCACATGGGTATGAGTGATTTTGAAGTAAAGCAGTGATACCACTGCTGAAATTTGTATTTTATGTTGACCATTCACCTTTTCGGTGCAAGTTGTAGAGTTCTAGAGATTACCTTCACGGAAAAGTGTCATAACGCAAGGCCTTGGTACTTTTGTTTCAGATTCAACTACGCAAATCCAAAAATATCGCTAATGTTTATAGCACAGTTTCCATTGACTCATTGATTGCTGATTCAGCAACTTCTTTCCCTGAAGTTCTGAAGTTGTTCTGTTAGAACGTTTTTGAGACTTCACCACACGAAAAATCCCACATTGATTATAGAAGATTAATTCAACCTTCGCTGGTCCTTTAAATGTAAATATTTGTTCAAATTTCTAATTTGGAGGTGTTTAAGGAGATCTCAGGACTTATGGATCTATGCTGTATGTCGTAGATTGGCGTGTGAAGCGCTTTTGAGTACGACGACGTGGAAAACTAGTGGGAGAGAAGATGGAAAAAGAGGAAAGATAGTTTCTAGCAAAAGCGCTATCTCAGGCGGCATCGCATAGAAACTTGCAATGGTGTCTGCCCATTGTGATGTTTTGGTTGGCGGTCTGATTTTAGAACAGGTTCAGCCAATTGCATACTATTGTCTACAACATATTTTTCCGTTTTCGATCTTTCAATGTCAAGAATCGCTGTTGTTGACGTCCATGTTGACATATTTTCGCTCGTAGTGTCGTTTTTTTTTTCCAAAAATCTCATGGAATGTCTTGAAAACTAGAATCCTTGGGAAATCAGAATCATGGCAGACTTACGTGCATGAATGTTTGCTCTTTCGTTTGAAGGACACAAAAAATTCTTTTGTAAGAACTCCTATTTTGAATTAGTTTGCAATTAAATCTTGTATAAGTTAAGAACGACTTTTCAATTCTAGTTTTTTCATGAAGAAATCATTCAGTCTTCACACAAGGTTGAATGAGAGCTGTTTACGAAGCTTAAATTTGATGTTGTTAACGTAGACATTGTTGCCGAAACATCTACGGCACACTTGAATATGTCTCAAATTGACGCGTGTTAGTCTGAGTAGGCTTACACCCTAAGGCGTAGAGCACAGTGGATAGTGCAAACTACCTGGAAGCACAGCTTAGACCCCTTCCTAAACGCTCTCCGCAAGTCCACATCTCTTCGCTTAGCTAAACCGATGATTGCAAGATCGTCTCGACCAAAATTCCAAGCCATTCACTGAGAAGGCGAAACTCAAGCAGCAGTCGAAATGACACGCGAAATGATCGTGGACTATTGGGGTGATGGATATGACGAAACGAATTGAATGGAGCAAGTGCTGGGAAGCGCACACCACGTGTCATGAAGGGTTATATAAATGAAGGTGAATAAATGAAAAGGGTTATAAATCCATCTCATCGACTGTTTCTAAGACCCCTCTATAACCATTCAATATATCGTGTAAGAATGTTTAAAGCCTTGCCGAAGTTGTTACGCCAGAGCCATATGTACTTTTCGAAGGTGTCGCCCTCTTCATCAGTGGCCTACCCCCCACACTAACACTAAACCCTTTTCTATAACAGTGTTGGGCAGGCGTTGTTTATGGTGATAACACATGATATTGTGTTATCACCAGTCGCTCATGTTTATTGTTTAAACGAGGTTCTAAGAACAGTCGATGAGTTGGATTTATACATACTGAGTTTCATCAGTTAAGTTGGCACAGGGTTAAGCTATGCTGAGATGGAAAGCGCTACTAGTAAGTGGAACAAACAGTAATTAAATCAAAACCTTGGTTGGAACTCTTGATGCTACAGCAAAGGTTTTTGTTTCTTTAATCTAATTTGAATCACATATGTCTAACTTTTGTTTGAACGAAATAATTTTTCCGAAATCTTGTTGAAAACAGTTGAACTTGCGATATAACATGAAGTAATAATTCATAAAATTCTATACAAAAATCTATTATCGCCGCGTGCAAATGTCTCATGCTTCTGGCGTTCAAACAGCAGTCTCACTAGCATGCGACTTTCTCTGCCTAAATAGGCGCTAATCTACTTTTTTCGCTCTATTTGTATCACATTTTACTTAAAGGACATTTGATAGTTCCAATATAGTCATTAAAATTCACGAATCTTTAATCAATCATTCTCGACTTGGTTTTGGAAATATTCTGCAATTCTAACAGCTACAGGTTATTAAAAAACTTAACTTCTTGTCTGATACTTAAATGTCTGTTCATGGCACAGGAATAATCACGTAGACCCCAAAGCCAATCCCGTTTAACTGACGATTTTCTGATTGGGATATGCTCTCTTTTCTCAAAATACCACATCGAAGCTTTGGAAGTTCATTTCCACTTACCAGATAATGATTCGCTGTTTTGAAGTTGTAACGAATTTTCGCATTCACTTTCTAGCAGTGAGCTTGCTGATTCAAACGTCAAACTCGTTTTTGAGTGATTGTACTGGACAAAATGAATACCACCAAAACATCGCATGTGCAGAGTACCCTTCCCCAGCCACAATACGGTATTGTGAGGTAGTTATTGTCCTAGCCATATATCAGTGTTATTCCACGTATTTTGCCAATCTCGATGCTGATCAATAATTATTTTTTTCCTGACGAACAATTGCGAGGTAGCTATTACAATATTTATTTCACCCTATCAACTTGTTTGATACTTTCATGAGGTTACGGCTTCTAAAGTGCTAGACACGTGTTTCGTCCTTCCGGCCTCATCAGTAGCACGGTGCCTTCCTGCTATTCGCCCCCTAATAGGGAATCGATGCCGTACAGATTAGATTCTGCATAAGGTGAAAGGATCATCGTGGTGTTCTTTCAGAGCGATTGATTGTCAATTGTCGTTTTCTTGGCTAACGGCTATTACGCCAGTATACACATATCAACACTTTCGATCAACTGTCATTCTGACAATCACTCTGGAAGAACACCATGGTGATCCTTTTATCTTTAATTTGTACGAGTGTAATTTGTACGGCTTTGATTCCCTATAACAAGGACGAGTAGCTGAAAGGTATAGTGCTACTGACATGGCTGAAAGATTGAAATATATGTTTAGCACTCTATAAATACCATAACAAATCTTATGAAAGGCTCAAGTATACTATTAGGATGTATCATGTGCTTTTTAGCGAAGTCTCAAAATAGTCGATTGAAAGCGTTGAAAAATACAATCACGATAGCCAAGGTTTCTGTGATTGCAACTTCTTTGAGGCATTGAAAGGTTAAGTTTGTTGCTATTGATTAGGAGAAAATTGTGTAATTTCGACAGAAAAACTCCAGACCTGAAATCCATTCACAAGGGAAGTAGCTTCTTCAGACATTAACATTGTGAAGGAGCTTTCTACTTACTGATGGAGATCATTCCCGCAGAGTCTTATATCGCTATGGAATGTGCTTCTCGCAGACTAATAGACCAGTCTGAGTCATGAAAACAAATGACATTCCTCGCTGTTGTTCGTCTCTGGATCTTTGAAATCTATCCAAAGCGCTTCCAGAGTTTTGCGCATCAATGTTTCAGACTCTTTTGCAAACATGGTGGCTATCTTTGAAACCTCCGTTGTACCTCTGCGTCCTATTCTTGTTAAGAAGAGTATCTTGAAGTTTGTTGTCTGTTGTTGTTTTTTAAACACAATAAGCGGTCTACGTGTTTTCCTAACAATTTCGTCGCCGCACGTTTCATGAGAGATCAGGTACACGAACGTGAGCGCAAGCATTCGACGTCTTTGTCGCTATGGGAAATGTGCAATTTCGTGAAAAAATTAGTGTGCCCACGGAAAGGGTAATCGTGGGCTGATAGCCATCTTAGGCTCCAAGTTTGCTCCTATCTAAACACTCTTGTGGGCATATTTCGCGCCGCATCTTACAGTAAGAACTGGACACAAATGAGGCTAAAAAATGTGAACTCAGTCATGCTAGCATTCTAACTGAAGTTTTTGTTGATCTGTACTCCCTGGGTCGATCCTGTTGACGAGTGGTTGCTTTTGGCTACCAAATGGATTGAAACACAACTGAAAGGCAAAGCAAACGTTTAGATGATATTGTGGACCACGCGCTGACCTCAAAAGGCATAGTAGCTCTCACAGTCCATGACACAAAATCATTGGATTTTTTGTTTCACTTGCTTCGCATGGTACGTTGCCGTTAAAAGTAGAATTAGGTATTGTAAAAAGGTAAAAAAGTTAAAACAGTCTCACAGGTGTTGGAGGTGCCTGTTTGCTGGAGCAAATTAAAGGATTCTTCCTTTTGCTTCCTATGCACATAGTGCTTATTATTGGAAACATGGTTTTCACATGGACGCTCTGATTGTGTGGTGTAAAAGATGACGTAAAGAACCAATTAATAATTGATTATTACGGCGGACTGAAATCTTTTCAGTAACCTACGTGTGAAGTAGATTGCAAAAACTCCTCAGATAGAATGCTTCTTTAGTTCTTCTGTTTGTCCCCGCCCCACTCTCCAACACGGATTCATCTTTGGTAGCTTGTGACTGTTATTGCTTTCGGATAAATAATTTACTTGAGACTTAAAGTTCAAAGATGAACGCTAAATAAGAGCTGCTATATTTCAAGAATTGCAACTCATAATTGATAAATAACGTTCAAAAAGCTACAATTTTTAGTATTAGTGAGCGAATTGTAAAAATCACAGGTAGTGGAACTATAAGTTAAAAGGTGTTTTGTTCTTGATATTGGAAATGAAGAAGCATTTATTAGGTGGTAGAACTCTCTTTCTTGGTAGAAGAATGCATCGCAAACCTAAAACAATAGGAAAACACTCGCTGTTGAGAAATCCGTGAGGATTGTGCAGCGCATTCTCCTCCATTAGGCAACGCTAGAGGTGACTGAATGCACATTTTGCCCTCAAAATGAATGTGATGTAATAGCAATGTATTGAGTTAGAACTGCTAACTTATCAGACAGTTCTGGCATTGATTTTACGATCCCAGAGGGTTGAAGCACTTTATGAGCCTAAGACGTATGATTGGACCAACAGCAACATATGTTACGGTATGTATCTTTTATAAGCATTGAAGCTATAAACTGGAAACATATACTTTTCCACCAACTAATGAGATCGCGGTTGTACAAAGATAAGTTTTTATAGTTTTCAATACCACACATCTTACCTACAGCTCAAGTTCAAGATCATGCTTTAAATAGTTCATTAACCTCTAAGGGACGACGTGTACCAGCTGTGGTACACAATTGTTTGAAGGCCTTTCTCGCTAGACAAAACTTTTATCTCAGACACTTGGTAATCTTTCGAAAGCTTGATTGTTTGCTATTTCAACAATATGTCTGGTTTTGAAAAGCCTTTGTATTACGTTCTAGCAGCAAAAATAAAATTATTTCACACACAAATCGCATTTTTGCTCAGCAGGAACTCGTATATGGCTCTTTGGCAAACTCTCACTGGACATTTAATAGCACAAATTTCGAGGATTTCAATGCTATAATTGGTTTTTTGAAGGACTATCACGGAGCGGTGCATGAACGAAAAGAAGATCACGTTTCCCACTCAAAGTTTTTATCGCACAAAAGAGCTATATGTGCACGAAAAACTTTGACCAGCCATGTAGAGAAAATTTTGTAGTATCAGAGTAGCACAAAAGATGTAAGGTTTTACTTGGCCCTAACTGAACAGCGAAATTGCGCGCTCTTGCGAGTTGCTCTGTACGATCGAGCACCTGCCGTCCCTAATGGATTAAATTCGATGAAAATCAACTATACTTCATATAGGTAGCCAAAGTAACTTCTATTTTCTGTTCAGTACGTTTCTTATGTGCTAGACCGTGTTATTTAGTCTTCGTTCCAAGTAAACCAGAACTTTCACTTTTTGGAGTTTGAGAAATTATAGTACTAGAAGTCGGAGACACATTGTTTCTAATGAACACTCGTTGTTTCGACAACCTTTATGTGTCAGTGAGGTTTTTGTTTGTTGTCTTTTTCACAGTCATTACGAACAACACAATATAACTGAGAAAAGTTATTTCAAAAAGCGCTTCTTTTTTGTCTGGAATGTTTGCGTACAATGACTAAGTGGCCGCCGATACATGTGTTTCGTCAAACTGTCATTCCAGCCATGCCAAACATAGCCTTCTTTAGAATGCACTCAAATGGCCTTATGAGTTACTATGCCATTCACATCTTCAGCGCCCTTTCTTCCCCGTTCGTTGTAAACTTTACTCTATGTGGAGGATCCCAAGTCTTGACTCTGTCTGCTCACTCTAATGTACGTTAATATCTTTTTGCGCTTCATGTACTTTTTCAACCTCGTTGTAATATTATCAGAAGCTACTAGATCCGCACGTGATCCCTTTTATTTGCCAATCTCTTGCATCATTACTACCACATTTTAAGTCTAGTACCGGTAACCCCATGCTCTGTTACAACTGTTCTGCGACATCCATGCTCATTACGCTGCCCCACCTATTGCTAAAGCTACTCCCTTATTTCAAGCACCTTTCTATGTATTCTCTTACCCTCATTTGTTGGCCGAGTTACTATATGGCCACTGGTATCATTTCGTGGTTCCCTGCGTCGTTATGGAAAATAGAAGAGGCTTTTGGCATTGCCAATCTCCAAGAGATGGAGAGGCTTTTGATTCAATCAAGTATCGTTAGAAATAACCGGTTGCATATTTGGTCATTAGGATGATTGGCGGTGGCCCACCGATGTGTCAAATTACTGCTGCTATCTTATGAGGCAGGTTTCGTAGTAATTTTCTGACCCCGGAAGTATAAAAGGCATGGTGACTTTGAGAGCGGGATTGAGCCGTTAACCACGTGTGCCGCGTAAGGCAGCTTCAACCACTAAACCGCATGCACACTGGTCAGTTATTATTTTCGTGACGAAGTGAAACATTCGCTTTATGCTAGTGATTACTCAATGCCGATAATAAGGACGCATACCAATTTTCAGCTGGCTACGTGATATGTGTAAAAGGGCAATCAAGAAAGACTTTTAGACTAATATTTGGAGACACTCAAAAATCCTTCATCACAACAAGCATGGAAAATGGCGGACGCGCTTTTAGGTCCTCACCTTCCAGAAGATAATATTTTGCTTATTCCAAGAAGCTAATGTGAAAGAGGTGTTCATATGCATCAAGAATGGCATTTGAAGTCAGTTTTCTTAGCCTGGAAAAAAACGTCATGAAAGTGATTGGTCGATCAATTCGAAGCAGGAATGAGCATATACTGCGTTATAATGAGAACGTCTGAGTATATATAAACAAGCCCTCTGCAATTTAAACCTAGATCAGATATGCCATTAGTGCTTTAGGGGATAGTCGGCAGATTACTGGTAAACAAATGCATTTAGCCGTAACCAATTTATGCTCCATATTGGTTTCTTGCTGCAACATTATCATCTTTGCATTCTAAATATCCCGAAATAACATCGTTGTTATGCAGCTCAAGAAGTATATGAAATTTTTTTTTGAACAATATTTGACAGAGATCTTCTAATCGACTAAGTCTTTTTCTTGCTGTATTTCAATCTACTTACTAATTTACGAGAATTTTACGAGTAATCTTATAAACATAAGCTGGTTTAAATCAGGATGAAACGAATGAAATTCTACATTTACAGAGAATGATAGATGTGCAGGTTTCGTTTAGTTCTCTGATGTTCAGATCATCAAATGAATTTTGAAGAAGTTCGTGGAAATAACCACTGGCTGTTTCGATCTCATTTTTCCACCCATAGGAATGAAAGTCAGAAATTTTGAAAAATTCCTATTATTTCAAATAACCACTACCAATAAGAAGACGGAAAATGACAATATAATCCCTTCTTGAGACAATGTATCAAATTTCATACTTAATCCTTTCGGAACCATGGAGCCATGGCTTCTGCATCTCTGATTCCCAGCGTGAAAATGTTGGACGGTCTACTCTATCTCCTCTACATCTCTGACTTCCAGCGTTGAAATCACTGCCTGTGTCACTCTTCTCTGCCACTCGCGCAATGGCTCTCGACGAGCAGTTCGCAGTGAAGGTTGCTGGTATGATTCCCTACTACGACGCTACACTGTGGCTTTTTTGGTGTTACCTTTTTGTTTCCACTACAGTACGCTCGAATCGTTGTAGAAAAACCTTCATTACCAATCTACATCGAGAAGACAATACCAAAACAACTACATCAAAGTGTCGTGGTAGGGCATCGAACCAGCAACCTTCTCCGATGGACGGGGTGCCAAGTGGCTGAGAGGAATGAGACAGACAGTGATTTCCACATTGGGAGTTCAAAATGCAGAGGCCATGGGTCCACGGCACCGAAAAGGTTACTGACCTGCTAGCCTATTACACTTGAGGATTTCTGTCGCCCACAACCACTTTGAAAGCTCATTAATACTAGCATACGACAAGAAACCAGAGGAAACATTCCAACTGTCGTTGTTTTCAAACATTTATCAAGCATGAGCATATCAACAGATTTTCACACAGATTCTCTAGCACTGCCATGAAAACTAAAGAATCTATGCTATTTTTCTCTGTGTTTTATAGGCAGAATTCTACAATGCACTTCGACCTTTTCACTCACTTCTCTATCAACTGAATAAATTAGGATCTGACTACTCATCTCGTTCTTTCTTCAAGACTGTGAAATATTTAATCATGCCTTCGACAGTTCTCATTATGGAGTCTTCCTCACGAAGGGCATACTAGTTAGCTAACTGCGAGTTATTGGACTCATCCAACTAAGGAACAAAGGATCAATAAGTTCGACATTGAACTTGTCAATTTGTTAAGCACAATCCCCTGTAACAAAAATAAGCTCCAAGTTTACTCTCAGCATGTTTCATCTGTTGTTTATGGTAGATCGTTGCCAACAGGGAAACGAAGCAGTGATTTCAACGCAGATAAGCCCAGAATTATCCAAATTAATTGCGAAGAAGATCAAGACGAGAACATCGCCAACTAAAGCCATCTATGATGTCAGCCCTCTCTCGGTTCATCAAAAGTTATTTCAGAAAGCAAGTCTCTTTATCAGCGGAAGAAGATTTATGCGTGATCTTCGGTAGGAAGAAAGAGATTTACTACAATGGCGAATCTAGCTCAATGTGGCCGCTGTCTTGAAGCTTTTATAGTTGATAAGGGAGTTCAGAGATACTGCAGATTGTATAAATCAGTATCTTCTTCTGTTTAGCCGCTCCGAGGTGTTATTGAAATTATTTAATGAATATCAGCGAAGCATGTAACAATACAGTTAATAATGCAGTACGAATATTACAACAGTCGTGGTGGCTAACGTTTCGGCAAGGTTCGCCATCTTCAGAGCCTGGAAAGGTGAAATTGATTCGCAAATTGTAGAATCAAAGGCCTTCATAACCCTAGCAGAAAGTGTAAGAGATAAATTTTGGGGTCGCACAGAAAAAACTTCATTTCAAAAACACTCACCGCTTAGATGTTCTTTCAATTAAACGTTGAAGACCTGCCACTTGGAGTCTGTGCTAATGTAAGACTGTGCCTGGCTCAGGTCGGGAATATTAGCCTGACATGTGGTGCTAGGTCACGCGTTATTACGAGGCATTCCTCTTTGCGGTTCATTTTTGGGCCTTTGCTATGTATCCAAAAGGCTTCCAAAGTTTTACGCGTAGACGTTTTCGATTCCTGTGCAAGGACCGTAAATCTGACGTCAAAATCTGCCCCTTTATGCTTTTGTTCCTTGCGCGTGCCCAGCGGGGTGTTTGGGTCTGAGCTGCGTTTCCCAGCTAGGTGCTCTTTTACACGAATGCAGAGTGGTCTACCCGTTTTGACAATGTATTCGCCCCTGCATGCCTCGCAAGAGATCAGGTAATTTGTACCAGATCTCATGCAATCGCCGTCCCTGCCGCTTGAGCAAACTTTCCAGTCCTTCGTTTCGCAAAGGCGGTCATACAATCGGTTGCGGACTTATTTGATCGACAGATGATATTTAGTGGGAGAGAGGTTGTGGCCGAGTGGCTAGTGATGCTGCGCGGCTCGACACGGGCTAATCCCCCTACCAACACTCTCCGCCACTCAATAGCGAACTCTCTAACCTGGCCATTTGCGAGACTGCATGGAGACGTGCTTGATCAGTGTCCTATGACGTTTGCGGAGATAATGAAAACCTCAGAAAGCTAAAAGACGAATCGAATACTAGAAGCACTGGGACCTGAACAGTAAAAAAAAGGAAAGAAAGCGCGTTGCGAAATAATTGAAGTGATCAAGTACTGTCCACTATCACTAAAAGCCGGAAGTGACAGCAACGCACATCTTGTTTCAAAATCGGGACGCCATCAAATCAGTGGCTTACGAGGAGCAAACTAGACTATCAGCAAAGTTGCCATGAGGATAGGTAACACAAATTGTCTAGCTCGCGCTTGTGTTTCAGCATTGATGGATTTTTTCAGATACTAGTAGATGTAATGTAATGTTGGTCAACGTCATCGAAAGCGCAATTGAGCGTATAACATCTGTTCCTTATAGCAGGCAAATTGAAGACGTAATTCGTGCTTCCCACCCATACCAATCCAACCATCAGTGATCAGGGACGTAAGAACCCTCCAAGCTTAAATGTAGAAAATTCACCTGACCTATCCCATTAGGTACTGGGTCCAGAGAATTTCATACACAGAAAAGGAATATAGTCTGTTTCATCCAGTGTTCATCCTACAGAAGAATTATACTGCGCTATTTGACCAATTAGTGGAAAAAACTGTGTAGCTTTAGCATAAGATAAGAACGATGATGATTGAGATAACAGTATTAAGCGATTAGCAAGAGGGAGTCTAGAGAAATTTCGTAACTCACTTAACATTTTTGTCGAAATAAAGTTAGGGAGCGAAGTCACATGATATGAAATAGACTTATGTTAAATGAGCGAATGACGCAAATTTTCAATGCAAATGCACTCAGTCGCGGTCGAGAGGTTGTGATACCTGCGCGGCGCGGGAATAACTTCCTGTCAGAATTTTAGAGCTGAAACCTCTCGTCGTCTTCTATTTTATTTCAATTACACATTGAAACCGAGTTAACAACACCATTCTAATAGATCTGTTCATTCGATTCCAAATCTGTTCACATTTTACCGTGTTGATAGTTTCTAATCGGCTGTTCATACAGGAAACTCTGAAGCATCGCCCAATCAAGTCAGATCTAATGTGAAAAATCTAACTGTACTTGCATCCTTCTTTATATAGCATTCACTTCTCCTTTCACTTTTTGAATTCTGTATAGGCATTTTGTAATGATATTGCTAGATTAATATTTCACGGCACCTTTAAGTTTATTAGCTGCTTAACTGCCGAATAGATGAGAAAGCTGATCATACACACTGAACAGGATTGTTGAAATGATTAAAATCATGTTTTTAAAATAAGAAATGCGCGACTTGGTGTACCGTGAGCTTTAATTCGAAGACGAACAAGCGAAAGAGACTCAAAATATAACCACAATGGAGCTAAGAATTCGATACGTAACGTAAAGATGAGTATTCGAGAGGCTTAGCGTCTCAATGAGATTTTTCATTGAGGAAGAGAATTAAGGGCCGACACCATCAGTTCGTGACGACCATTACGAAGCAACTGTCAAAGATAACGTACTGTGAACATTCAAGAGTGAAGAAGAATGTGTAATAGAAGCGAAAAAGTTCCTTCTATACGACACAGCCTAAACGTTCATCGGAATTAAAGAGACAAAAAGCTTGCTGAATTCACATTTCTATTCGAAATAAAGGGTCAGTGTTTGCTAAGACTTTAGGAGAAACTATCCAGTTTAGCTTTTTCGATCTTGGAAGTTTTCACAGCTTGCACAGTGCTCCCATTTTCTTTACTCTTCTGATCTCTCAGAAATCGGATAACGATTCCTTCAGACACTTTTTCAACTTCTTGAAAGCTAGTGAATCGTGGTAAAATGCAGTAGACGAACACTTTGAGTATTTATCAGAACTAGAAATCGGTCAGATCAAGATGTATGGACCTTTTGTCAAAATGATAATAAACTGACTGAAAGTTTGCAGCAATTCCTTTTTAAGGGTTCGAAGATCAAAGTTCTACCCGAGCGGAGTTTGAAGATATTAGCGCTACCATATTTACATTAACGGAGATGAAAACTAAATGAAAGTAAAGTAAAAGTGGGCATGGATACCAGAAATAACTTGGAATATGAGAAATCGGTTTATCGGATACTAGAATCTGATTGCGATAATTCTTAACTCCTTGCAACATTTCTTAGTCTGGACTCATATGATGCATATTGTGTTTATAATACCTAACTCTCGTCCAGTCACAATGTCGTATCCAAATCAGTACTGATTGAATAATTGATAGGTTGGAAAAATTTCTGAAATGCTTGTAAAACATTTATTCATGGGCCTATTACAACTAAATAAAGACAAAACTAAATAATATATATATAATATAAAGATATATAATATATATAAACTAAGAAAAACAAATATAGTAAACTTCACTTCAAGTCAGATTGATGCGTTCACTTGCCACCGTTGCATTTGAACTCAACAGCCATTCGTTCATCATCAACAACCTAATTTGCTCGTTTCTTAACTCCATCTTGAAATAAGTAAATAAATTATATACCAATCAACGCGGAAGAAGACGGGTTTCAAATGAGCCCAAAATCACAAAAAAATGGCCGACTCCATACAACCTTACAAGCATTTTCTCAGAACTTTTTCCCCAACCTATTGATGATGTGCTTCTGTGCGAATAACTGATATCTTAAGATCATCACTCGATTGTTCTCTTCAAAAGACAAAAAAACAACACATAATTGTTTTTAGTGATCACTAAAAAGTAGTTTCAAAAGAGATCATGATTGCCGCTTCCACGAACATTACTGCGTACTTGAGGCATGTTATTGGTAAAATGTCGAAATAATTACCAAGTAATAATATTTCTCAATCGACTACTTTGAGGCCTCCTTCAAAACAATATAATCTGATAACATATTTTGAGCCTTTCATGAGGTTCGTTATGGCACTTTCATAGTGCAAGACACGTGATTCAGCCGAATAGCCTCATCAGTTGCACGGTGCCCTTTGATTCAGTCAGCGCTTCAGGTGCACATCCATTGTATAGAGTAATCAACGCCAAACTATTAGGTCTCCAACTAAGTTCCCGAACTTGATCCAGAAAATGAAAGTTTTCTCCAAAAACAAGTCCTCCTTTTACTTATTTTGTGCAGAATTTTCTTGCGCCTCATTTGGTATATTATTGCACATACTTAACCAACAGTGGGACAGTCACGAGAAGTCATTCTCAACTTATTGCTTTCAATTGAGGCACAATTTACAAATTGCATTTTACAACATAAATCGTCCAAAAAGCCGCCAAGTGGGTAGAACTAAACGTATGAATAGTTTACAAAGTTTCGCATTGGAGATACTGATTTAGCCGATCAAGCAAGATCCGGAAGACCGCGTGAAATTGATCGAGAAGCAATCATTGAAGCTATTGAAGAAGATCCAACTCTCTCAGCCGGTGATTTGGCCGATGACTTCCAATGTCCAGACGAGCAGATCCGGAAGATTTGAATGGCAGATTTGCATGCAGGCAAACGGCGAATACTTCAATTAATATTATTTGGTACCTTCGAATACTTGTAATAATAAGATTTTAAATTTTGGATTAGGTTTGGAAACTTAGTTGGGGATCTAATACTTACGCCCCATAGCAGGCCTCATGAAAGGTTCAAAATGTGCTATCAGATTAAATTGTTTTGAACGAGTCTCAAAATAGTTGGTTGAAATATTGTTACATAAGCTCTGTAACAACCGTAAGGCATGCAATAGACAATATGAGATACAAATTTTTTTATTTTATTACACGACCTATCATCTAAGGTTACTGCGCCGATTCCAACACTTCTTTTATTCGTTTCGTTTTTCTTGATTCGCCCTCTCTGAAAGTGTCCAACATTTTGCGTATTGTTTCATCTACTGCTTGAGAAATTCGTTTACTTCATGAATGCCG
Source organism: Parelaphostrongylus tenuis (assembly GCA_019055375.1). Lineage (NCBI taxonomy): Eukaryota > Metazoa > Nematoda > Chromadorea > Rhabditida > Metastrongylidae > Parelaphostrongylus > Parelaphostrongylus tenuis. The sequence goes on along the minus strand of JAHQIW010000198.1, from coordinate 89,170 downwards.
TAGAGTGCTGGTCGAGACGATTTTTCTTATAATTGTGAGGATAGCCGAGCCAATACGTTTTTAGACGTTCAGTGATTGATTACAAGAGAGTGCGGGAGGGAGGCGAACCGCCATTATGCTTATCGCCTTGCTTCCCATGTGTGAACGCATCTGCATCACTAGCCACCACGCTACGCCTTTCCCAAGAAATGAATTCCGATAATATCGTAAATGTAATGAGCAGTCAATACTTACGCCTTTACTCACCTGCTAGGTGAGTCCAAATCTCTTTTAAAATTCTTTTGCTGAAGAAATAAAACTTTCAAACAGGTTTCCTGTACCTTCAGAGGATCATCGCCAAAAGTAAAATAAGTGGCACTGTTTAGTTTAGTTCAAACTTTGACAACTTAAGAAATAAAATTCTAACCTGCCAATCGCATATTTTTGTTCAGTTTTTCTCAAATAAAAGTTTCTGTTTTTGGTTTTTCAAAAGGTGGGGTAACAATTACAGCTTTAAACGATTAGTTGTTTTCGTGAGGACTGATTGAAATCGATTGCTGAATGAAATGCTTTTGATTGTCGAACCTTGTCAAAAGAAATAAACAAATAGGTAATCGAGAAGAAAGAATACGAAAAAAAAGAAGAAAACGGAAACTCTTGGTGGATGGTGGCCTGATAACCTGGTCAAGGCATCATTTTAGGGTTCTTCATTTGTTTGCATTTCGTTAAGCTAAGTTGCACCCTGAGTGGCCAATTATTTCTGCAATCTGTTTTTGGGGTGTGGAAACTTCAAGCACTCTTACATTTATTGAATGAATTAATGTATTCAAATTTTTAAAAGGTCGTGCTGCTTGGCAGGCGTGACGTTCTTGGCTAGAGATTCCTTCTCGGCCTTTTCGGGACAGTGTTGGGTATTTCCGTAGCGTGGTTATTGGAGGCCTTTTTTGCAAAAAAAAAGCATTTACACTAGTTTTCAGTAGTCATTTGATAACTTAAAAAAGCAGTATCTCATTACTGTGCCTACATGAAAAGTCCACCACAGTGTGTTGAAGCAGCGAAAACAATCTTACATTTCGCTCGCTAAGGTTTCTTTGTTTGCTAGGCCATGGTCTAAAAACCGTTTTCACTAGACCTTCAGTTTCATTTGATTGCTTGAAAAACGATAATTTTGGCAGTGCAACTGCCTTTATGAAAGGATCGTTTGGTGCGCTATAAAAACATAAAAGAAATTATGTTTCACTCGCGAAGCATTTTCCGCACTTAATTTTATTCATGAACCAAAAGCATAGCGTTTAGAGGGAATGTCAGGAGATCAGGTCTAAAAACTACGTAAGAACTTTTTAGAAACGGAAAGAATGTTTTCCATCAAATTATGAAAATGGCGCTCTTTCGAAACGGAAGCGGATATCGCCACGCCCCCAGCATTCGCGAGGTGTGCGAATTTTGTGTCGGTGCATCGGTAACTCTCAAAAAAAAAAATTTGGACTATCTCTGTAGTTCAAATGTAACGACATCACTATGGAAATGTAGGAAATTTTTGTTTTATCTCCGTCTAGTTACTAGTATTTTAGATGTTTTATATCATCAAAGAAATCTCCTATCAAGTTCAAGCAGTAGCCTTGACTACATTGACGAAGAAACAATATTTTCGTGTATTTACAACGCACTCAAGTGCGGCCTTTTCAAAAGTAAAGCGCAGTATTAAAGTAGGTCTTTTTCAAGTTATCAAACGGTTATTGAAAATTTAGTGGAAAAGTTCCGCTCAATGAAAATGTTCTTGAAAGAAAAGCGATGCTAAAACGGCTTGTGTCGTTCCGAAGCGGTTGAACACTTTCGACATTTCGCTATTTTTTTCATCAGTGGACATGAGATTGAGGTGTAGACATAACGTTGTTATGAGCAACGCTATTTGATAAAACAATGGTAAATGTCTTGACGATTTCATCTTCTGCAGAATCGCTTTAAGCTATATAGATACTCCAATTGTTCTCAGAGATCTGCTGTACAGAAACCAAGACGGGCCAGATTGGTCGTAGCTCCGTATTTAACCAATTACATCTTTGTGCAGCCGGCCTCCAAGAACAACTGGAGAACATGTAAAGAACAAAGCGGCTTCAAAAAAAAAAAACGTCGAAAAAACAGAAAAGTCAGTAAAGGAAAGAAGTAGTAAGTAAAAGTGATGAATAAATTGTTACCAACCTCGTTTCTACTCATAAAGAAAACAGTGAATTATTTGATAAATGGCGGAATATTAGGAAGTCGATCTCGGAAATTCCTCAAGCGACTTATGTAGAATTCCTTTTCTTCTCAGACGAAAAGAAAATCATAGTCCTTCTGTTTTTGTTTTCATTTTAGATTACGCCTCTGAAACAATTTTCACAAGTTTTCAATGATGACACCGATAATAAAAGTAGTCTCTTAGTCAAGGAACACTCTCTCGACAATACTACTTCTGAGAATCCTTCGTACTACGGCGATTATGTGCTTTTCATGGCTTTATTGTTTTCAATAAATTAAGAATCCACGACATTCGCCAACAAACAAGCAACTGTTCAAACATTTCCGCTTTTGCTTGGTCGGTTCTCTATTGATCGACAATATATGAGGATTTGGTGTGCTCAGGGCGGGATTGCACTGACAATATGTGAGAATGCCATGAAATCACAATACCTATGGTGTTCGCCATAGAGGCTTCTTTTTTCATATTCTCGATTGCAATTATTGCTTGATTATCAGTGTGGTACGCTTTCCAACACTACATAGTTGAGTTTCAAGAACGATCTGCATAAAACAGAACGTGGGAGTTCCCCATGTTCTGCTTCTAATCATGTCTAGTTGTGATTTGAACAGTTTCGATAGCAGTGCCACCACAACCTCTATTACTCGTGCATCATTTGACCCTAATCTGAACTTCGCATTTTCGTTATTCACTGTAGAAACCGCGGTGACGAAATATTCATCAAAACAGCTGAGAATAATAGCAAAATGTTAGGTCCTCCCGTGGAACTCATAATGCGGTCCTGCATTAATAGATTGGGGAAAAAGTTTCAAAAAATTGCTCGTAAAACATCTATTTCTGCACATATCACACCCGAACAAAGACAAAACTAGTAGTCAAAGTACTCCACTCAACTTCAAGCACTTCTTGAGCCACATGTACACTGTACTTTTGCCAGCTGTGTCTTCGCACCAAGCCAGGTTGATGCGTTCACTTGCCACCGTTGCACTTAAACCCAACAGCCATTCGTACATCATCAACAACCTAAGTTGCTCGCTTGTTAATTCCATCTTGGAATAAGTGGATAAATCATATACCAATCAACGCGAGAGAAGACGGGCTTTCAATGAGCCCAGAAACACAAAATGGCCGGCACCCAAAAAAGTTACGAGCATTTCCTCGAAACTTTTTCCCCAGCCTAGTACATCCGAAATAAATATCAGTTGAATATACACTACTAGTATACCATTCTCTTTCTTTCAACTATTTTTCTTAGCAAATGTTTTTCTTTCCATTCAATTCGTTCATATATGCTTAACCTTGAAGGTCTTATCCATGCTAATCTTTTACTGGATATACAGAATGCATGTGTACTCATCTCTCCGTTTTCAAATTTTTAGCCACGGGCAAGCCAAATATCATTGGCTTCTATTGTGCCGGCAAAAACTGTCATAAGGCAGCCAATATTTCAGTTCTATCGCCAAAACCTAGGACATACCCTAACGAAACACTGGCACATGTACTTGGCGACTTAGTTCAGGATGAATGACAGCCTACGTGACATCTTAGTCGTGCTAGAGGGAAGAAAAGCGCTTTCACGGAATAGTGTGAAGAATCTGATAGCATTCTTTGGCCTTTTAAAGGTCTGTTATGGCATCTCTAGTGCTAGAGGTAAGTTCCGGCTTTCTGGCAAGCCTCATAGTAGCACATGTCTTTCGCTTCTATCGAGCCCCTACAACTAAGGGTATCGGCGTCGGACATGTTGCACTGTATGTCTAGTGATGAGATCACTTGACATAGCAGTAATTTGCAGTCTTGCACTATGATTGGTGAAAAACATGGAGCATTACCTTCTTACTTGACTGTTTTTGGAACCTCGCTTGAAATTGATATACTCTGACAGCATAGCGTAGAGAATGTTGCTTATTCAATATTTGCATCACGAGAAGAGTCTTCTCACATTTTTTCTGAAAACGACTATGAAATAGATGGTAGCAGGTGCGAAAAGAGCCAATTCATGAAAAACGGTCTACACAACAGATAACCATCCAAGTTTTTCATCTATTAAGACTATATATGTAATGGGTGAAAGAGGAGATTGTGGCCGAGTGGTTAAGATGCTGTCGCGGTGCGCGCAAGGCTGACCCCACCTTCCAACACTCTCCAGCAGTAAACAACGAAACTCTGTAGAACGCAACAACAGGCTCCCCTTGAGATTGCAAGGACGCGCTCAAACAGTATTCTGCGACGTTCAAGAGTGTTCGCACACAGGCAACTACGAATTCCTCGTAGGGCTTCAATGAGCATCAACATTTGTTGACAAGCAATGTATTAGGTTTTTCGGTTACCAAAGGTGAATCATTCAATCGCTGCACTTTCCAACACAGCAACAATGCGCAGTATAGAACTCGACTTCACAACACTGAAACATTTATAGCCGTTTTCGTATTCTCATGGTATCGATATCTAAGACAAAAAACTAGTGGTTAAATTATCTTTGTTAATAATGCACATTACTCAGCTCTGCTCCTATCTCATAGAGGGTTACTAAGGATGACGGATAAAGCTCTCGGCGTTTAACAATCTCTGATCGATCAAAAAAGGTGTTGCAGAGATTTTCTAAGCGCTGCTCTATACGTACTCTTTGAAGAGTATAGGGACGGATATCTCTAATGGACTTTTGTTTTAACTATTTGTATTTTAATATGTTAATGTGACAAGACTTATTTATTACATCGTGCCAATCTCAATATTATCATTCGTGTCCTTCCCCTAAGTCCGCTGTCAACAAAGGCCATTGCAATCCTTGGGTGTGAGCTAAACTGATGCTTGAGAATTTTTTCATCTTTCTCACAGTTGTCGTGAAATTATGGTCACGTTGATTCTGCTTAAAATCTTGAGATAGCTACGGTAGCATATCCTCACGCCAACTAGAGTCAATAAGCATTTCCCATACTAATCCGATATCAATTCCCTACTCAGGATGAATGAAATGTGTGACGATTTCGGGATGTGGTTGAGTCAACGCCCGAGTAATTTGAGCTTTTGGTGTAATGGACTGCCTTTCTAGCACTGCTCTGTCTGCCTCTTTTTTTAATCAAATAGCAAAACACTGCAGTCAAGAGATAGTGATTCACATCGTGTGCATCCTTCCACTTTCTTTTGTGGGCTGTTTACACAAACGATTCATGTTATGTGCTTCTACTGAGGCATCCAGAACGCTCACAAATCGTTGATGTGTTGATTTTCGTATCGTTATCGTTAATTTCTGAGTCACACGACTGTAATAGTCTTGCATGACTAGGAAATTCCTATTTGTGCATCTGCGTAAATAATAGCGCATTGTCTCCAGTGATGACAACGCTGCGGTGCCTTTGATTGTGTGGAACTGGAATATTCGAGCCAAGTGTTGGCAGCTGTTCATTTTTGCAATGTAGATCTTTATAGCCGCATCGAGTGCAATCTACTGGACTAGGGCAACGCTCAAATGAAGTAATCTCGTTTCATTTCTGGATCTTATCCACATGACACTAGTCGATTTCAGACAGTGAGATCTTTTTCACATGAATATAGTTTTGTCAAGAAACTCAAATCTTTTCCCAACACTGTTTGTAATTCGTAATAACGTGGAATATTTCTTGCGCCAGCATTCAAACCTATTTTTACAAACTTCACACTAGGGCTGTTAAATTTAGGAAGATACTTTCCGACATAATACTACAAGTTAGACCGAAAATCAAGCATTTCCATGCAGGATCGTACCTATAAGTAAAGATATCACAGAGGACTGATATCCTTATTAGGAAGAATATTTTCTATCAGTCTAGATAAATCCACCTAGCTCTTTCGTTACTTAATCTGTTAAATACGCTTAGATGTTTTGATCGCGTATGTACGAAGCAGTGTCCTCTGCAGCACTTTTATCGTTAAGTGACGAGTCTGTATACCACAATCCCACTTTTCCTACTTCATCGTGCATAAACAACAAGGGATAAAGACTTCAGTATTGATCAAATCTTCAGGTGTGCACCATGACGTCGACTTCAACACCATTAATGAGTAATTGGATGTTTTCTTCGAGTCAAAAAGTCACTTATTCGAAGCCAGTCATACATTTACGCAGTGCTCCTATACTCCCAGATTCGCGATGATGAGAGGCTTGCTTAGCACGCAACGTTGAATGGACTCAACCTTCAGAAAGAATTCAAATATCATTTTATACACACGTAGTAACGGTGACAAGTTGATATTTTCACCTTCTAACACTTCAATATGCCTCTTCACAGTGTTTCTTTAAGCGTGTCTTCTTCCAATTGACCTCGAAGATAGCTCGGCTACGACGTTCCATGGCGCTTTTGGTGCTGACTGTCAGAGGTATCGGAGGGCGATAATGTTCGGCTCCATGCGCGTCGCTACGAACATCACAACCATTTGCTATGACATACCCACTAAATTTTTGGGATTTTATTTGTTGACACCTGAGGATTACTCAAAATTCCTCTTCTGTGTTATATTATGAGATGCTTGATCGTAATTGTCGATGTTCTAGCCGAGTGAATAGAAATTAGTTCAAGTTCGAACACTCATCCATTTTAAACATATCATGCAAAGCTGATTTTGCTTTAAAATGATCTTTCAATAGCATTCAATCGCTTAGAGTTGTGCTTTCCAAATTCCGCTCTATGTTCTGGAATTATGACGAGATTTTGTGAATTCCCAATATAAACACTGAAGTGTTTATCGCAGGCGAAGCAGTATCAAACATCAACGGTGCCATTGAGAGATAGTGCCTTGCTGGTTTTTCATCGCATGTTAGGGTTGCTGTATGGAATACGAGCAATGAAGAAAAGGCGGAGAAGAGACCTTGAAAATCTGATTTCCAGCAATAGAGAAATATGAAAGTTACAGCTTGTTGACAACGATTTTGGGGTTGCGAAAGCTTTGGATTTAATTAGTAAGCTCTGAAACAACCTAAGATTTGCTTATTTTGAGTTGAAAAGCTCAATTATTTTCAAGCACATTCACATTGAAATCAACACTACCGTATTTTTTTGTTAACTATATTTTGTGACACCCAATACTAGCGCGCTATATCGCCGTTTAATTCTTTTTCGACTGGCATCGGAAGTGATTAGCTTCGAGCACGACTTTTATCGTGAGTGGTTCTCATTCAATGTAATTGTGGCCGTGGGAAATTTGGGGTATGAATAAATATCAGTTGCGAAGCGGATGAGCAATTGCCCCAGTGAATAAACGTTTGGCGCTTGTATTCATTGTAATGTTTCTCATTTCCATTTTGCTCTATTCACTATACAAATCTCTCAGATTTTGTTATTTTGCTAAGATACTTGGAGTTTACATTTCGCCCTAGACTCAATACTTTTTTGCTTTTATTGTCATGCAAGCGTCATTCGCTGAGACAGAGGTAGGCGAGTTGGCTTTGCATGTCATCGGCTGCGAAACAAGCTCCTACTATCTTCCGTCTTAATCCGCTGTTTGGTGGCCGGCAATGATCTTTACCTGGAAAAGCTATAAAAGCCACGATACGGCATTTCTAGACCTCGCCATCATAGATAGTACCATATGCTTAAAAAAACGATGTTTGAGGGGAGTAGATTTGTCGAACATTCGGCCAATCGCCCAAGGATGGTATAGCATCCCAAGTTCCGTGTAACTATTCAGAAAATGTTTTCTATCAAAAATTCTCCCTTCTTTGCTTTCTCCAAATCTGATAAATTGTTATTCCATTTAATGTATATGATCTTTGAAAAGAATTTTTTGTTCGAATTAACTACTTAAGGCCCACCAAGTGAGGGCGCCGTGGCCGACTGGTTGCGATGCTTGTCGCAGCGGGGCGGAGACCGAACCCCCACCCCCCTTCCCCCCCAGAACTCTCCGGCAGTCAATGCCTAACTCCCTATCAAACGCCACAGCCATGCTGTCTACAAATTTCAAAGAGATTCGCTCAACCAGTATTCTACGGCGTTCGAGAAGATGACGAAAAACGAATTGAATGCTAGATTTACTGGTATCTGCACGGTGAAGAAAATACACTGCGAAGATGGATAATAAAGTGCTGAAGTACTCAACAAGTAGCGTAACTATTAGTTTCTTATAAAGTACTCCTGAATTTTTGATATTTCTTGTGGGAATTAAATGGTGTATCAATTACATTTAAGTATTTATTTCTACACTTATTCATCAAAAAATTAAGTTTATTGCTATAATCAATATTACATGTATACACCCCATTACATATCATATTCTCATCAAAAGAACATATAGACTTATTGCTAACAATCGCATGAAACTTCATCACATTCTTTTCTATTTAGATTTGCTTTGCAGTTAAGACCGTGAGACCAGCCCCGTTTGGCTCACGAAATCGTTTAAATGAATTATGACTCTGCTGTTTGTGTCATCAAGCTGGAAGAGAGAAAATTTGCTGCTCTTCCTTTGTCTGCCACTAAACAATTGTCCTTCATCTACTTTACAATCATTTATCTACTCTCGTTTCTTTTTTGTTAAAGACAGCTGGTAAAATCTGCTCAATTTACTATCTATGCGCTATGTTTCTTATGATGGTACAGTCCGTCTTCCATGGCAAGCAGCAATGCTTTTGCCGCAACGTTTTGCTAATTCCTTATGACAGCCAAGAAAACGTTTCCGCTGCTTCTTTTTCTTTTTTAGCCGTCCAGATGTAGAACATGGCTGCTTTTGATAGAAAAGGAACGGCTCTATATTATGGTTATAGTACTTTTATAAATCTTGGTAGAGATTTTCTTTCTCACTACTTTCCGGCCTAATTATTATGTAAGTAATACTGAGCTTGCCAGACATTCGAATATCCTCGCTCCAACTTCTGTACAATAAATTATGCTTTGATTCTTTCTCGTGTTCTTCCTAAAATTGCCAACAAATGAACATCTTAGCAGGCTTGTTTTCAACCAAGAGAATATAATCCTATCATAAATTCATGAGCCTCGTCGCCGTCGGCTGAACATGCATCGATGCAGCTCAGAATTTCAAAACCTGATGCCATAACAATGCCATCTATTTAGAGTGTTTCTTAAAATGTTATAAAACGTTTGATATCAATTGCTGACTATCGATTATCTCTCTCATATTTTCGTATTAGAACGTTCGTATGACATTTGGGAAGGTAACAGTAAATTACTTTGATAACATGCTAATGTTCAAAGACCCTTTTTTCACCGACGGTAATACAATATTACTTGCATAACGGTAATGATTTAAAAGTAAATATTTGGAACGATTCATTGCGAGACACTGATCTCCCTTATTGAGGGATCTCTTTCCGGTTAGTCTCGAGGGCACGTGGCGTGTCCACATGCGTCGGATAGGATGTTTCAACGCGAATTAATAGCGAGCATGCGCCACCCAGAGACGCAGGTGGATTTAGTGGATAAACTCCCTGTTTGTGTATCACCTGTTGGACATACCGTTGTTACTACGAGTTAGAAATAAAGAAAAGTACACTACGAGTTCAATTCGCTATAAGCCTGCAATCAAACGCTTAGGGATGGCATGAGAGGCGCTTCGGAGTCGCCTTCTAAAGAATAAGCTCTTCCTGTCTGTTCGGAAGAAATTGATAAGTTAGCCGCGATTACTCAGATTCCATGCTCACAGCTCGGTAAGCTACACATTAGGCATGGAATATTATAAGGATTGTAACAACGGGCCTTCTTCCCGTGATCTTGGAAGAGCCCCTGTACAGCAAAGCCAGGTAGGACCAGTGTGCAGAGGCTTCTATGATGTCGGAGGCAAACTAGGCTGCCAAAATCAAAACGAACTAAAGTGACGATTTCTGCTTATAGCGCGCGTACGCGTGTATACAATCCTGTGTTGAAGACCTGTAATAGAGCGGACAAGAAAAACGAATTCCGACGAATGGCCTGGCTGAGACGTGAAAGCGCCACCAATTTCACGCCTTCTTTGAAAGTTTCAGAGGAACTGATTCTTGGAGCGCACGATAGTAGATTTGCTGGTGGCACTAGCGTTCTTTGAAAGGATTTGACCATTAACATCGATTGATTCGAACAAGCATGATCCGAACCGGATTGCGCTTGAAACAATATCGATCGATATCGCTATCTTTGTTGCTTACGCGTCAACATGAAGCTATGACGAAGTCGGAGTTGTAGTGCATTCTGTGAACCTGTCAAAGATACTCAGAGAAGATTGAACAATTTTTGAGGCCATCAATGAAAGTTTTGACACAAAAGTTGGACCTAGTAGAACATCTGAGGAACGTCACATTGGGACCCACACACTAGATCGGAATTAAGAGCAGGAAGCTGTCAGAATTTATCGTGATGACCAAAACCATCCAAGCTCACAATTCCAAAAATCCCACTTTCAGTGATGGGGGTGAAAGCCTCTCAATGCCTCTTCTTACGACGATACTGACAACATTTAAGTAAATCATAAGCTCTACTTAGCCAATGTCGATGTTGTTTAAAAACTTTACGTCAATCAGGACTACCGCCTCTTTCGCGCAACGTTCCACTTTTAGCGAAAAAGAGAGCAAGGCGCTATATATAGATAACGAAATCTCGAAATCACCATAAAGAAGAATCTGTTTAAATCAATGGTCGACTCTTGGGAAGCTACCATCATTAACGTCACTGACGAATAATACTACCGACCCAATCAACATCTTAACCTTAGCTGTGTGAAAGTCGAAAGTCCTCAGTCTCCAAGAGGCACTTGTCTCTAAAAGCACTCAAGTTGATATGCCAACGTTGAATCGCACTAGCCGTAAACAGCCGAAAGCTCACTTCCGAATTAGCAAAACGTTGCAGAGAGGTGATAAAAAGATCTTAAGGTTAAAAGAGCAGCATTTGTGGCCGAAGCTACGGAAGCTGAAAGAGCATTTGCAGAGCCAAATGAAGCTTCGCTCATTACAAGACCAAGATGATTGCACTGAGACGCTCTGATGGAACACTTAGAGCTTCCAGAAAGGCATTGGAAAAAATCATCCACGCGTACTACTCGGATCTCTTCAGTAGTCACGTCCTCTTACCATCATGTGAAATAACACAGGATAAAATTGTCGTTCCACGGGCTCTCAGTTTCGAGTTCAACACGCTATTTTATCGATGAATAATAGTACGTTTCTGGCTTTGATAGGATAGAGTGGAGCACCTGAAGAAGTTGCCGCCAGGTTTGATAAACACAGTAGCTCGGCTCCTCACTCCATACCTGTCAGACTGGAAAGTTTCCAGTCACAGGAAAATCAGAAAGATCAGCAAGATGATATTGTTCAGAGATTCAGCAAAGTGATATTGCTCAGAAAGGCAGGCCTCCATAAGAAAGGCAAACATTGCCATTTCGCCTGTTGTTTGTACTCTATATACTCTTCACCCGAGTTATCTAAGTAAGGTTGACAGATCACTGAATGAAAGGCACCCATATTAGAAGGCTTAGTTTTGGAAAAGATTTATTGCATAAATCACATTCACGCGATAACAAGGTTCACTGATATTGCGGCTGTACAGGAGACCTCTCTATACCACTTACATTGATTTAAGGAAAGATTTGGCTCAAATGAGACTGGGACAGTTATGGAACTCCGGACAACCAATGCCTCTTACTCGATACATTGGGTTCCAACATAAACATAAATAGTTCGCAACCAAAATATCTCCACTCTACAGCGATTTACAATCGACTCAAAACGAGGACTTCGATTCAAAATGAAATCAAGGCGATATTATTTCACTAAAAATATTACTGTCACCTTCTGGGAACTTATGAGAACGTTAGAGTGCGGCAAAATGAGAATAAAATTGGGAAGATGAGAGGAAATGAGAATAATAGGGAGTAAAAATTAAGAAAAAATCGACAATTACACCATCTTCCCTTCGTTGACAAAAACTTCTAACAAACTTGTAACACCGGGCAGGTGGAGCGAATATTGATCGACTTCAACGACGCTTGTAGAAACACTATCTCCGACTGGATCACATAAAAGAAATGATCAAAAGTAGAATTGATTTGAAATACTTCAATTTTATTCATGCTCAAGGGAATGAACATCTGCGAGTGTTTGAGTTGCGTCTATCAGACTGGGAAGTCATTATGATGAAAGATTCAGCTTTAGAGATAAGCAGCAGGAAGCGAGCAGCTTGAGGGGCGTTTAGGAGCATCGATGATGCAGTGAAGAGGACAAAGAACATCCGACTCCGTGCTTAGCTTTTCGACTCAACGGTCGTCCCTGTCTTGATGTATGTTTCAGAAGTTAGTCGCTACGCAAGCAGGATGAAAGATCACTTGCCGTTAATGAACGCACAGCTGAAGAGTCAATGCCACGAGAATATCGTATCTCATAAGTGAGAGGGAGGATTCAAAGCTGTGATTCACGTCAACGATTGAAAACCAAAGTGCCTTCAGGCTAGGGTACTGAAGCTACGGTGGAGAGGACACGTGATAAAGTCAAACGAAAATCAATGCTTGGAAGCTATTACCGACTTGATTCCTCGAGGTATCAAACGCACAAAGCGAAGACCATCAACCCGATTGTTTTATTTCTTCAAGCATAGCTTTGAAGAAGGATATGATGCTTAATAGATTCCCTCAGAAAGGAAAGTCTACTGGGCTACTCTTCTAGGCGACAAGAGAAATGAAAATTTTGCTGGCACCTGTTCGAGTTACTCGACGACCGACACAACGACAAATGGACTGTTCTCAACACTCTCGTTTTAGTACTAATCATTTCAAGTTTTTCGGTTGTTGCAAAAATGTGTAGCAAAGATGCTAAAGACTTTTGCAGAGCTCTTATGTTTCATCAATGTCAACCGTATTTTTTCCGATTTCTAGTTCATTATACTGAGAAAACAGTAAACTGTAATATGTATAACCCGTACTTCAGTTTTACGGGCTTCCAGCAAAGGTATGATGTTGAAACATTCATCTAAGAAAATTGAGTAGCAAGCAGAAATCCGACGTTAGGCGGGAGTTGAACCCGTGTTTCACTCTTGCAGCGGCGCGTGCTATCACTACTCCATCAAGGTGACATCTTTGGTACTACGACTTTCAAGTGGTAGCACGCACACCGCCAACGGGTGAAACGCGGGTTCAAATCCCCGTCGAAGTTGAGTTTCGCATACTTCTCAGTTTTCTTAGGTGAGTTGCAACAGTTCGCTTACATGCTTGGATTTCTTTAACTGCGATGTTCACAATTTGGAAATAGTTTTGCCCTGCAGCAAAGCTTTTATTCGGTGAGCGATTCGCTAAGGAAACTTCAACACTAATGGTATAAGACTGCACGTGACTCTGTGCTGGTCGAGTCTTGATTAGGTTTGCGAATACAGATCTTGAACTCATTACAGCATGACACATCCACATGCCTGTGACTCCATTCCGCATATCGCAGTTTGACAATTATAAACATAAAAACCTCAGGCGCGACGAGCCAGCAAATGCTTTGAGGAATAATGCCAGTAGAATTAGTTGCTCCTGATTCCCGACTTAATCCATGACTTTCAACTCGAGTAGGAAACTACGTCGAATTGCTTTCTTCTTATTTCAAATTTTTAATCAGTAATCATTTGTAAACTCAAATATTTAGGTCGACTAATCTCATTTGTTGAACTATGGTTGTGATTTATGTCTCCTTCAATCTTTATCTCTATGGCGGCTTCAATTCAGAACCAAAATCTGCTCGCAAAAGCTTGTAAAATTTTTGAGAATCCATGTTCTACAATAGTATCAATTGCATATAGTATGCTTGAATTATAATTATACTGTTACTTCATGTGAATCCAAAATTTTGTGTTTTTACTGCTTTTTCGCAGTGTTCTGATGTTCCTATTATGTCTATGAGAATTGAGTGGTAAGCAGAAAGTCAAACCCAGGCGAGAGCTGAACCCGCGTTTCTCCCACATCGCGGCTCATGTTATGATAGAGAGAATTGAAGTATGAGTGATGGGTAAGTGACGGTGTCGGTGGTGTAATGGTAGCGCGCGTCCTCGACATGGGTGATACACAGGTCAACTCCCGCCTGAGGTCGAGTTTTTGCTGAACAGTCACTTCCCTCAGACATCTCTGAAACTATTACATTATGTCATTATTTGCTAAGCCGGTAGAAAATTCTAGATACCTCAGTACTTAGATGATCCGCTATTACAAATTTTGCGCTCCTCAACCCTTTTTGATTCTTTTTTTGTCCTGTCATCGTCACTCATGGAGGTGAATACGCTCATGTATAGGTTGCTTGCTCCTTGAGGATCTGATCGCTGATTCCAGCTGTGAATACTGTCATCTTAAACTTAACCAATACATTTTCTCATCTCTTCAAAGGTTTTCATTGAAGTCGTTTTAATCCTCACGGGATTCGCACTAATATTCCTATCGCCATCAAGATCTTCCTCAAAATCGTTCTGACACGCAAGGGATTCACTCCAATATTCTTCTCGTCGGACTATCCTTCCATTATATCATTTCGATGGCTCATCAATGTTTCAATCGCTATTGTTGAAGTGTGCTCCGTTGGAGATTAAAACTACAAAAACGAAGAATATTATCTGCTCTATTGCATACTGACACATTTTTGAATTCCTCGATGCGTTGTCATAGATTTCTTTGATGAGGACGATCTAGCAGACTGTGTTTCCATCTTGCAGTGCAAAGCAGGAAGAACTGCAGTGAAAAAAAAATACGGGAACGTAGGTTGAGACTGGCAGCTTGTTTACAGAATGAATGATTGTATGTGGTAAATTGTTGAATTCTACTGGATTCTCTTCCATTATTGTCCATATTAATTGAAACTATCAAATTAACGTAAGACCTGGTGTCTACAAATAATAACTACTCAAAGCTATATGTTCTCCTTTGCATCAGAGGTATAATTGAGCTGATATTTTTTGCTCCCACTGTATTATTGTTCGATAAAACGGCAGCGCCAGCAGAGAAATGATCTGAAAAGGAATCTTCCATCAACATTTAACCTTCAGTACTACCGATTGGCAGTCTGCTCAATTCAGTATAGAAATGGTTAGCGTTTGTATTCGTATTAGCACTAGAATAGATACTGATCATTGAGAAAACTGCATTAGTGCAACGTACTAGTAGGTGAGGAAAAAGTTTCTTAACACCACCGAAAGTTCGAAGTTATCCTTCATACATCAGTTGAATGAAAACAATAATTATTCTTCGAAATAAAGACCGGGGACGCCGTGGTCGAGTGGTTATAATGTTCGTCGCTGCTCACGTGTGTGCCGAGCCCTCATCGCCTAAACCGCTTTGGCAGCCAACAATAACGACTTATGTAAAGCCACAGCCAGGATATCCTTGAAATGCAAGAAGACTCGCTCAACCAGTATCCTACGGTGTTTAAGAAGGGGACGAAAAACAAACTGAATGCTAGAAGCACTGAGATTTGCAGAGTGGGTAAAATAACACTGTGAAGACGGATTAATAAAGTATTGAAAAAAGTAAAGACCACACAAACCACGATCTTTTGCCAACAATCTGCATGCTTCTGCATCTGCTCGAGATGGCCTTTGAATGTGTCTCGAATCGACGTCCAAGCAGGAAATGTTCCATTACGTGGAAAAGACCATAATCAGACGGCGCAGGATGTGCACTGTAAGCTGGATGCGGCAAGGCCCCGACTTCCTCCAGTTCTTCAAATTTTTTCTTAGTCTTCTTTGCGGTGTGAGCTTTGGCACTGTCTTGCTGAAACAGCGCACACTTTCGACGAATCAGTGTCGGGTACTTTCCTTGAACGCGTCATGGAGTCGGCCCAGCTGCTCATAGTAGAGTTTAGTAGCATTAGAGTAGAATTTACATTACCCGATACTGCGTGAAATAAACATAAATTAAAAAATTTTCGCGGTGTATGAACTTTCTCATCAACAAAGCAATTCCTGCATTTGATAAGCATCAACTTGCGGAAGCAGGACGTAGTAATTCTTCACGCCTTTAATTCTAAGAGTCAGTGAAATGCACTGCATCTTTGTGACGATTAAGAGGGATGTGGTGTCACGCATCTGAGTCGGTGATGGAATTCGGCTTATTTCAAGCGTAGAATTTCATAGAGGATTTCCTGGAGGTCGCCCTCACGGAAAGTTCATGGGGCACGTTCAGTGAGCAACTCCGGGCTGTTCCCAAGAAAGCCATACCTGGCCCTCAGTTCTGCTGAAGATTTATTTGTGAGTATTACATCAAGTGTGATGTGAGAAGGTGGTGTTTGCTAGTTCGTGAGAGAGTCGCAAGAACTTTGCATAATTCAGGAGATGTGCTACGTGTTTTCTGGAACTTTTGTGAAGTGTATAGTGAGTGCTGCTACTGATAATATGAAGAAGCACCTTAACATTTTTTAATATTATTTAAAAAACTTGAGATGGTCTCACAATTTTTTCCCACTATGCGGATCCCCGTGCTTCTAACATTCAGTTGGTTTTTCGTCTTCTTTCTGAACGTCGAAGATTACTGGTTGAGCAGTTCTCCTTGCACTCTCTAGTCTAGCTCGGCCGTGACTTTCCATAGGGAGTTCGTTGTTGAGTGCCGGAGTGTTTGCGGTGGGGATGGATTAGCCCTGAGCCGAGCCAGGACAGTCGTCACAACCACTCATCCACGGTCATTTCCCTTCCCATAGTGTGTGATAAGTTATTCTAAATAAAATCTCTGTGTAAAATTTCTCTGGTATCCATTCTATCTCAGGGCAGGAAATTGTAGTTCGCCTAGTTGTGTCGAATACGGGAAATGCAACGTTGCACTCACAAATTTTACAACTAAATTTCTCCTTTCGACTTCCTCCTTTATCCTTGGCCTTCACTGCCTGTCCGGAAATGTAAATCTCCTTGTTTTCCCTTCCGACATATAAATATTCGTTTAGAGTTTCAGCTAGTAGAGGTGCATCTATCTGCGCTTTTCCTTGATTCTAGGATGAAGCTGGAGTAAAAATTCAAAAGAATATGTTGTTTGCTTCAGTTTCCTTAAAAATCGGTTAAAAGGCACGATAATCCGTCATTGCTGAAGTATAACACTCAGCACACCGATTTCCAAAAGTATCGTAGTATTTTGATGCATCCCACAACCTGGCACGTCAAGTTAGGAGGTAATGTGACTTTTCAACTCGAAAACTAAGCCCATAGGAAAGGAATACATGAAGTCAGCATCAACTTGAAAAGAGACTCACAAGTCTAAAAGCTTTTTTTCCGATCTGTAAAAGACATGCACTGTCCATGGTGATGACATGTGTACGGCAATTACAGCTTTTCCAGAGCTTCGTAAAAAATATTTATCAGACATCGACGCCCAAACGAAATGCAAATTACGCACAGTGGCAATCCAAATAATAAAATGCTTATAAATAAATTTCGTCTTCTAATTTTATCCCCGTTATGAGGCGTATATTTGCATATTAAAATACATATCTTTTATCTAGTTTCTTTTTGACTGCTGTACAATTATACTACACTGTAAATCTCCTCTTATTATATTTGTCGCCAATGTTTTGCTCTACAATATTGATTTGTTCTCAAGGAGTTCTCATGGCAAACATTTTAGATGTCAAAATAACAAAATAAGCAGCTTAATTCCGCAGAATCAAGCTAGGGCGTGTTCAGCCCCTATGGTTAACAAATATTAAGCTATGGGGCCAAAGAGATGATAACGACTACACAGCGTAAGGTTGGTTAACGATAATCCCTCGTGGTGAGTTTGTTCTTAAAAATGATGGAAGTCTCAATTGTTCGGAAAGTAGCGAAAAAAACTCGATGTAAGCATCAACGCTGTCTCGGGGCATGAAATTAGGATGGTCGGAGAAGTTTAACACATAAATATTGCACGAATCGAATGATATTCAAGGAATATGCCGGCGCTTCTCTTGTATAACTACAACAAGCAATTTCTTTTTCGTACCATAGCGTGCGAAGAGAAATAAATCCTTTAAGACGACTGACGAAGATGGACACACATAGCCAGCTCCAAAGAAGCTGCGCCGCAGATGGGAAGGCCGAAAATGCTCCAAAAGAGGGTCAACCTGACCGTTTGGTGTTCTGTTGCTGATTCAATCCATCACGCTTTCTGATTGTGTATGAGACGATTACAATGAAGTAATAGAGTCCAGAAATCGACGGAATCCACCGAAAACAGATCGACGATGCACAAAACGTGTCAGCAGTAGAACACTATTTTATCTACGACTGCGAGAGGAGGCCTACAGTATACCAACGATATGAAGGTTGAAGGAAATAGGCTACGAAAGTGAATTTCTCACGCAGTACAGCTTGGCCTCTTGTCTGCTAGGCATTCGACAACTTGCTATTAAAGATTAGTTCAGAGATCTAGTTGAGGCTGAAGCTGTCTCGAATGACTTCATTGCCTCCAGAAGTCTAGAGATCTGTACAACAGGTACATACAAACTTGATTCCAGTCAGCAAAAAATGTACGCATTCTAAAGGATTTTACCTCAGTATTTCTAAATCAAGATACGCAGTTTTGAAGATTCAAGTATAAATCCGACAATACTTTCCAATCAATCTATGTTGCTTCAAGCTCTTCGACGCAACCATTAACTGGTCAGGGAGAATATCACTTTTTCTCTGCGAGAAAACAAGCTTTATTTTTTTCCTTATTCTATTTTCATAATTAGCGCTGATGGTTTTAACCCACTGTTTTAAGTGATTCGCACCGTGGCCAAGTGGTTGTGATGCTCGTCGAGGAGCACGCGGGCCAAACCCAGCCCCAACACTCCCCGGAAGCCAATAGCGGGCGAACCATAAACACTACAGTCAGGCTATCCTCGTGCAATAGTAGCATTCTCAACCAGTATTCTACGACGTTGAAGGCGAAGAGGAACAAACGAGTTGAATGTTAGAAGTACTGGGATCTGCACAGTAAAAAAAAAACGAGTCGAATATGACTCATACAAGTCACTAAGTCTCAAGAAATGGAATAAGCGCCATAAGAAGTTTGTTCCAGATTTTGCAATTGCTATGTGCAGCCGCCGCATCAGTGCTGAGAATTCCAATGGTTTATAATTTCTCTTTATTTTAACTGCCTTTTCGCAATGTTATGTCTTCCTCTAGGCACCTTAGAGAATGAGTATTATGCAAGAATTCACCTCAAACAGGCGTTGAACCTGCGTTTCAATCATACCTGGGGGCGCGTGCTATCATTACACCATCAGAGTTCCAATGGGTACTTTTTTCCACTCTAAAAACTCTTCTTTGAAGCAGTTTTAAAATAGAACATTTGGAAGTATATGCTCATCGGCGGAGTGGGAAGTCAAAGTTTCTCAACAAGTGCGAGTGGCTTGCAAGTTCATACGTACTATGGTTATTCAAAAATTAGCATCAAGCGCCTGATAAGCAGTGACGTAGTTAACGTGTTCGACTCTCTCCAGACATTACACTCTATTGAACTTACTAATTGATTCGAGGCAGCTAGCAATACATTTTCAGTGTGCTCCAATCCCACCGTTGAAAAACGCTGATTGAAAATGTAGAATTATGCAGGATATGAAAAACTCACCATGAATTTCACTCTTATGAAAAAAAATAATAGCAGCGGAATTGCAAATGATGCACTATAAGATGGTTATAAATACTGAACACTTATAATAGTCCTCATTAATCACCTGTTTTAATGAAGTTTGAGGAATGAACTTCATGTTGTCACTCGTCGAGCACAGTGAAATGAGTGAAACGTACTTTGTATTGAACCCAAGGACTTAAAATTACTCCCTATGTGTGTTTCTTTGGTTGTTTTCTTCGTGACGTTTGATGAACTAGGTGAATATTTTGGCGAATATTCCAGCACATTGTTCTTTTTTTTATTTCCCTTCTTCTCTTTCTTAAAGATACCAAAATATTTTGAAACTAACTTGTTTGTCGTTCGTTTTTAAGTAGAACTATTTTTTCTGAACGAGTAGCATTTCAACTGCCGTTTTTCATGGTGTTGGCTACTTTTCACGCCTTCTATTCCTCCTTTTGTTCGTATTTTTCATTAGTAAACTTCTATAGCTATGGCCAATATCAAAGTTGGTGCAAGAGAAATTGCGGTTTTAGCAATTACTTTTATTTATAATCATCTCAATTACTCTTGCACTAAGATAATACTAAACTTACAAAGCATGCTGTTAATGATGAATTTTTATTGCACTCTCCTGTGTTCGGATTTGCTCACTAATTCACAGGTTAATAACGAGTAAGGCTCGATTTTTAGATGCCATCAATAGAGTTTGATCAAATGATACGTGGTAGTGATGCTGAACGACAGTTAGTCAGGCAATTGGCTAAGCAACATGGGATATTCGGCAGCAAGTTGGTCTACTTTTTTTACAATTCCTCCTTTTTTTACATCTCTGCATGTCTCATACTGAACTGGGTTTCGATTCCGTGAATAACTTTGTTTTTTGTCCGCCGACAAGGCCACAATTTTCCTCTACCACATGAAAAGCTGTAAAAATCGTAATTAGTCGGTCCTCCTATCTCTGCTTGATAGAAGTAAGTTAAACAACAGATATTATAAGAAAGTGCAGCTCTTCATCAAATTTTTTTCCAATTACCCATTTGGAGGCGCCGTCTCCGAGCGGTTGTGGTGCTCTTGGCGTATAGAAGTATTTGGATACAGACAATGGAAAAAACGTTGCAAAGAAGGCTCAACAAAGTACCAAAAATTGCTAATCAACTTATTTGAAAAATTGTTTTGAATTTTGCTGTCCACTACAAAGAAGCTAGAGCACTGTACCAGTTCAAATGATTCAATACATTTCATATCCGCACATTATTAGAGATGTTTTCAATTATTTGAGTTTTTTTCTGGACTTTTGATGTAGTTCTATTTATTATTCTCCTTTCTCATGCGATCTGCTTTCGATTTTGTTATATAAGTCGGCCTCAGGGTAGCGTCGAGGCCAGTGATGCGGTATATCAGGAAGTAAAGCGTTGAATAAGAAGCGAGTTCGATTTTTCTTTCCAACACTCTCTTACGCTCAATAAAGGGGGTCTTATGGCACGCTTTAGCTCGACTACCACTAAGATCGCTAGGAGAATTGTCTGCAACAGCATTCTAAGTCATTCATGATGGAGACGAAAACCTAAAGCATCAACTGAAACTAGTCAAGAAGTGATCGAAGACCTCTGTGGAGGAGGAATGCTGGGAAGCGAATAGAACACAAAGTGCTGTTGGCGCCTCAATAAAATCTTGTAATGTGTAATGTGAGATAAAATAAAAAGCTCATAAATTCAGGCCACGATGCACAACAGTAGGAACAGCTGTAAGTGCTAGCAATCTCTGGCGATAAGGGACGATTATTCAAGCCGTTTCAGAAATTCATGCCAGGATATGGATCACTAAGTAATAAGAAACTATCTTGTTCGTTGCTGTGCTTAAGGAAATGATCATTGCAAGAAAAATATCCTGATACTGCCAAACTTTTATGTACATATCAAGCTTTCAAATTGAGGTGATAAAAATCTCGAGATGCGAAAAGGTTCAGTATAGTTCATACCTCTTGAAATGACTTAAGCCGCCATTACACTACTCTTTGAAGAAAATTTATTCAACCATTCAGCCCATAAACGACGCTACGAGCGTCACAACCATTCGGCCACGGTGCTACGGATGTTCTTCTTCTCAGCTTCAAAATAGAACTTCCATGGCGATTGTTCATTGCAACCAACTCAAATATATTTATTTTGAAGAATGAAGCCGACCTCGATCAGGATCGTAAGGGTTACTGCTAGCTAGGGACTCTCATTAAACATGTTGTTCATCTCCCAGAAGAACTTTGCACTTCAAATTCTAGATAACCAAATGTACAAATCAATCTTCATGTGTAAAACTCTATAACTCAAGCACATAAATTTTTCGTTTGAGAATTAAGAAATACATGTAAAGTAATGAGATTGGAAGCATGCCTTTCATCAATTCAAGCTCAGAGTCTTGCGGAAAGAAAACGTAAAAAATTTCTCCATTACAAGATTGGTTATGTGTTTATTTTCATGTTGAAAGAAATGAAATATTGTTACTAGGTGGTTACTGGTGTAGTTTTCATTCTTAAGACACAGGTATCGCAATTTAGCATTTCTTTACAAATGGCTCATTCGCGCTATGGGAGTTTAGACCACTTTCATTGAAAAGCATCACTGACATCCAAATAAACTCTACTGTCCCCTCTATCTTGTTCTGGCATTTTGCAAAATGGTGTAACTAATCTTACAGCAAATATTTTGTAGTGTCACAGCCTCCGGTGTAAAATTTTCGTCACTTTAGAAAAAACAACTTGTCCATTATATAGCATACCAATCAAGTGGCATTTTGTGGAGTCCACGCTCAAACACAGGGTGTTCATGTATCAAACAGATATTGAATATGTAAGCTGACAAAGAAGCGGTAGTTTCAAGACCGAACACAGAGTGTTCACGTATCAAACAGATACGAGTTAGTAAATAATAAGGATCCGGTAGTCCTAAAGCACAGGCACTAAAAAAACTGATCAGCCACACAGAGCTGCTTCTTTAACCACTCTGAGGTTATTTAGGGCCGATGCCTTTCATAGAAGCGAGAGAAGGGTGAAACTACATTCGAATTATTTCTCACCTGTCTTTCTCTAGAAATAAACTCTAAATCTTTCATCAGACGTATCCATAAGCATCATGTATGTTTGATCATAAGGAGTGCAGGGATCTTATCTTCCAGCTAGTGCTGACACCTTCTTGAGGGAATGACCTCTTTGTGGTAATTTATAATGGGGACAGAGTGGCCGGCATGGCCTCCACAAAGGTCATTTTTTACAGTAGTTTATTTTGCTGAATAGAAGCTTCCATATTGTCAATCGATAGGTTATCCAGTGCAGATGTAAAACAACATTTTGTCCAGAGGGAGGTGTTTTCATGAATCCTCGTTTCCGGCGAGGGACTTCCGCATTTGAAGAGAGTGTGTGGCCTAGAGAGTGATGGCTGTTGAAGGGCGCAAAATTATTTTGTTGGTTTCTACTCATTAATCACCATCATAACTTGCAGGTACTGTTTGGAATTATTGAATATGAAATTCACAAGATATGCATCGAAATACTCTTTGTGTGATCTACATGGGGAGGAATTGCTCTGTGGTTAATGATCCATTTACAAATAGAGAGATGTACTGGTTTGACCCCGCCTTCTGCAGTGGTATGATGTCAGCATAAGTGGGTTCAATATCGATAACGACTGCGCACGCCAGACCGTTGACGGTTGACAGTTGGAAGATGACGCGTTGTAGCGTAGAAAGAGTGATGTCGAAATGGGCGTCGGTAAAGCAGCGGTTCAGCATGCGCTCCCGTATAGAGTGAAATCTGAGTTCGAATCCCACATGACGCAAAAGTTTTTGCACGCCAATCTACATTATTGGGTCTATTACATAACTTCATCAAATGCACCTTTCGTCAAATTTCCCTTTCCCAATTTCTTCTAGTGCCTAGCTTTGTGTGATTGCAGAGTAGGACGGCGCTTGGTTTCATATCGCTGTAGTTTAACTGGTTTTCCGAAATCAGATCATGATTTTACTTGAGGATATGAGTTGCTAAAAACATTGCAACATTACATGAAAGATATTGTTTTATGGTATTACTAGGGGTTTAGATGTTATTTACGCTGTCATACCTTTTCTGGATGCTATCGATACCTCGTTCAAAACATATATAATCTGACAGCATATTTCGACCCATTCATGAGGTTGTTATGGCATTTCTATAGTGCAAAGCGCGTGTTTCGACATTTCACTCTCATCAGTTGCACGGTGCTTTCCGTTTCAGCTAATCCCTTATATGAGAGAACACGTGCATATGAAGGAATTGACGAGAAACAACTTACACGGCCGCAAGAAGAAAAAACCACACGATGGACAGTGTACAATGTACACTCGATTGCTCGTGCCTGGTATTTGTTGTCATATGTCATATACTTACTATAGCTTACCATGGAACTACATCACTGTTAGCAGTGCTCTTCAGCTTATGTTCCGTCTAATCCTACATTTTTTCGTATAATCTCGTTCCATACGTCAGTCGTCAATAATCTTAGCAATTTGATGTGGAACAACGTCAATTATCAGTCGTATCATCAGTCAATGAACTCGTTCAAAAAAAGGTTAATGTATACTTCCAAGAGCAGCGTCTTTTTCGGTCAGCTCAGCCAGCACATATGTCTTTTTTAGAGGATAAAAGGATAAAGCTCTCGTCGTTAATCAACCACGAGAGATGCACCATTCATTAGTCTTAAGTTCTTAACTTCGTCTGAGATGGTCGAATACATATGAAGCCTTCATGATGACTTGCGGTGGCCCACCAATGTATCATGTCATCAACTGCGGAGGCGTGAAAGGTTTGGTGAACCATCAGCGTGAGATTGAATCACCGACCCTGAGTGCCCCGCAGGGCACCTCTGACCAATGCACCACATGCGCTCTGTTATGTTTTGTATAAGCTATCGATTGATTACGAAAATTACGATAAGAAAACTCTACGCGGCAAGATTAATCGATCAGAAAAGAAGAAGGAATCTTCTGCGATTCGTCCACCTGATATGACTGGAGACACATGAGTTATATGTGTCTCATAAAGACCTTAAGTATAGCAAGGGCTATAATATCATATTCGCATTCTGCTAAGTTCACCACACGTAAGAAAATAATGAAAAGTAACTGACGGAAAACCCAATAATGTTCAGCGGTGTGCAAAAGCATTCGCGTCAGCTGGGATTCGAACCCAGATTTCACTATGCCCTGCTCAACACGCGCTCCGGACAGGGTGAAGTCTGGGTTCACTCCCAGCTGACGCAAATGCTTTTGCACATCGCTTACTACTAGGTTTATTGTAACATCATACCACCACAATAGGCGGTCAAATGAAATGAATTCTGATTAACTTGCAAAACTTTCCGGACATGTTGAAACTTTCTATATAGCAACACCAGTAATTTTTCCTTGAAAGTGTGCCTGCTTGTTTCATTAATATGCTGTCAATATTTTTTCTGTTTATCAAAAGACAATCTACATTGTACGATTTCATGAACAATACTCCCTTGTTCACAGTGTTTTTATATATCAACGTCTTCACCGACTGTTTAGCGAACTAGCTTGAAATTAATACATCCTAACAACATTTTTTAAGCCTTCAATGAGGTCTGTTGTGGCACTTATAATACGGTAGACATGTGTTTCGGCCTTTCAGCCTCATTAAATTTTTAAATAAGACATATATATCAACATTTCCAATCGACTATTTTGAGACCTCGCTTAAATTAGTACATTCCTTTAATGCAACATTGAAATTTCCTAAATTCCTTCCGACCTTTCACTTCGACCCGTAAGTAGAAAATGTAGTGCGTTTAGAGCATCTCAATGGAGAGTTTTCCAATTTGAATGAATGATGAAGCATCGGACATTAATCGATCGCTTAAAGATGCGCTATGGACATAAATCTACTCGCAGGATGGTAAAGATGATTAAAACACACTTGACCTATACGACGATTCGCAATGACTCGTCGATGAATCAAGCCGTCCTCTTCACCCTCACGGCGAGTCTTCCACCAATTTTCCGGTCTTGAAGGAATAGATGCTCTATTAAGCTTGAGGCGTAAAATCGGATCAGCTATCTACTCCGTGCTTATTGCAGAGTTTTTCTATTCTCTGCGCCACGAGTGCTCTGTCTTTAGAAAAGCTAGACATTTTTCTCACCAACTGAAAAGTGTGAAAAGCAATGAAAATGGTTCTCCTAGTCCTTCCTTCATGTAATTTGTAACACTTCGATTCCTTTCG
Source organism: Parelaphostrongylus tenuis (assembly GCA_019055375.1). Taxonomy (NCBI): domain Eukaryota; kingdom Metazoa; phylum Nematoda; class Chromadorea; order Rhabditida; family Metastrongylidae; genus Parelaphostrongylus; species Parelaphostrongylus tenuis. The sequence continues at coordinate 63,199 of JAHQIW010000198.1, read as the reverse complement.
TACGTGATTTTCGAGGATCCCGACAATTTATCCTACTCAGTGAACAAGGAATAAATTAGGCTGCGCGTTGAGCTTGAGTCCGCCCGCTCTTCTTATCTTCAGATTTGAAAGAAACGCTGTCAAACCACATAATGTTTTGCACTCATGACGTTACACCCAGCAATAGCAATGTTATCCATGAAACTTTATTATAAATTTATGACTTACTTATTACTCTAACAGAAAATATCTATCGATAACAGCAACAATGAAATATGATCCGTTGAGTTAATCACTTTACAATTACTCCTACGCTGTGAAAAAACTGACAAACACTTTCTCGTATTACAGCAAGACAGAATCTTTGACTCATTTCCAATATAAATTGAACTTTCTCTGTCCCAAATCTCTTATAAAAGAATTCCTACTTCCTCATTTTCTTTATTGTTAACAGCTGATGCTTAGAGTACTACGAAGCACGAGTTTTCTTTAATCCTTGTCTTTGGAATTATTAGAGATTTCGTATTATTTTCATATGTATGACAGCAGTGAAAGTCTTTATTAACATTATTTATAGAGTGGTCCTAATATTTGAGTCATTGTTTTCACTATTTCGTAATAATATCATATGTTTTGTTTCAAATATTCATTAGGACCACGCTCAAATTTCAACACGCCTGATAATCATCTTTGACCCATGTATGTGGTCTGTTATAGGCATTTATACAGTGCAATACACTGTTTCGGCCTAGCAGCTTCGTCAATTGCACAGTGCCTTTTCGTTCAGCCACTTCCTCAGGGATCTACTTTTTACATGAGTAATTGACGCCGAACGTTTTACACGAGCCGTAATTGTAAAAATCACCGAACCGATTGCTTAGTGCACTCGGATGCTCATGGCTGGTGATCCTGAAATATCATACCTTTCGTATTGAGTGTTTCTTGAGACGTCGCTCAAATTTCAATATAGTTTTTAATTATGTTGAGCCATGCCTGTGGTTCGTCGTGGGCACTTGGATTGTGTAAAACTTTCGTTGTCGGTTATTCTATGCTGGGGATGGATCCCCAATAAACTGATTGAGCGAAAAGCTACCGTGTTACCGACGAGGCTGGAATGCCGAAACGCGTGTATTACACCGTATGAAAGTCCATAACAGACCACGTGCATGGCTCAAAATAATAAAGCTTTAAGAATCCTTTATTCCATCGGTTTATCACTTCATCGGCTGAGTTCTCTCAAGCCTGGAATTTTGCCACGCGAATTGAGGGCTCGTGCTGCGTGATTATCTAAGTTGAGGAAGAAGTCGACATTTCTAGCCGATGAACCAACAGAGTAACATTGCATATTAGAATACTACGATTAGCATTACGACTACCCTCTTGAATATGATAGCAAAAATTTGTTAGACTGCTGTTCATGTTGTTCAGGCTGAATGAGTTCGCGTAGTATTGCTGCTCCCATCAAGAACGTATCAGGAAGAGGTTCTATCAAGGTAAATAGCGGAAAGATTAGTGGCAGTTAAAGACACAATGCTGATTTGGAGAGAACAGCGTTCAAAGTGTCATTTGTGTAACTAAATTTTTTAGGTTAACTATTTAGAATGTTTTGCCTGGCTCTATTCCCTATGCTGAACACATTCTAAACACGTCTGAAGTCCAACGATCAAACATTCGGTGGTTGCCTCAAAAAATTTTTTTGCCCAGGCTTTATATGCGCTCAGTCAATTCTATATATAAAATTTAGAAGAAAAAAACCGCAGCAGATCAGAAAGTAGAATGGCATTTCTTCTTTTCATACGCAAAGTAGAACATCTCAATAATATTGTGTGTTGTTGGAGAAATGAATGTATACTAGTCTTCCGTTTTTTAAATTGATTAGTGCTATTTCAAAAGTTCCTATGATGGATGGCACATTTTTCTGATAAGCCATTTGTCTACTAACTAGTCCGGAAAGCATATTCAAATCTTTCAGTCAAAAGCCTCCATGACTTCAGCAGAAAACTTAAGAAACGAATTTTGGAACGTATAGTATAAACTTCATTGCAAAAACACACTCACCCGCTTAGATGTTTTACGTCCTTCAGTTATCCATTGGAGACCTGCCACTTAGACTCAGTGCGTAAGTGAGACTGTGCCTGGCTCAGGCCGGGAAGATTAGCCTGAGATATGGTGCGAAGTCACGCGTTATTACGAGGCCACTTCTCTTTGCGGTTTTTTTTGGGCCTTTGTTATGTATCCAAAAGGCTTCCAAAGTTTTACGCGCTGATGTTTTTGATTCCTGTGCAAGGACCGTGACTCTGACGTCAAAATCTGCCCATTCATTATTTGTTCCTTGTGCGTGCCTAGTGGGGTTTTTGGGCTGGAGTTACGTTTCCCAGCTAGGTGCTCTTTTACGCGGATGCAGAGTGGTCTACCCGTTTGCCAATATATTCGTCCCTGCATGCCTCGCAAGAGGTCAGGAAAATCGTACCAGATCTCATGCAATCGCCGTTTCTGCCGTTTGGGCAAGCTTTGCTGTCATTGGTTTCGCAGAGATGGTCATGTAGTCGGTTGCGGACTAATTGGCGCTTTAGTGTATTTGGTGGTACTCGACTACTGCTTCCGAATTATCCAAACCTGCCCTTTTTAAGCAGCGTTAAATAGCTGCACTTACTTCGTTAGAGATAAAGGGCAGGATGAATGGAAGTTTATCCTCACAAGGCCTTCCGATTGGGGGTGCCGAATTTCCTCTATTACTAACCCGAGGCGTCTCTACCATATTGTGGCCATTAGAGAAGGCTATTTTTTGCGCCAAGCTTAGGTAATCTACTTCATGTTCTTTTCCTGTGCACACATTAGCAGCTGTTCGAAACATGTTTTTTATAAGTGCGCGTTTTGTGTGCGATGGTGAGAAAGTTAAAAAACGAACCAGAATGTTTTTATTGCTTGGCTTGCTGTACCATTTTGTATTGTAGGAGTTCTTGGATAGGTTGACATGAACGTTTGAGAATGGCAGCCACTTTGACTTACGTTTCTCAGTGTGAACTTTATGTACTCTGAGTGACTATTTAACAGCTCAAAACATTTGTACGTCTCCTCCTGCGTTAAGCAGACGATAAAGCAATCAGCTATATAACGGCAGTAGAGTAATGTCCGAAGATCGATATTGGGGCCTCTACTTCAGACTTAAGAGCGATAGCAAGGGTCGGCGCTAATCGTTGTCCCATTGCCAGCCCTCTGATCTGTGCAAAATAATTCCCAGACCGTCTAAAGAATGAGCACTCTAATATTAAGTTCAAAAACCACGTTAGTCTATCCGTCAACCCGTCCACACAGCTGATAATGAGTCTAACTTCGAATTTTGATGGATAAGTAGACGTAAGATCATCAGTGCATATCAACTTATGAGTTTAATAAGTAAGTACAAGACGGGTCATGATGGTGGGTCGAGTTTTAGCTGAGAAATAACCGCAAGTTTAAACCGGCCGAACCTGCTCTTGTTACCCATTCATCACTCAACTTTCAATATCGTTTTCGAAATTCCTAATCAGATGATTGACGACAGAGTTCAATGTCCTCTAGGTATTTTTTCGTTATTTCATCATTCAACCAATGGGGAATTACCACAAACTCTCCTCTCTTATCACTAATTGACAGTCTAATGATTTTGGACTTTCTCAGCTCCCGTATCTGTCGCATGCCGTTTTTCCGCGTTGATGTTGAACTGGAGCTAAACTTTTTCACGCGACAGTGAATAAAACATTCTTAGAGTCTCGGTCAGAATATATGCGAAAATTGACATCTACTTTGCTATTAGGGCCTTGCTGCTTAAAGAACGCTCGAGGAAAAGGCGGTGTTGGTAATGCCCCTAAATTTTGTTGTTTATGCCTGTCAGATGTTTCTATTCTGGCTTTATAGCGGAGGCGATCTTGAAGTTGTTGATGGTTGAATTAATGCCAGTGAAGAACAAGACAGCAAGCATAGATGACAATAGAATCCTTTTATTCAAATTTCTACCAGCATAAGAACTAATTATTTCTGCAGTCAGGCTTCAACTTGTTATGAGCTAATTTAAACTATCACAACGCCAAAAAAAGATTTTGAGTGGTCGCGATTTTTACTCTGGTTCATTCTTTCGTTTCAATGCCTCAATCAGTTGTGCTTGCATACAGTTCTGCAGATTAAAGATTTCTTTAGCTCCAGACCAGCTTCAAGCGAAGTTTCTAGTGCACCGTATATTGTGAGAAAGCAAATAATCTGTGTTTTCTCATGTTTTTCTAGATTTCTAATTCCATTTCAAGATTGAGGCCGCCTAGACTATCGTGTCTTTGATGACATTCTCTAAATAGATAATGGACGTCAAATCTGTGAGATACAATTGCCAGAACTTCTCATGTTTATTTTCGCTCACTTTTCTATCTCTCAGTGAATGCACATGACTTTGACCTTATTAAATTGCGCAAATTTATGCCCTCAAAATCTATCCAGTGAAAATATATATTGCCATTTCTATTGGAGAAACTGAACGCGCCACGTTGCATAACTTCGTGAGCCTAGAATTGATAAAATCCTGATTGTTTTCCTTTAGTATCATATGCATTTTCGCGTAAATTCTGAGCAGAACACTACAGATAACAAGTCTACTACAAGGTAGCTTGTGTTCAAATAAAAGCACATAAGTCCTACGGCGACTGCATTGCTTACTGTATGAAGAGCACAAACACGTTTGCTGCTGAGTATTAACAAATTAAAAAGATTTTATACCTGGAAATAAGAACATTTCGAACAATGCAAGTTGCCCTTGATACGCCATGCCCGCTTCACATGTTCTTGTTCAGCGCCAACGAAAATTACGTACCATCACAAGTATGGACGTTCTTTTCACTTTTTTCTGCTATAGTAGGGATTACTTGATCGTAATACGTAATAACTATGCTGTTATTTTACTGCATTCATTATAATTAATGATAAAACTGTAGGAAGTGTCTAACTAGGTTTATTCATTACCAATAATTCAAGTTCGACGAAGAATTTCCCGTCAGTTCTCAGTGGTCGTAACGTTCAACGATTAAACCATTCTTTTATGTGAATCTTTCAAGCGCGAATGATGGCCAAAGTACATATGATATTACGTGTCAGACTATCGTCACAGCTCATCAAATATTCAAAAAACTGTGGATATAAAATTACGCTCTTACACAAAACGGTAAACAAACATCAGGATCGCATTTTCCTCTTATTATGGAAGCCCGTCCATCTTAAGCTTCTTAATACGTTTTCTTTCTCAATTTTGAGTTCCACGAAGAATGCTACCAACAAGACAAACAACTGAATTGTTTTTGCGTCCTGCCGTTCCTTCTTCCATCTTAGACTTTACTGATAAACTGAGTGCTCTCATTTTCAAAAAACTTATTTTTTGCCGCTATTTGTCATTAGTAAACTAGCTATTAGTGAACGACGCCAAATAATCCGTTTTAATTGAATAGTTTTTATCAAAAAGTGCGATAATGAGACTGCATCATGTTTCCATTTTTGAATGTGACTCAGTTGTGACTCAGATTCTACTTCTTGTGCATGCAATTTCCATCGCGACTTGACAAGCGAGCGTCTGGAAGGTAGTGGTTTAACGGAGTCGTAATATCATCTGTCGCAGTATAATTCACATCCCATTTGATTATCTATTGACTCGAGCGGGCCGCAAGAAATTCTATTTTTCGACACTGCGTTCCAAAGTTGTCCAGTTTGTTCCGCTGCTTCGAACTATATCGTATTTTACATATAGTGTTACACTAGGGAACTCTGACAACCGAATGGTAGTCTTCTTGTTATGAGCTCAAAATCTCTCAGTACTCATGTAATGTCCAATTTGATCTTTAAGCTCTACAAAAGTTCTCGACGTTAATTAACCCTTGAGAGGTGTGCCAGATATTTGCCTTCGATTTTCGACTTTGATCAAATGATTGAACGCATATCTGGCACCTACAATGACTCGCGCTGGCCTACGTCTGGTATCGAGTCAGTGCTGCTTATCTTCCCACACAAGTCTGGAGCGAGTCTAGTACAAATTCTTCAACTTCAGAGCATGAATGGCTTGATGGGCCATGAGCATGAGATTGAACCATCGACCTTGCGTGATCTTTTATATCTCACGGGCAGTATATATTGAATGATGGTGGCAATCTGATTATTCGCCTCTCCTACATCTAAAGACACTTCAAATACTTGAGGAAATTTTGCAAAGTCACTGTCTACAAAAAAGGGCTGATATTTGAATATATATGATGCACAAGGAGAGCGTGTAGAGCAACGGTCAGATGATTCCTTCAACGCAAAAGTAGTCGTTGGTGTGACCCGCTGTCCCAAACTCATGAAGCCTTTCACTTTTTCAAAACCGGCGCACTGATACCAGATTTGTCTGGGAGGATAACAGCAATGATTTGATGCATCGGTAAGCTATACAGAGTCTTCAAGTAGTCCATATACGCATTCATTTATCTACAGCAATGCTTACTGGGGTGAGAATGCATGGCGCATTCCTCGATAGTGATCGATTTCAAGAGTCTTAACCTTCATCTTCCCTAAAATTTATCCTATATTCTTGGGATATTTTGTCTAATTATTTTCACGTATGAGATTTCTACCCATCCGTTAACAGCCAGGCACAGTACAGATCGTTTTTAAATTTCAACATGTTTATCCCATTACTTCCAGCTAAAATTATTCCGTCGTTTTGATTTGTTGTATCTGCCGTGCGTAACCTCTGACCTTGTAGATTGTACAGTGCAGCGCAATGAGATGCTTGAGCTTATTTGACACTACTGAAGCCTTATAGAAGTCAACCACGCCTTGTAAATTGTAATGATTTGCTCTTGAATTGGTATGGAATTCAAAAAGAAGGCTCTCGATGTTCTTCATTTTCGGGGGAATCACTATGCATTCGACTTCATCAAGCATTGCTATCGTTAGTTAAATGCGTAACTTTCTTTACAATAACTTCCGATGGCATAACGACCTCATGAATCACGCTGCTATCATCCCAACAAGGTTGGTAAGATTCTATCGGCTTTGGAAAGATGGAAGACTCAGTGAATTTGATACGATGACCTGAAGCAGCGAACATTTGTGTGTCGCTGGGCACCTCCAGGTACTGCGCCAGACACGCCCCACTCATCGCACACTTGTGAAATATCAATCGTTGAGACTTAACAGAATTCTGCTATGAAACCGAGATAAATAAGGTTTTTTCGCTCGAAAGGGTCACAGAATGATCTTTGGGAGTTCACTGGTTACGAACTCGACCATCTTTTGAAATCATTTCAATCTACAACGATTAATATCATCACTGAGACAATAGGATCTAAGAGAAAAGGTGAAGCTCAACTTGTAAAGGAAGAAGCCATTATTTCTAGTCAAATTTTTTAATCTTACTTCAGCACTTTATTTGATTTGTCAACACAGTGTTTTTTTTCACTGTGCGGATCTCAGTACTTCTAGCATTCAATTTGTTTTTCGTATTTTTCTTGAACGGCGTAGAGTAGTGGTTGAGCCAGCCTCCTTGCAATCTCGACGATAGCCATGCTGTAGCGTTCCATAGGGCATTGTTGTTGACTGCCGGAGGGAAGTGGGGTATGGAGCTTGGCTGCACGCGAGCCGTGACGTACATCACTACAGCTCGGCCACGGAGCCCCAAATTTTTGATCCTGCTCGAGATAATACCTACGATCAATGGTGGTGAATTTCCATCTTGCTTGGTTGATTTCTTTGCTTTATCTAAGGATATACCAAGTGCTCAAAGGCATCCTTGACGTCTTTTTTATTGTGCAGAATCAATACTAATGAACTAAATTCCTTGGATGATCAAGGCTTTGGGTCTGCTTGTAGGTACTCGGTTTTCTGTAAGAGGAATAGATGAGGAACCAATGTGTTTGAATTCTTTCAACTAATTCATTCTAAAAGCCATAATACCTATAGTGGTAATGTTTTTATCTACTTTTAGTTCATTTGGAGGAAGGCATCATTCAAAATAATTATTTTACATGATGCCCAAAGCGAAACAGCCATTAAATATTCAGCGTGTTGTCTCCCAAATATTTTCTCAGTATCTCTTGCGAATTAGATATGGGTAGTGGTTTTCATACATCAAATCATTCCTCCATCTGCAATTTGTTTTCAATGCCGCTTCCACTTTTTTTGCTATCTCTACGATCAGCTGCTGTTAAAGACCTTTGAGACTATGTTATTTCGCCAGTTATCTGCTTCAAAATCTTGCCCAGATACTCTTAGATCAAAAAACTTACTCGTGTTCATGAATTTTATTTTAGAAATACTTTCGCGAGCAATATTTGCAGTAATTTCCCTCTCAGATTTTGAGCAAGAGCAAGAAAAGCTGTTCGAGAAGCTGAATGGCGCACTATGATCTGTACCATTCTTTACGATCTCGGTAGTGTTATTGTCTGAGCCCTTTATTTACCGAACTCAGGCTAGAAAAGTTTCATTGCGATAGGAAAATGTGTCTGATGATGGAATGCAAGAAATGTTAAGTGCTGAAGCTTTACATCTCCTTAGATTGGTTTTGTGAAAGTTTTCGATATCTAATGTGACTCTCTTTCGTTTGTTTCTAAGCATTGGCAGATCACACACGATTTTAATCTTTTAAATATGTAATTATAAATTTGTGGCAAACAACCTTTATAAAAAATCTTAAAAATTCTACGGCCTTTGGGCTAGTCCTACCAGTTCATAGGGCAATACAATTTCAAAAAAACAAGAATGATCAAAGCCTAAGCGAGGTTGGTGCGCCAGGGCCATACACGCGTGTTTCGGAGGTCTCGCCCTCCTCGTCACTGACCCATGCCCCACAGGGCGATACATTTTTTTCAGAATGTTGTTTTGGTTCCACAAAAATATTATTTCCAAGTAGGCGGAAGTAAACGTTGAGTCTTCAAAGTACTTACGCAATTGAGTTTGCCGCGAAAGTCGATGACCACTTGCCTACACCACGTGTTTTAGTGAGGCACTCCATTTATCGAGTTGCTTCGTTTTTCGAAAAAAAAACCTCAACGGGAAAAAAACATTGTTTGCTGCTAGTAGACAAAATCTTGATGTAGGAAAGTAAGCGAAATACTATACGATTGGCAAAAAAATTAACAAAATGCCGAAATATGTGTGTTTGGAATTATTCGTATATTGTATAATTTATTTTATTTACTTTTACATGACTTGTCGGTTTTTTTACTGCGCGCATCCCATTAGCTCTTGCATATTATTTGAAAGGTCCTCAAACCTTTCACATGTCGTTTTCTGCTGCTTGATCATGTCATCTCCTTCAAATAATGGAATACTGGTGGAGTCCTTTCTTCGTGCAGTCTTTAAGAAAATGCAGTTATGGTGTTCCTCCTTGAACTTGAAGGAAAGAGTCAATGTGTATTTTCAACCAGTATCTTACTTCTTTATCGATCGCAGCACTAACCACTCCCCGTCATATCGATAGATTCTAATTAGTTGTAACGTGTAGCTGTCTTTACTTTACTTCCCATTTGTCTCGCTTAGCCTCAACCTGTCTCAATATCGCATTGAAATTAAAAAATTAAAGGTTTAGCTATCGATAATCAGTAAAGGTGCTGCGAATTAGCTTCTGAAAATGGCCATTATTTTTGTGGCTTGTCTTGCAGAAAATGAATGAAAAGGGCCTAAGAAGCTCTTTAAAAGACTCCAAAGGACGAAGTTACTGCACCCACGGCATGGATATTAATCCTCAAATAGGTTATCGTGCTCAACTTCATTGATCATAAATCATAACGAATATTCCTTGAAGAATGTACTGATTAAGTGTACAGAGACTTATACGAGTCTCAACTCGTGCTCTTAAAATTCACTAAATTCTGAAAGAAGAGAACCATTCTATAAAATTTTTTTAGAAAAAGTTTTCGCATTCATCAACTTCCTATAACCGCGTTTTGTTACTGTAATGCTGATTTTCAGTATGAACACTGTTGTGCTCATATGTGCGATGCTGGCTACCGTTACCGTGATTTTCTTCGGATGTTGCCTTGTGATTCGATTCATGCACCGATCTCTTGGATCAGACGAAATGAAACATACAAACAGTAAGTTAAAGGCTGGTAGTAACAAAAAATACGAGTGATACAACGTAGAGTCGTATCGCAAACGAACTTTCGCGTTTGAATGTTGTCTTAAATTTTCATGTCGTCGAACCATTTGACACTTTATTATCCGTCTTCACAGTTTTTTTTTTTCACTGTGCGAATCCCAGTACTTTTAGCATACAGTCGTTTTTGTCTTCTTCTGGGATGCCGTTGACAACTCGTTGAGCGCGTCTCTGCCACCTTAAGGATAGCCTGGCTGTGAGGTTCCATATAGCGTTCGCTGCTAACTGCTGGAAAGTTTTGTGGAAGGAGGGGATTGAATTCGGCCCCATGCGCGCCGCGAGGAGCATAACAACCACTCAGCCACGGCGTCCCACGTTGAACCTAGAAGCAATAAATGAATGAGATCACAAGATGAATGAAGAAGGTAGTAATGGTTGACTTTATTACTACATTCTTTGCATTCTCAGTCAGATTACGATCATCATAACTGTTAACACATTACTTGACGTCGACTATCAACGACACAGTCTTATTTATGGACCTCGTCGAATACTGATCGAATTGATTCCACTTGGAACCTTGTGGTAGCCGGTTACTACGTTTCCACGAGGACTGCGGAAAGATAGCTGTCCCCAGACATATTTGGTTCAAAATCTCGATCCCAACAACTGTGAATGTCCACGTAGAAAGGAAAAGCAGTTGCTGTGAAAGATCTCGCGGATTGGCGTGGCTGCGATGAACACGAAAGCGCATTATTCATAACAGAAATAAATAATAGCCTCGTGCAATTTATCAATAACGCAAAATATATACAACGCTGACAAGTGATAAATCATTAGGACATCTCGCCTTAAGCAACTGTACTCTGCATTGCAAAATCGATATCTCATAATAAATGGTTATACATTATATGTTCTAGCTTTGCCCGACGAAAACGTGGTGATCCACCCAAAACGAGTCTACGAAATACAAGCCGAAGAGGGTTGCTTCAGTAGTCTTCCGAATATTCACGAAACACTCGTAGAACAACAGAAATTGTAAGTCATCAAGTTTTACGCCTTTTTGAACTTTCTTTTTTTTTACTGCACACCATTCTGTCGCAAAAAAAAGCCCAAATTCGTGGAGATTTGAAATTCTTCTCAGTCTACTTGGTCATTTTCATATCTATGCTATAACGTCCTACACGGCTTTCATATTGATCATGGATGCAGCAATTAAATCTTCTAGAGCCACTTTCCACAACATGTTAAACCCTTTTCAAGCACTTTGCTTAGTTTGTTGACCTAAGAATACCACAATGATCTCAGTAAGTTAATATGCCGCGCGCTGAAACCAATTATCGATTACAAAATCAGTACTTGTTTTAATGCAACGCTCTCATTGGTTGTGGCGTTATGGATTGATCAAATATCATTAGGTACTTACATGTTGATTAGCGATAAATGAATATTCGACTTTGCTGGACAAGATTTTCTCATAGGAGTCTTAGTAATCATATAACAGCTTAGATCACTGGCTAGAGCAGTACGTAGCCGGTTTTCAAGAAAACCTTTCTATCACACTGTAGCATTCGAAACAAAATTATGTTTCACACCCTACGTGTGCTTTCATTTTTCTAGAGCGTATAATCCGCTGAAGGGCACGAAAGCATATGAACGCGTAGAGTAAATCTCATACCACCTGAGTCGATCGTTTTATATGGAGTCTCTTCCAGAACGGAAAAGAATTCCCAATTGAAAACAGATTGCAATCTACATGCCTAATGCGTCAGGGCATACATCGGTCCCGCCACCTCTCAGCCTATGGGTGGGCCGGTAAACAAGCTTGCTTAATATGTGAAACTCGATTTTATTTCCCCTACTACTCTGCAATGAAGCGGTCTCTTCAGAAAATAATCATAGCGTTGCAATCATTGGAAATTACGCTATCAAATAATTACTATTAATCTGAAGAGAGCTCTCTCCGGCGAGGTACAAAACACAAATATTTTCTTTGTCCTACAGCTATTGAAAGAGCTTTTCCAAAAAACAAACAATTCTTGAATTTGAGACTTGTGTCATCGCAGAAGTCCCAACAGACTGAGGAAGGAGTCCTGTCCAGCGAAATATAAGCGAGGTAAGAAAAAAAAAACGCGTGGTAGAGTGGAGTATGATTTCGTTTTGGGCTTTACAACGTTATAAAAGGGTGTCTTGGAAAGGTGACCAAGTACGGCTTTAGCCAGAGATTTGGACTTTTGAAAGATTACTAACACTCCCATGGAAAATTCTTGTCCAGCAAATGAGGTCGTATATTCGTTTATCGTCGTCCAAGTACCCAATATTTTTGACACATTGCATGATCTCTAATTGTTTTTTTTTCCTAGACATTTCATTATCTATCTACATCCATGATCGCGATGTGCTTTTTATAGTACTTCTAATGAAGAGCTTCACTTCACGGAAGTCACGGAAGTTACGGAAGATGCTAAATGCTCCCCACGAAGGTGCTTAAGGAGACCGGAGACAGGCGACTTGAAGGCGATAAGGCACGAACACGATTGCCATGAATTCAGACACATGGCGAAAAGGAAAGCTCGAAAGGTGAGATGGTTATTTTTTTAAATTTACGGCTAAAGCAATAATTTCTTATATAACTAAGAGAATTGAGTGGTGAGCAAAAACACCTCAGGCGGGAATCGAACCCACGTTTCATCCTATACGGGGATGCGTGCTTTACCACTACACCACTGAGGCACATTTGCCCGACCACTCATTCTTCAACATCTCTATGTTAGCTGTCAGCCAGCAACCTTTAACAGGTTTGGTCGAATATGCGATTTCGCTTTATAAATCCCGTTACGCTGACAGCCACTATTATATCTAATACTTTGAAATTATTATATTTCTACTGCTTTTTTCACAGTGTTATGATGGTACTTATATAATTAAGAGAATTGAGTTGTGAGCAAAAACACAATGAAACACAAGCAGAAATGAGTGGTGGTGAGCACGCGTCCCCGGATAGGATGAAACGTGGGTTCGATTCCCGCCTGAGGCCGTGTTTTTGCTCACCACTCAGTTCTCTTAGTTATATATGTACCATCATAAGACTACGAAAAAAGCAGTAGAAATACAATGATTTCGCAATAATTTCTCAAAAACAAACGCAACGCGCCTTTTTTCATTCCGGGGCAGTGGGGGTATCGAAGCAGTTGATGCGTACTGCACGAAAAGCCTGAACTCGTCTGCGCCTCATAGCCATTCATCCAGTATCTGTTATCACGCTGATTTTCACAAACAATTCTTTTTACTGAGAGCTTCAATCGTGTCAAGATTTCAAAACATTTCCAACAAAAATTTGGATCCAACTCTAGTGATTTTTTGTTCCATTTTATGAGAACCATCTTCAAAAAGTGATAGGGCTACTTTATCAAATCCTTCACTGGCTTTATCATCCTGCATCTATCATTCACTATGAGTTTTCCACTTGTCATTGTTTTGCTCGACTGCTGTGTAAGGATTTCGTTGAACTTTCAGCAGGTATTGAATAGCATTCGAGTTGATGTGTGTGTACCTGTGCAATCTCGCAATAATTGTGCCAGAGCATCCTCAGGTGTTTGTGACAGATAATCACCTCATGAACAAACGAATGTGTTACAAGTCGTGGTAGAAGTCTGCCGATCACAGAGCGAATGAGTTTAATTAAACGAGGCCGAAGTCAAGCCAGCCGACTATGAGTTGCACGAGATCTCTGCCCATTGCGCTTCTCGTACTATATGTTGTTAAGTTTGCACCATTGGGTAACTTGGTCTTTCGCCCACAAAGCGAGCGATTTTTTACTTTGCATTATTTAAATTCCTTACATGAGCAGTCACTAAATATTGTTTGGATCCTAGTACTTGTTGCCTTCGGTTCTTTTCCGCTCATTCATCTTCCACTACACTCTTCCAATATTTCTCGTGTTGGTTCAACTGCTACTTGAGAAGTTCGTCTTCTTTATGTATGTCGTTGGGTACTGGTGAAGACAAATCTTCTCATAATTTGTGCCTTACAATACTGGTGGTGACGAATCTTCTTACGATTTTGAGAACAGCCAAGCTAAGGGATCTCCACACGATTGTATAGGGGTAGTGGGCCGAACCACACCTTGCGTTCTGACAGTCTGCATCACTATGCATTCGGCCATAGTGCCCCCTTCAAAATTACATCTACACAAGTCATAATCAGTGCTTTGTATAATCATACTTATTCTATACTTAATCGGTTATTTTATGGATAAAAATCAAGAAAGGCACACCTAGATATTATCATCAACACTAATCTTATGTGAACTATTAGGTACCACTAGATTTGGATGCAGCAGTAATCATTTCTTTTTTTCAGTTTATTGTTTTATCAAAAATTTAGGAGAAGCTTCTTAAGTGTTTTCCTAATTAATGGACATATCGTTATTTCTAACAAAATACATTACCTTATATTTCTACTTATTTGGTCACTACATTGATTTTACTGTGCCTTTAACTCTTATCTGTTGGTGAAATTTGAAAAAATTGCTAGTGCACGTTCTAGGAGTCTTAGTTCCTATCTAAACTAGTTGTTTTTGAATCATATTCATGATCGATTAAATGTAAAAGCTTGGCTTCAGACTAACATTTTCACAATTTATTAAAAAATGTTGATGTTGCTAATTTCAGCTACATAGGGATTCCACGTGCGCGCCTCTCTTCAAATCTGCAACCGACGCTAAGGATGTGCTACATCGGTAGGAGAGTGGATAGAAGCAATGACCTATATCACTCCTTTGCAGAGCGTCATATTGGTGCATCAGAAATGAAGACATGCCCAACAGAGGGGCAGATTTTATTGAAGCAGTGAGTATCGTGAGAAAATAGTCGTGCCTTACTTCGCAGCACTCATCATTCCGTCCTATAGCTCATCTATCCATATTGATATGACAGTTATTTAATCCATTCCGTCCATCCAGTCACTGAGTGATTACTCGTTATTGTATCATGTCGTGAAACGCGATTGATATGTGCACCGAAATCAGTACTTATTTGGTAGTCAGTAATCAGTAAAGACTCGGCGAACTGGTTTTTAAGATGATTGTTCTGTAGTTCGTTTCTTATCTTTTTGGTTGCTAAAAAAAAAGAAATTTTAATTAATCAATTGCCGCATGTAGAGAAATATGTGCACGTGGTTGTAGTAGATACAGAACGCAATGGGCACTATAGGGTAGATATGGGGTGGAATGGGTTAGTGTCTTTATAAAATAAAGATTGACTGTTATACCGCTCTAATATATTCTCTGTTCTCCTAATGTAAGTTGTACAGTATCATCTTTCTTTGATTCGCCTTCCATTATTCTGACTCACAACATTAACATCGGCATCAGTCTTCAGGGCTGTTAATGATGGTTTTGATGATGGACGATCATTGCATTATTGCCCCGTTGTTGTTGCCTTACTATTTTACCGTTTGTTCTGAGATTAACCTTCAGCCGTGAAGTTTTACCGCATCTCCCTCATTTCCCAAAACGGGTTCGCTAAAGGCTTAGATTATTTTAAGAACTTTGATATGTTACGAGCTTTTCACAGATATTGTTTGTCGTTTATCAGTTTAGCTTTATTCCAGTTAACTGGTTTTCAGTGACAAAACTTTGGAGTTATAAGATCGACAATAAATTATAAAGCAATTGAAAGTTGAAATTAATAAAGACCTTTTACTGTATGCTGTAGAATTTAGTACCACTTCGTTGTTATCTGTTACCAACATTTATTTTTAGGATTTTCCAATGATCTTTCAATAGCCAAGCAATGATATGAAAGTTTGATGATTGAAGTAATCGTTTGCAATAAGACTGCATCTTAAAAAGCGGCAAATATTTTCGAATTTCGTGGAATGCTCACTTGGTAGCGGACCACAAAAAGTTGTGTACGCAGAATTCGAAATTTTTTCGAATACAGAATACAAAATCTTCACACATTAAAGCTATAACTTTACATCGAGCTAATACATTTAGTCTTCCAAACCGTATACTTTATAAACCCAATGATGTAAAGTGGTGTGCAAAACGTTTGCATCAGCCGGGATTCGAACCGAGATCTGACTCTTTCTGGGACATGTGCTAAATCGTTGCACCACCGACGCTCGTTTTGCACTCCACTCTGTACGCTACAACGCGTTATCTCTCAACAACCAATCGTCTACGGTGTGGCGGAGCAGTCATTATCGACATTGAACCCACTTTTGTTGACAGATATTGGGTTTCAATAACCAATTAGAAATCATTTTATTTGACCGTCTATTGCGGTGTTATGATGTTTTCAATAAACCCAATGACATAGAGTTATGGGGTACAATGCATTTTTAGACAGACAAAGTCTCTGTTTATGAGTAAACACATTTTGTATTGATGTAAAGCAATTTTCAACTTTGGTTTAGGTCCACTGCGAAAAATTCTTGAACCGATCTCAATAGCTGAACAGAAATTTTTCACGGAAGTGCTAGCAATCATTCGAAAACTCAAATCTCTGGCTAGAGCTCCCATGTGATCGGTTTTACACAAACCTCTTTATGCCGCTGTGCCATCTAGAATAAAATTCTGTTTCCCACTCGCCTTTCGCCTTCATTTTTACGACGAGTCATAATTCGTTGGAAGTCGAATAGCATATCAAAGTGTAGAGAAACTTTCGTAGTATTTTGGTTGATCTTTCTATCAAAAGTTTTCATCAAAGTGGAGAAAAATTCCCAATTGAATAGCAATATATCGATCGTCCCGTCTTTCCCTGCCCCTGCAACGGGCCGTGGCCTTGTCGAGTAGGCGGTAAACAATCTGCCAAAAACGTAAAACTTGGATTTATTTTTCCTGATAAACCGTATTCGCAGAGAATAAGCGCATTGGTATAATCGAAAATTACGGAAACATTACGCTATCGGATGCTTACTAATGGTTTGGAAAAAGAGCTTTGTCCGGCGAGAAGCACAAATTAAAAACCAACAGATTAAGGATCAAAAAGGATTTTTTAGAAAGCAAACATATTTTTGAGTTTTCCGAAACTTGTGCCATAAAATGAATACTAGCTTTCTAATAAAGGAGCTTTTTCAGCGAAACGTAGCAAGATAAGAAAAAACTACGTAGTCGTGTGAACATTATTTTATTCCAAATCTTACAGCGGTATAGAGTGGTATTACAAAAAGGCGACCACATGAGGCTCTAGCCAGAAATCCAAGCTTTTAAATGAACACTCACGCTCTAACACTCACGCTCTTTTCAAGGGATCCTATCCAAAGAATGAGATTGACTAAATTTTGCCGCCGTCTAAGCGATTTGTTTGGATAGAAGATTACATTTCGCAGCAAATCGTTGCGTTGCAAAAACCGCGGTGACTTGGGAGCAATGCTGCTAAGTGTCACCCTTTGTAGCGCGAAACCCAGTTTTCATTCATTTGTTACTGCGCTTTAAGGAGTCCTCTCTACAAACCAAATACGTTTTTGAAATCGCTGAGATTTGTGCTATCGAATCAGTAATGTAATGGATAGAGTGCGCGCTCCCGGAAAGAGTTAGGTGCGGGTTCTAGTCCCGCCTGGCGCCAAAGTTTAACACATCACTCTGTAGCGCTGGGTATATCTATAACATCACACCACCGCAAAAAGCGGTTAACTAAAAGCAATTTCATATCGATTGATTAATTACAGTTCATTGGAAAACGTTTTCCTGCAAGAAATCCTCAAACGTGGAACAAAGTTTTAGTTCGACTGTTACAGTGCAAAAAAGAAGCCATTTTTGAAATAAAATACAACGTTTCAGTTCATTTAAATTCAGCCATCGAACAGTTACCTCACTTCAAATAGTAGCAAAAAATACGTTTTTATCAAAGGTCTCAAACAGGGTGGAGATCTTAAAAAAAAAACAAAATGATGCATTCACAGTCGACTGTTTTTGAGACCTCGCTTATAACAATAATCTGATAACATATATGTACAGTCTAGTGATTAACAGCCGATTATACATGCCGATAAAGTTGATAATTGCTTTTTTTACCAGCCATGTGTAATCGGTTCCTAATCATAACATTATCGGGTGTTATTATCGCTAGGCATGTAATATTTGTTATCTCTGCAATGTAAAATGATATCCTTACTTTGCGCGCGCAGTGTAACATCTCCGCTGTCCATTCCCTTATATGCAGGGGTGTAACCCCTCACAAGGGATTGGCTCAGACGAAAGCGTGCTACTAATGAGGCTGAGTGGCCGAAACACGTGTCTAGCACTCTATAAGTGCCATATCAGACCTCATATAAGAAAGTCTCAAAATATGTTGTCAGATAATACCGAGCGATACTTGGCTATTGCTAAAAATTCATGCCATTTGTGATTGATTTTGTTTCATGTTGCTTTTACAGGTTGTTGTTTGTTGAAGAAGGTATTGATAAACTGTTAGCAATATCATCATTATATTAAATATGACTTAGAAGCATGCATATTCAAAAAGTTGAAAGGGCGCTTTCTCAAGAAACTAACTTTCATAATACAATGTAGGAATTTTTATGAAAACTGCGCGTTCTTTACACTATCTTCATATTAGTCCCTTGATTATGATTCTCAAAAATTTTATAATAATGAGGCTTCCATGATATGAAGTTCTACCATATACGTTGTTTTGACCTGACTCTGACTGGTTGTGTGAAGCGGTAGATACACAGTTCTTAATAGAAGATTTATTAGGGAAGATATTAGGACAATTGAGAAAGAGAGAGATGAGCGCAGCTTTAGCGTTAGAAGGACTCCCACTACCGGAATTTGGCAGGGCTTTTATGCGGGCTGACAAGTGTGGTCGTACACTATTTTGCGACAGAAATCTGAGTAATGTCTGACTAGATTGAAATGAAAATGCCGACAAAAGACTGTTTACTAAAAATTATTTTCAACAACACACTATTTCGTTATAGTCAATCTGAATCATATGCCATCAAATGTATATGGGAATATTAACGGTAGCTGTTTTGGTAAGAATAGAAATGTGATTTGCAGATGTTTTGGTAAGAATAGTTTCGATCAGGAATGTCGTAGGCTACACTGTACGACTATAATATGTACAATTACAACTATATTCTGTACAATTATTGAGGTATAACTTGCATATGGAAAGAACGCGTCGATTGAAACAAGCGCAAAATACTATTATTTCTCGTTAGTGGCACAAGCAGATGAAGTACTTTTTGAAAGCCAGCCTTGGTTATGAAAATTCCATTCTTCAAGCTATTAAATCACTAGTAATGATCCAGTGTAATGGGTCTTTTTCAGAAAAAAACCAGAGACTCATGAGCACACTCCTTGAAATGCGATTGCATGCGGTAGAAACTGTTTTCAAAAGTGAGGTTTTTGAGACAGCTGGCAGTTATTTTCTTTAGGAATACGCTTACGAAAGTTCTTGCAACGATAATTTAATTTTCCTCGGCAAAAAGCTTATAAGAATCGAAATCTAACTATATAATACCCCAAAATACTATGAATTAGAAAACTGGACTGAGATAGCAAACGTTATCTTTTATTAATTAATAAACGTACTACGGAATTGTTTTCAAACAAAAAGCTTGCTATCAAAATTAAAATTTTTCAAGCTATCGATCATCAACAAAAACATCAAGAAGATAGGAGAAAATCTTCAATAGCAATTGGGAAAACATTCCTTTTCGGAGACGTGGTTTGTTCTTTTGGAAAGGTCAAGATTTTGGAAAGCATTAGCTGATCTTACTAAAATGACTCGTACAGGAGTCTCATCGATGACATTTCGTCGCTTTTTGATGGTAATGTTCCTCTGAGGACTTAATTAACTGGAATTTCTATTGGAGCACGCACCAATCTTCGTAACCGTCCGAACAGCGCGCCTAGCTGAGAGTCACGATGACCCTTGTCTTACGTAAAGGATTATGTTAGATAATTACATGACAATATCTCTCCTCAGGAGGCTTCCAGGCGTATTCTCGAAGGCACTTTACCCGTCGAGGGCGTTGTATTGAATCTTATACAGAATTGGTCTTATATGCAAGTATTGCATATGCACGAAGAAAAACTAAACGAAAAAGCACGAAGTACACTCGATGTAAGCAGTATCTTTGTTTATCTTGTTTCGAACTGCTTAGCGGAGATGTGATCTTAGGCGTTCTGGCATTCGTCAAAGGGCTATGTATTAGGTCGAGATATCATGTTGTGTAATACTGTAGACGATAATGAAAGGAGAATTAATTATTTGGATTTGATGTATATTATTCCAGACTGCACGAATTGTTCTATGTAACAAGCAACATTCTAGGCGATGCGGATAAATTGTAGACCGGCAATGCTTTGGGTAATTTGCTGTTGAATGTTGCCAATTGTATAAATTTTTGATGGCAGAATAGATAATTCCAACAAAAGAATAACACCAATAGTGAAAGGTCCGCAAGAAATTTGAGTCAGAAAAATGTAATTTCTGAAGATGTATTCTATAAATTGATGATTCTGGGCTATACTGAGACTTATAAAGAATGCGTGATAAAAGTTACACCACATAAGCTTCTTGAAAAATCATACATTGCGGAAGATGCGTTTTTGAATTACACTTTTATTTGTCATCAAAAAATAATAAACAGGAAATGGAGATTCGCTGTTTCCTCGTTAATGTAGACTTTCCATTAAAAGTAAAAATTTTAAACAGGTGGGCGCTCTTGTTACTGAAGAAAAACCATTATAGAAAGTCTTCACTAACGTATGGTTTTTTGGATCATAAATTGTCTCCATCGTTTAAATTCTACTAAAAGAGTGCTAATTCACCGTTTGCGAAGCTCATGCAACGGGCTCCTTATTCGGAGTGTGAAATGTGATCAAAATTACCTTGCTACAGCGCACTAGAAATTCAGTTTGGAAAGAAAATAAGTTACACTTCAGAATTTCCACTTTCCAAGCTATGGAATTGCTACTAATACTATTCTGAAAAGCCAAGCCTAGACGACAGCGGAACACACCAAACAAGAGTGCAAAATACACTGTACAATCAATAGAAAAAAGTGTAATCTTATCTTCTTTGCTACATCTCACTAGAAAAGCGTTCTCAAAAATCAGACGTGCCATCAGAACCACAATTTTTTCAACTATCGAATGGCTACTGGAAAACTGATGTGAGTTCTGTGTTCGACGAGAATACCACAAAAAGGCGAGTGTACCATGAGTGGTACGCGTGATTTCAAAAGGATTAATGTGGAAGGCGCTCTATCAGTGTGTGCGATTTCTGCCCGATTGGCTTCCACATCAATAACTCATGAGAAACTTATTAAAAGCGATGAAATGTCAAAGTTTTATGTCTCCGCACATTTTTTACCAAGCCTTTCACAAGATTGTTTTCCTCAGTTCTTTCGGAACCCCAGTCTTTTTGTGTTCTTTTCACAGCTCTGTAGACTTTTGCTGGCTTGAAACCAGTCGATTTCAACAGTGTTGGCCGTCTTCTGCATCTCAACTTTTGCGATACGCTGATTTTTTCTAATCATAAATCGAGCACACTTAAATACAGACAGAAACAAAACAAATTCGAAGAATTTCTTAAATTTATCGGCATTGATTTATAAATATTATATCAATGCTGAAATCAGCAAAATGCAAAATTATCAAGACATTTCCTGTATCCTGGGTATTTCTATAGTCATCGTATAATGTCAAGATAAAATACCAATCCTGGTGAGAGGCTCAATAAAAAGTTTGTGGAAATACAGATCTTGAAGATCTAATAAGGTCTCGACAATCAGGCGAAAGAAGAAAATGTTTAAATAAATAAAAGCCGTAAGATATCGACTAGCAGAAAGACAGTACAACACGTATAATGCCAGTTGACTAGCACTGAGGCATCTTCTCGTTCTGCTACTCTTGGTATGAAGCGTGTGATACTGATTAAATGGAGAAATCGTCGAAACGTGCGTATATTACTAAGTGAAAAGCCGAACCTCGTGACTGGCTCAATAAAAAACTGGAAATATATAACTCAAATATCTGACGAGCTTTTAAGACTCAATCGATTGAAAGGCTATGTTGAAGGTTTAGAAGACCGACTTTCCTTGAACATCAGCATGTTGATAATATAAAGCTGTGAAAAAGAATAGAATACTTCCAAGGCTAGTTTTTGACTTAAGCTTTTATGAGTTTGGTATCTGTTTTTGACAACCGATTGTTCTTCTATGACCGATCGCTCTTCTTGAAGATTGTGGGCAGACGTTTTGGCGTGATCGCCCTTTTCGGAGCCTGAACGTACCAGTGTAGCGCTATTCATATAAGCATGCAGAATATTCTAATTGAAAATGAATATCCATAGCATTCGCAATCGTCATTTTATTTAAAAATTTTATGGGCTTTCATTCTTTATTATTCTTCGAATAACGTTACAGTAATACGCTAAAGCTTTAAAGAGGGCGAACGCGCCGAAACGTTAGCCATCAATCATCAAGAAGAACCATCGATAGTCAAGAAGAAAATTAGATCGTCAAGAAGAGAGATCAACCTCGCTAAAACCTGAAATGAAGGCTAGGTTTCAGGCTATTCTTCTATTTTTTACAGTTTCATATGTTAGAGATTGTTTTTTGCTTGATGTGTCTGGAATGTAGGTTTGGTCTCGGTAAGCCCTGAAAAAGGCGAAATTCGCCCCATCGTCAGATGTTTGAATAAATGTTTCATAAACCCTCGTGTTTGGCTGAAAAAAAACAGGAACTGTGTACACTGTTCACTCTAAAATAGTGATTGAGATAGGCAGTACCTTTAGGACAGCTTGTATACCTTCTAATTATATAGACCACGTCAACTTGGAACTCGGGTAGCTATTATGACTATAACTAGCCTCAGCGGAAGAACACAGCAAGCCACTCTGTTGCTCCTCTTGCCAACAACTGAAAAAGTGAAAGGGCACAAGCAACGCACAGTGAGTAAGGTTCATCGCGTTCCTTAGTGAGTAAAACCCATAATGCAGCTGATAATATAGCATAAAAAATGTGTGTTACTAGCCCTGACTAATTTACTGCAACAGCTTATGTGTTCAAGGCGACAAAGAAGTGGCAAATTTTAGTTTAGGCGACATAACTTTAAAACGTCATCAGGTTCCTTCTGATTAGTAGGCAGCAAATGAAAAACTGGTCTCATTCGATGGGGAGAAGCTGTTCGTAGGAGTGCTAGTAACCATTCGAAAGCTGAGACTTCAGGCTACAGCAAAATTTCGCCGGTTTTCAACACACTCCTTCTTAACGTTTCCAGGTCAAAAATTATGTTCCACACTCGCATTTCACCTTCATTTTATTTTTTAGCGCGTGCAACTCCTTAGAAGGCGGGAAAACACATCAATGTTAAGAAAAATTTTCGTGGTATCTTAATCAGTCGCTTTAATTGGAGTTCCTTTTAGAGCGGAGAAAAAATTTCGGTACCATTTTCGTTATCCATACCCTGTTTCGACCTTTTAGAAAAGCTTCCTTTTTAGAACTATAGTATTTCTACTGCTTCTTTCGCAATTTTATGATATTACTTATATAACTTAGAAAATTGAGTGGTGAGCGAAAACACGACCTCAAGCGGGGAATCGATCTCGCGTTTCATCCTATGCGGGGACGCGTGCTCTAACCACTACACCACCGAAGCACATTTGCCCGACCACTCATTCCTCAACATCTCTATGTTAGCTATCAGCCACCAAACTTCCCTATCACTCAGTTCTCTAAGTTATCTAAGTAACATCATAACACTGCGAAATAAGCAGTAGAAATACTATAATTTCGAAGTATATATAACAATAGCTGTCAGCTTAACGGGATTTATAAAGTGAAATCGCATATCCGACCAAACCTGTTGAAGGTTGGTGGCTGATAGCTAACATAGAGATGTTGAAGAATGAGTGGTCGGGCAAATGCACCTTCGTGGTGTAGTGGTTAGAGCACGCGTTCCCGTATAGGATGGAACGCTGGTTCGATTCCCAGCTGAGGCCGTGTTTTTGCTTCCTTTTCGGTCGATTAATTATTTTTGAGTAGCCCTTCGATAGCTTAAATCAGAAGAATTTGAATGGTTTTTTCCCTGTCTAAAAAGGCTTTAATATTGCGCTGGAAGAGCAAAAATAAATTTTAGTTTTCGTTCAACATTTCTTTCCAAAACTTTTTCTTGAAGTGTTGTCGATAGGTCAAATCTTAGGGATTCCAGTGATGTTTTTGGTGCTTTCGAATGATTACTAGCACTCCTATGAAAAGTTGTTACTCAGCGAATGGGATCAAATATTGATGGGTCGCTTTGTGATGAATAAGAATCTACGAGAAAAGTGCTTCGACCTTTGATCACCAACGCCGGGAAAAAACTCTGTAATTTCTTTTTTTGTTTCATGGTATGGCATACACGTATAATCATACTCTCAATAGCGGGCTAAAAAACGCCAATCAAACAAATAGGTGCTTTTTTTGAAACAATTAAAGTTTCACATTTATTAACCGATGGTTACTATTTCTATCGTCATCTAATAATTAGTCCGAAATAACTGATTTCGATTTCAATTTGGAATTGGCCTTTTCGCTTTTCAAGCTAATCTTGCTGTTCTTCAAGTTTTTAACACTTCCTTTTCTTGGGTTGTTCTTATTCGTCTGCGTCAGCAGAAGAGCGGCCAATATGGCGAGAAGGATTGTGTTCGAAATCGTACAAATGAGAAGTGTAAGAGCTCCGATGCTAAAATTAGAAACGCTGCATGAATACGCTCTAAAAATGAGTGAGGTAAGCACATACTTCAGCAAGGATTCATCATGCGAACTTTCTTTGCTTTTTGCACCTTTGTCACGGATGAGGCTCACATTCCGAAAAGGGCTGAAAATATGAGACTTACGACGTTATAGACTTTCAGTACCCTTCAAATATATTATATATAGCCGCACTCAATTTAATTCCGCCAAAATAATCCTGCATGAATATAATTCAAATTCAGATAAGCGGCTTACTACGGGTATAAAATCGGTTCAAATTTCACACTATGGCAACAATCAGAGGGAAAAAACGGTACTAATCCACTATCCGCACCCTGCTTCGATCCTTCGAAAGGAGGTAGTTTTTGGTTTCTTCCAAAAGTTAAAAGCCATTCCATAGTTCAATTGAGAGACTTTAAACTGTGCTTTTATTTTTAAATTAGATTTATCATTGCGTTTTTAACAGCAGAAATAAGATTATGCTTCCCATTCAAAAATGTCTCAGTGGACAACATTTCCTGTATACTTTTAGCAACTATTTAACAATTTAATTCTGGACCATTCTGATGATATAAGTGGTTTTCGAACTTTCGGTTGCGCTGTAACAGCCAAAAGAATATTGAGTACGCGCCTTTTTTGATCCGTTTATAAAGAGACTTTTTTTTTTTCTAAAATTTCGACAATTGTCTAATAGCTCTAGTTTCAAAACTTTCACATTATATATTATTTTTAAAGTGGCTTTATTACTGCATAGTGAAAGCAAAACTAAAATCATGTTACTCGCTCAAATATTCCCGCTGAGCAAAGCTTTGCCTCCAGACTTTCAATGACCATTCAATAGCGATACTCTCGGCGATTTCATGTTTTTATAGGTCTTTCGTAAAAGAATTTTAGTGCGTGGTTTTAGTCAAAAGAATGTTGAGTTTAACGCAAAGCGACATTGGCACCAAATCATCGCGTTTTGTCGGTTTGTGGATAGGATTTCGCAACATTGCCACCATGCCATTGCGCTTTTTCCATCATATTTTCAAAACTCAATCTTATTTAATTATGACAGTGCCCAAAAAGTCCTTCACAGAAACCAAATGCATAATTGAAATGGGCGATATTTAAGCTATCGAATGCTCAGTGGAACTCTAAAGCGAAAGCTGTGTTCAGCGAGAAATGCTTGAATAAGCAACATAGTTTTATTTTCGCCGATGCAGCGAAATTATAAAGCCACTTTGAAAGCAAAATAGATCAATTAAAGGCTTTTGACCTAGATTATCAAATGACTACTCATACTTTGTGAGAAATCAAAAGTACATCTTATTTTGAAAAGGTCGATTAAGAATGTGGAATAATTTCACGTAGAATGTTTTTGAAACTAAGCAGGAAAGCACATTTCTTTGACATCTTTTTTCAAGATCAAGTAAACTCTGTTGGACTTTCAAAAGTACAAGTTTTTCCTAAGTTCAGTCAAACTTTCTCCGAATATGCCTTGCAATCATTTTTGAGCCACGCATGTCAGTGGTCTGTCAATGAGGACTGACTTATAGATTCCGATACACGTGTTTCGATCGTGCGATCTCGTCAGTCGGGCAGTTACCCTTTCTCGTCTTTTGCTAATCTCTGTGAGTGAGTATCGAGCTCTATAAGTCACCCCTCATTGACAGACCACTGACATGCGTGGCTCAAAAATGATTGCAAAGCATAATGAATTTTGAGCTGTGGTCTTAAGAAAACACTCGAAACGAACGTTATGATATTTTTCCGAATAAATTAGCAAAGAAATACATGCGTGGGTAACATAGGAGACCGCAACCCTTCAACACATCGACTATGAGGGTCTGGATTTCATTTTCACCACTTTACATCATTTTCGCTTTTTCTGAACTAAAGGTGTTTGATAAGGCGAACAGAAATGTTGCACTATCAGAAGTCTGATTCTGAGTTCTTGAAGTTGATATAAACTCGCTGATGTGACTTTTGTTTTCTATATTTTGGAGTTGCCAATCTCTGAACTACTGAATTTGCTTGCGTTTAAAACGATTTTATTGAGTGTCAGACTATAAAACCCTTATTTGATACTTTGCAAATTATTTATAACAAAATGGAACATCTCACAGAAGTGATGTGGCGCGCGATTTGGCGCTGCCTAATCGAGATGGGGATAGCTACAAAAATTTTTATGAAAAAAACGCTGTTCTGAGGTATCATTACAGATCTTGACGGCTCAGGTAGATGAAGAGAAAATGTTACACTTAAGATTCCAAGGTTTTATGCTTGAGTTTACTTCAGAAATTTCGATTTACAAATGCTGAATATTAGCTCATGTGATACTGTGGGGGAGCATGCTCTCTATCGGAGTTACCTGATTCTAAGTAGAGAAAAGTAAATAAAAACTCCATACTCACTGCTGTTCTATTTTCTGGAAACATTGCAGACTCAGGCTCCGTAGAGTCTGACGCTGAAGGCTCATCAGAAGAAAAGGTTTCGCTTTCCATAGAAGAAGGAGGTGAGGTTTGCGGAGAAGGGGATGAAGTTCGTGGGGTAGGAGACGATGAACTTTCTGGAGAAGGAGAGGATGAAATTTCTGGAGAAAAGGGTGGTGCTTCCGGCGAAGGAGAGGGAGTAGTTGTTTGGAAAGTAGAGGTGGAAGTTATTTGCAAAGTAGAAGGTGTAGTTATTGAAGAAGTAGAGGGTGTAGTATTTAGAGAGGTTGTAGTTTGTAAAGAAGTAGAGGTTGAAGTTTTCAAAGAATCAGGTGTTGTTCCCCGCTCCTTCAGATGTAGATTCCACTTTTTTAGTTGCAGTTGTAGTTGTTTGTTGGACACTTCCTTTTCCTCTTTTGCGTAATTTACTATCGTTAGAAAGAGAGCGTTTCACAGGTTTCCGCAGGTTTTTGCGAAGAAAACCATTGAGGAGGTATGAGCATCCGGAAAGAGTGTATTTTCAAATGCGTTTGCTGACGTAAAACCCTTGGTGTGCTCATCCCATGTGAAAACAACTTCATTTTCGGAATTTGCGCTGTCAATCTTAGTATTTACTTCTTGAATATAGGCTATTCAATAATTGATGAGATAGCCCGCTATCGTCGTTGTCTGATGCCTCCTAGAATTGAAAAATAGTTATTTCACTGAGGAATACAGGTATTTATCAACAATGCAAAAACTCCAAAAATTTTATAGAGTGTTAGAATTTTAAATGCTACTTTCTGGAGATTTCTTAGTTCCATAAAACTCACAAGCGTTGAACTGGCTAGCAGGTCTAAGAAAGTGCAGATCCAAACACAGAGTTGTACTGAAATATACAGATCGTAAACTTCTGCTAAGTGCATTGTTCTATAAGTTCCTGCAGGGTTTGAGTCGCAGTTCAGAAATTTCGTCACTCAGTACAACTCGTACATCATAAGAAGCCACTTTTTGCATATCACAGTGTTTGAAATAGAGTTAGTGTTTCGCTAGGCTAGAAAATATACACCTCCTATATCTCGATAATACAAATAGCTCTAAGACATTTCGACTGGTAAACTTGAATGCGAAAAAATCTGCTAGAACTGGTATCACTTGTATGTTTTCCAATGAATCGGTGGTACTCAATCTGGGCTAGAAATGGTCTCCAAAGCAGCTTTAACAAGACGAAAATCTGGCTTTGTCATATAGATATCTAGATACTTATGTATGAGCGTTAAGTGAGAAAACAAACATCAAGTGCCGAGTCTCATTGCAATTCCAAAATTTGTACGGTGGGTAGGCTTCATAAGGTTGGGGTACGAACTCGATCCTCACTCATTTTACTGATGTACGAAGGAAAACAACCGATCGCACTTTCCCGTTTAGAATAACAGGACAGTCGTGCGACAAAGCTCCATTCTGTCGCAGTTCTTCATATCACCACGTGAAAAAAACATGATTCAACTCCTAGGAACGCCACCGTCGTCGATTGGATCATAACAAGGCAATCCAGTAATCGAACAATGAAACCACTGAACCATCACGCAGTAAGAAGCCACTGAATCCACACGTATGATCTAGTGCGTTCGGTTACAGATCCTTTGCTACAGGCAGCTCGTTGGGATTACACCACATGAAAGATTTGGCTTGGCGGTGTCTCGCTTCGTGGACGACGCTCATATACAGTTAATCTCGCCCGTTCATGAAATCAATGCTTTCTACCGCAATGATTTTGCGGTGATTTGGTCTGATTTCCCTTTATCAAAGGCGCTAACAAATAGGTGGACTCTGCTCCATTCGGGCAGGATTTCACTCTGTTCGACGCTATGAATTCATGTGGACCAAATCGAATAACTGGGGATCACCACGTCTCAAATCAGTTAGTCAACGCGTATTTTATTGATTCCCAGCGTCCTCTACACAAAAATTTTCAATTCTGCTAACGTCAGATGTATCTCTATAGCTGAATAACATAAGATAACCTCTCAACGGCTGATCACCTTGAATCTACGCAATCTATCTAAGCATCATTTATTATGTGGTGTATGTGCGAAAAAACGTTCTCAAAGGTTTTTTCGTGAATTATTGAGCGCATGAATTGTCCCGTTTTGTCTAATTAATGCGTGGAGTGCGTTCAGATGTATAGTATGACAAGAAAAGTTAACAGATTGAACTAGAAATGTACACTATACAGACATCTTGTTCATTACTCTCTGAGACACTCGTTTTTGTTTGCGCTCTTAGTGTCTCGAATGTGAAATGCCCACCTACTACAAGTGATGATATCAAAAACTCTGACGAAGACATTTACAATACAACCAACATCTCATGAATGTAAGTGGACGAAAAGTGAAGTCACTAGATCTGCTGATGAAGATAGTATAGGGGTATCTGAGTTGATAACAAATGGATTATTATCTGTTATGAAATCGAAATTCAAATTCTTCAACCACGTCCCTTTTATTTGTGCTCTAGCTGCAGTGATGGAAAGGCTGAGCAGGAAGCTTCACATGCAAATATGTAGATAAGGTCATAATGAAACTATCATTTGTATCATTACTACAAGAATAAACGCTCATAATCAGGCGGCATCTACATTACAAGAAACTTTTTATGGAAGTAAGTGGAGCAAAACTGAAGTTACCAAAGAGGTCTATTAATAATGGTGGTATAGATGATTTTGTGTAGTTTGATCTTCAGTGAAGAATAGTTTAACATAACTCAAATATGCCTGCTATGCAAGCCTTTTAGTTGTACTGCAGCTACTGCGATACTAGAGGTGTTCACATATCAGTGTGATGATAAGGTCATATTGAAACTAACATTTGTAGGTATACTACAAGTATTAGCGCTCGCAGTCATGAGACATTTACAACTTGACCAACCTCTCATGAGAGATGAGAACAAAACTAAAGTCACTAGAGAGTTTTATTGATAGTGATGATTTAGAGTAAGTGGAACAAATAAGTCAGTAAATAGGTCTAGTGATAATGATGTCTTACGCATAATAAGGTTAATTGTATGTAGCTTCATTCCAAGGTGGAGAGTAGTTTATTTCACAAAATTACATATTTTTTGCCACGTTGACTTTTCGTTCTGTTGTAGCTATAACAAAAGCAGGTCTAGGTAGGAAACTCCATATAGCAATGTGATAATAAGCCAGGATGGATGTAACATTTATACGCATACTACAAGTATGAAAGATCTCGATCAGAAGACCTTTAAAACAACCAATATCCCATGAGAGTCAATGGAACAAAACCAAAGTCACTAGAGAGTTCTATTGATGGTGATGATTTAGACATATCTAGACTAATTATAAGTAGCTTCGTGTCTAGTAAAGAAACTTTCTGTTTACTACAACGCTGTAAAGAAGCCTTTTCACACAAGCACATTCTTAAATACCTCGAGATTCAAGCTATCAAACTATTATTGGCAGTTTGAGGAAGGAGTTTTGTTCTACATAGAAGTCGTTGAAGACCAATATCATATTGTGGAAGTAGCGAGAAGAGACGTGATGTTAATTTTTTATCTAAAAGATGGAATTTCCAAGCACCATCAAAAATGCAAACCAGAAGAAAAGGCACTTAGGTGAACATATTCAGAATAATTTGCTTAGGAGAAAAGTCAATCGTTGAGCTTTTGTTCCCATCTAACGCACGGATTTTCTCCAATAGAAGCCAATACGATAGAGGTTTTGACAATTCAGCTGACCAACTTTTGTAGCTCAGGCAATGGTCATCCTTCAAAAGAAAGAACAGTTAAGATGAGCTCAAAAATAAAAGAAAAAACTGAGCCCTGCCTCGCATGAGCTGTCTCTATGATTTCTAAAAATTCACAAAAATGTGAGCTTTCGACAGGCGAAATATATAAAATTTTAAAATTCTCCTATGATCTTGTTAGGTAACGAATAATTTTCTGGCCTACTGTGCTGCAAGCTATACAAGACAAGTGGTGCAAAGCCCAGTCTTTTTCCCCTCCCCTTTCCACCCCCAGCAACTTCATTTCAAACTTCAAGAAGCACTTTCTCTTCATACATAGAGAGTCCAAAAATAGAGGTTTGTGCCTGTCTATCACAAGAAAATGAGAGTAAGATGTTTGGGAAGAAAAAGACCTAAAGAAGAATTATGGACTTGGTAATTATCACTAAAGGTGCGACTCGTTGGGTTTGAAACTCGTAACAAAGCCGTGGAGTTTGGAGTATTCCCTTCCCCACATATAAATGGCTCTGACAAATAAGCTTGCTGTGTTAGATTCGCGTACATTTCACTTAATTCGACGCTGTGCATTTATGGACACCAAATGAATAACTGTGAATTACTGCGACTCCACTTACACAATGATCGCAGATTTTATCAACTCCCAGCGTTTTTACACACAATTTTTATTGCTGCTAACGTCAAGTATGTATTAATAGGCGAATAACAGATGACATAATAGCCTCTCTGTGGTTCATTACCTTACGATAAAACGATCTATCTAAAAAATTTTTTTTAGAGATGTATGTGCAAAAGACAGGCTCGTTCGCAAAGACGTTTTTTGTGAATTATCAAACGCATAGAATGGACCGTTTGTCCACCTTCGACTTGTAATACAGTAAATTTAGTTACAATACACCAAGAGAAGTTTTGAACACTTTAGATTGAAAATATACCTACACATCGAAATTGTTCGTTACTTCTTAGTATGCCTTCGTTCTTCGTTTGCTTTTAGTGATTCGGATGTCAACTGCTCATCTAGTGCAAATTCATGCCATTATAAATTTTGGAGGAGACACTTACAATAGGACCAACCTCTCATGAGGGTTAGTGGAAGAAAACTGAAGTCATTAGAGAGGTCTACTGGAAATGATGTTCAGGGTTATCTAGTGTCTATGCGTGGCTTAATCTCTGGTGAAAAACATCTCTACTTACGAAGTCCAAACTTTCCTGCCATTCCGGCCTTTTCGTTGTGCTAAAAAGAAACAAATTACGATAAAGGTTTCACTGAGCGGCCATAATGCGCCAATTATAGCCAAATTTGGTACCAAAAAAAAGCGCAGAAAATTTTGCACAAAGCTTTTGAATTGCTGCCTGAGATGGCAGAAATGTGCTCAGGCTGATGTTGCATACTCTAAATAGTGTTGTAAAGCTATTTTGATTAGTTCTGGTTGATAGAATTTGTGTTTTACTCTAGTGCCGCAACTTATGAAAAGACCTAATATATGCTGACCATTTATAGTTCTTTCTCCCCATATCCACTTTATCTTTCTAGAAATCTTCCTTGGTTCTAGAAAATTTCCATCATTTGCACACAGTGACAAATATTTCACTTAACACGCGGCAGTACTGATGCCAGTCCTTCCAGTTAAACTACCACTAAACATTAGGCGCTGCTTAATTTTGTATGTAGCTCTCTGAGCTGGTTCCAACTTCTTCAGAATTAGCAATGTAACTAATCAGTGATTTTGAATTCTGAGAGAAACTTAGTGCGCAAAGTATTCTGTTGTACGAGAGATTTCGTCATAAGGAAACATTAGTTCGGCATGTGAACTGATGAGGCAGAACAACACTATCGAAGCCGATCATTCCGCAGAGGTCGAGGAGTAGAACACAGAGAAGTGACCATGAGACGATTTATTCTTTTTTATGGCAGAAAAGGTAATAGTGAATTGCGCATTTTTCCTGTTTGCTGCTTAGATAGTTTGTGAAAGTGTCTGAAGCTTTTCCGAGGTCGATACGCCAGTATTACGTTTTGGCGGTATAGTTCTCCTCATCAGGGCCACATACCTCACACTGAGGCCTAGATTTTATAGAGAGATTTAAAATCAGTCTATTGGAAGGTAATGCCGACATACACACTACCAGCCGTAAGCCATCGACTGAAAAAATGTGGTGATGAGTATAACCATGTGCTACCACTGAAACACGTCTCCGCATCTCTGCTATAAAGTAGTGTTGGATAATGGGGAGTGTTGCTCTGATGAGGAGAGCGATGCCGCCAAAACGTACGTAAACCATTGGTGTAGCAGCCCCGAAAAGGCTTGGAACATGCTCATAAAATATATTGAATGTTTATAGCAAGGTTTGAGGACGGTCGATTGGAAGGTACTGCTTAGATAGACATTACTCTTGATAGACACATATGTGTCCATAATCGTTTCTCAATAAAAGTTGCCCATTCTTCCACCCTGGTCACTGTAACACGCGTAGAAGACTTATGATGAGAGTGGTCAAAGATGAGAATTAAAGACTTCAAAGTGGGAATCTCTCCGAGTTTCATTTAAAATACTTATCTTCATAACCTTTACGTAGTTAGAGGAATAAAGGATAAGCTTTCCTGTTGATCTTCTCACACAAGTCTGAGACTCGTCTGGTATCAATTTACAGACCCCGAAGGAATGGATGGCATGATGAGCCATGAGCGCGAGATTGAATCATCGAGGTTGTGGGTGACGCAGAAAACCTTTAACCACTGCCTACGCCTCAAGTACTAAAAAGAATGTTAAAACGTCGGAGAATGCAGAGCTAATGCTGACTATTACAAAAGGCAGCAAAAGAGCTAGCACACTAGTTGACGAATAGGTCAGCATTAAATACGACAAGTGAATAAATCAGTTCTGTCACATTGTATTGATGGCACGGAATGTGCAAATAGTAAAGGTGTAAAATGCAATCACTGAAATTGTGCGTTGAATTGTGTACCATAGAGTCTACTCCTTCTAGAGATTGCAAGCCTATGTAAATACCATAAATTGCAACAGCTACAGAGTAGAGACTCTTTCAAAGAGCTCTGTTACGAGGTAGACTTTGTGAAGTTTAATGTTGATAACGAGTCCTTCAGTGAACGTTTGTTCACGTTACATAGATTTGCAGTGATGCTAAGATGCATCAATATATTGAAATTGAAAATTGAAGAAGAGAAAAATATTTTCGTATCCTTTAACAACATAGTGTACCTTCATATCAAAATTCAATGTGCACGGGAAGCATTTAATATCCTGCGCATGAATTACAGTCAACAAGCAAACTTTCCTGAGAAAAAAGTTCTTCTCTAAGCTGGTATTTTTAAGGTACAGGTCTCAAACCTTGGCTAGTCTCTGCTTTGGATAATATATCTGTTCATCAGAAAAGTTCTGCTTGACAAAGTAAACAATTGTAAAGAAAATGACCGGATCCATTGCATAAGAATGCAGAGATACGGAGGCAAGACTTGGAACTTGTTGTGTGTGGGTGGAGTCGAGTCCTGAAACTCTTTCCAAGGACACAAGCCGTTCGCACTACACCCTTGAGAAATCGTTCTGTTTTTTCCATCTGTGTTTTAATCGTAATCGGTAAGCATCGCCAGTTGTCTGTCAACGAGATTGATCTGAGGCACATATACGTCATATGTACTATATATCTTATACTCGCATATATTCATAAGGTTGCACATCGTTGATGATTTGCTTTTGTAAACATTTTGTATTTGTAAACGTGAATTAGTTTTTGTGCCTATGTTCACGGTTTGCACGCAATACTCTGCCGTCCTTTAGGGTTAAGTGATGTTTTAATCACTCGGAGTGATATGAAAAAAAAGATTTTTCTCTTCAAGGGTTTCTGAGATGACATGAAACTGGACAATTTCACTCAGAAATGCAGCAAAAGGTGAGAAAAGTGATCGAAACAAATAACTTTATGAAGGACATCCCGACATGATCAGTAAGAGTGCAACGCGCTAGACCCTCCTCATATCGTATGGCTGGCGAGTGAGGTCCCTTGGAAGATGCAAATGGATGGATATCGTTGATGGACTCACAACTACTTACTTACTTGAATACTTAGATGGTCCTTCTTTACTAGTTGCGCGGACCCCAGCACATAGTTCAATTGGTATAATGCTGGTCATGCATATGATATTCCATGGTTTCCTGACGTAACCCTGCAAGGGCATTTGAGAACTTCACGACATCGTTTCCGTGGGATGTATTTCGACGATAGATCATTGGCTCGGCATCCGCTCATGAAAGCCGGATTCACGAATAAATGGACAAATTACAGACATTTAGTCCAAGTAAGTGAATGTGGTCGCTTATGCCACTTGAGCTTATGAATATCACATGTGGTGATATGACAGGTCGTGAAGTGTTTAGCACTTGACAGGAATTTTACCTACGTGATCATTATCGGCGTCAGATAGCCAAAAAGCAAGACAATTACGAAGTTGTGAAATCTGCACATAATTATACAGCAATATCATACTTTTGATAAGCTTTCTCCTTGGAGTAAACTTTGCATTGATAGGATTGGGTAGCGAAAGGGGTTGTGATATTCGTAACGAGCAGCGTGTTGATTTGGACCCCATCGCAGACTCATCAAATCTTTCACCCTTCTGGGGTCACAAAACTGTTATAGAAAGATATATGCGTGAAAATACTCCACATCTTCAGTTGGAGTAGGAATGCTCTAGTTCGGTGCCGAACTCATGCGTCAAAAGTCGCACACATTCAGCAACCAAAAAGCCAGCCAGCAGCCAAACCAAAAAAGTTTGAATACCTCCGTGAATAATGAATGCAAGGAGACGACAAAATTGTAAAGAGAACTGGAGTCTTCGCAGTTGATGAAAAGTCAGGTCATGTTTGAGAGAAACACTCCATGATTCAGAATTTCTTGGGTTCCTACGCAGCGATCGTCACCAGTCAACAAGTCTGAACTGACTCACGTTTTACATGCTTCTTTCTTTTTAAACGTCACAATTTCTGTTTCGTCACTTGTTAGACTATTCTTTCCATCCCCAACTACTTTATGTCTTGACTGTAATTTCCTTTTTCTCAGTATTTCCTGTAAATTTCATATTTTCCCATTCTATTGGTCTTGTCAGAGCGATTTTCCAAAGGTGCAAAACCATTCCGTGTAAACACAACTTCCGAAATTCATTATGTTTTTGTCATTGAAGCTTTAACAAGCGCAACTATACCAGGACTGAATTACTCTAACATGGCACTTTTATGGGTGCATGGTCTAACATTAATTGTTATTCTCTTCCTGTCACTTCGTCTTAGAATCTTATAAGAGAATCCAATTATCTGATTTATTATGTGAAGTGGGTGAACTTGTTCTGCAAGCTAGATGACAGTAATGTAATGTTACGATGAATGTAGTGGCAGTTTTTTTCTCCACTATACGAGATTAGGAAAATGAAATATAGCCTCAGAAACGATTTGCTGACCAGAGTCTAGCTTCTCTTAATCAATTCGACAAATTAACCTCGGTTTAATACTCTTCTTTGCTGGCTTTCACGATAATTATTTCTGTCGTCGATAAAATTTCCTAAATATGGATCTTTTTCATGGCATAGTAAGGGGCACACAAGAAAAAAATGCAGTAATCGATAGAGTAGTTATCAGAAATATATCCAATTAATCGTTTTACCACCTTAAAGAATAAAGGATATAGTGTTGGGAAATGCCTTATGCATTTGATTTCGTTAAGCCTTATAGAGGAAACCGAATGCATTTCTGGTTTGTTCACGACAAGTCTTAGAAGCCTAACAATACATGAAGCCATTGTTCCCATTCTTCAAGAGTAGTTTGATTTTCTATCTTTTAAGAGATGGAGGCTTTGATATGAGGGAGATGTGGGATTGAAGCAACAACTGACTATATGTATACTGTATTGCTGCGCATCTGTTACCCTGAAAATAAAAGTGTCTGCTTAACTGTAATGAAATATCAGTGCCATCTAAAAGTATCTTTTCATTTGCCTGATAACTGTTGTTTGAGCCATGCATGTGGTCTGTTATGGTCACTTATACAAGACAATAGGCACGTTTCGGCCTTACAGACAGCCCATCAGTTGCACAGCTTCGTGTTAGCTAACCCTCTTGGAGGGAACCCAACCTCCTCACATAGAGGAGGCGCAGAATGCCTTTCAGACGTGACATTGAATGAAGGAAATCACTGAAAGGAAAGAATGGGAAATGTTGCACATTCTATTGATCTTGGCTGATATTTGAGAAATATCACATCTTTCCTTCTTTTTGAAGATTTTCTTAAACCACAGCTGAAATTTCAATATGTCTGGTAATTTTTTTGAGCCACGCATGTCAGGGGCTGTCATTCATTTGTTCCCTTCTTAAGTTAGTATGCAAAAGTCACAAAGCGCATGTGGCGCAGTGGTTAGAGGCGCTCTGCGTCGCACACGAGGTCGATGGTTCGGTCTCGCGCTCATGGCTCATCAAGGCGTCCAACCCCTCATGGATCGATAAATTGGTACCAGACGGGTCACGGACTTGTCTGGGAGGATAAGCGGCACTGATTCGATGCAGCGTGAGGCCACCGCGAGTTATTGTAAAGACCAGATATGCATTCAATCACCTTAAACGTGGTTAAAAATTGAAAACGAATACATGGAGCATCCCTCAGGGATTAATCAACGCAGAGAGCTTTATCCTCTACCCATTTATATAAAATCTTGAGAAATTGGCCTGATAATACAGCTTTGATCCACGATCAATTTGCAATCTTCCCTCTAATATTCTTCTGTACTCGTGGGACTCTCGCGGTCCTAGTTTTACTAAGCACCTCAGCAAGGTTCTTGAATTCATATTTGTAGAGTGCAGTTCAATCAGAGTTCAATGAACATTCGTTCTTCCAACATCATATGTTCAATACGTGACGCTGCGTTTTTTAGCCTCAGATCAATAATTCAAATCTTCAAAGTAAATTTTTTAACACTTCTGTCTTAATATGAGTGTCAAAAGATTTATAAAGTGACAGCGGTGAGCTTGAGACGGAGGTAACGTCTCTACGTGTTGTGCACTTCTATTCACTCAATTCCTTCCTTCTCATCGTTGAATATCTTTCGCTGTCTTCAGAGTGGAAACTGATATTAAAGTGATTTCCAGAATCTATGTATGCCTAAAATTTGAACCAACGAAAACCGAATGACGACAAAAAGAAAAATGCAAACGTAAAGTGCAGAAAGATTTCTCAAAGATTGGTTTTGAAAGGAATTTAGTTTCATGATAGGTGATCGACACAAGCCATTACACTCGATCCACTTGTGTCATCTGGAGATGTAGATGGAATAAAGCTTTTTACATTCAAGCAGAGCTGTTCGACAGTTCAGACTTATTCCATCCCTGCTCGTCATATAATTTTAATTGCTATTCAATTCATAACTGTGATTCACAAATCAAGGATATGAAAAGATATCAAAACAATCTATTTAGTAAATTAGAAACTGAACGGATTGCTCATCAATTTGACCATTTCAAGTTTTAGCGAAACCTAAATATTCATGAAAGGTGGCCAGTATGAATTGCTATTGTAATAATGAAGTCAGGAGTGCTCATCGAAAACATAAAACCATTTATTCGAAACATCCTATTAAGATCTACGGAAGAGTATACCAATCCAACTTCACGTGGAACCCTAGCGCTGTTCTTACAAATAAACTGTGATGATAACTTGATAAGTAATACGATCACGTCCAATGATTATTTCCGATTTGAATCTAGCTAAAATACCAGTTTTGCCATGCTATGCAATTGAAAAATTCAATCGGAACTTGCCATCCTTAAACATAAGTTCAAATGAGGCGTTCTAAATATTCTATTAACCTCACAACGATATTTAATCCTCGTTCAGTTCCGTTTTATGCAAGATCTCTGCTGCCGCTAATGAATGCAATCCTAAATACTTAGATATTTCATCATCTTGACTTATATGATTTGTGTCTCATAATTATTATTTGAGTAACATGTCATGTGGTCTGTAATAGGCTCTCGTGCAGCCCGATAAGCGTATTTCGGCCTTGTAGCCTCGTCAGTCAGACAGACCCTTCGTCTTTAGCCAATCCTCTCGGGGGCCCCTGCATCACCCTGTAAAAAGTAGGCGACAACGAACGATCTACACAAATACTGTCAAGTAGAAAATCACCCAGATGGGCAGTAGTTAACAATCAGTTGCTCTTGGCTGGCATTTTTGAAATATTATACCGTTTGCTCCGAGTGTTTTCTTAAGACCATGCCCAGAATTAAATATATTTCATAACTATTATTTGAGCCAACATGTTCATGTGGTCTGTTATGGGTTCTTGTACAGCCCGATACTCGACACACAGGGCCTACTCAACTGACGAGGCTGCAATGCCGAAATACGTGTATTGGGTTACACAAGAGCCCATAACAGACCATATGACATGTTGGCAAATGATAGCTATGAAATATATTTAATTATAAGCATGACCTTAAGAAAATACTCGAAACAAACTGTACATGATTTAAATAATAGGTGCAGTAAGCATGTCCTTTTCTCAAACCAATTTCAAACCCTTTTCCCTATGAGCTGAACAAATGTAAGATGATTCTAGGAAACCACTTCTTGATTCAAAGCTAATTATTGTTAACTAAGTTCACACTAACTCTGGTGCGACGCTGAATGTTCCACAAGTTATCGGATAACTCTATGAGATCGGCCATTAATAAGTAACGGCGATGCGTCAGTCTTCCGGCGACAGTCAGAGCAAACGACTTGTGGATGAAGCGCATAATCTTCACAATGTCATAGCTTCGTAATAAAAATTCGGAGCATTATATTGATCAGGTGGACCTATGATCACTAAATGATAGTACTTGACAGAACAGATTCCATTAAAACTGTAGTGGCTGAACATGCCGACACAACAACGAAACTTTAAAATGTTCTTCAAAAATGATACTGTGCATTATGAGCGATACCTCTTCATCGACGACTCTCAAAAATGTTTTGATTACTAGTGTATTTCAAAAGTTAAGATTTTCAAAGAGTTGTGGAGGAAACTTTGTTCTATTTCCTCAAATCATTTTGATAGAAGAAGAGTAGAGAATATGATAATAGAGCTCGTAAGGCCATTGAAATTAGAAACAACACCAATGCCTTCTATAAAGCCCCGCATCGTTGAAGGGAAATATTAGATGATTGAGAAAAGTTTCTATTTCGAATTGTCATCGTTTTCTATGCTTTCATATCCATATTCAGTCATGTTTCAATTATTATTTAATCCATCAATATTTAATCTTTTGTGACGATAAATTGGCATCAAAATTTAAACTTTTTTCTATGATTGCCAAGAATACCTGCCATGCAGTTGAAACAGCAGACTAACTACCATGAAAATAAGAAGTACTGAGCATTTGCAGAAGGAATGCTTTTACAAAAACCATGCTCATTACTGAAATCTCCTTTTTTTCAAGCTATTGGATGACTACTTATAATCTTCTAAAGTAAATGTGAAACACCAATTTCTCAATGCAAGTGTACTGATTTGTAAAAGTTTTTCTCAAGTCAAAGAGTGCAAAGTCTGTCAACGCTTATTCTGGTCATACACTGATAATTCTCTGTATAATTTTCTTTCAAATACTGAATTTGTAACAAATGGGTTCCCAAATAACATTTCACAACATTACCCAAAAGAATATGAGAAAAAGAGTATATTCTGTTGATCTGACTATCGTATTGGAAAAAGGAAGTTTTAGAACAGCTGGAAATACTTTTCACCAGAGGCATGTTTATGGAAGCTTTTTTTTCAGTGATATTCTATTTTCTTGTAGAAATAAAGTGTGCTTTAATCAAAATTTTGCGATTCTTTCTGTTAGACAGAGCAAATGAATAAACGACCCCTTCTGCTGGACAAGAATTTTTCACAGGAGTGTTAGTAACTCCCAATGATGAGAATTGACGTGCAAAATTTTGATGGCAGGCGAGACTCGAACCCGTTTGATGACAGGCGAAACTCAACCCCGCATTCCACCCTTTTCGAGAGCGCGTGCTCAACTAATTACATTACCGACGCCTCTTCTACCACCACTCTTTTTATGCTGTAATCTACTGATTTAAAGAAGCTTCAGCAGTGGAATTGGTTGAACACGCGCCTCAGAAAGGGTGAAATGCGGACTTCCAATTCCTGACGTAAAGTTTTACGCATCACTCCACATCATTGGGCATATCTGTAACATTATACCACTTTTAAAAAAGGTTTGAATAGAAAAAATTTCAAATTTTCCTGATTATGAGGGGGCAAATGAAGAATTGATCTCATTCGCTGAAGAGGAGTTTTTCATAGGAGTATTAGTAACCTCGAAACCAAGACTTGAGGCTACAGCCCCACGTCGCCGGCTTTTTTCAATAACATCCTTTTATAACGCTGTAAGCTGTACACAAAACTAGCGCATATTTCCTTCCGGACACAGCTCTTTTTTACTGTTAGCAATCCTAAGATAGCGCAGTGTTTTTTGATGCCAATCCTGTGCTTATATCCTGAAAAGCCACAGATATCCTTCTTCGAGGGATCTTGCCCGGCTAGTAGCGTGGGCACGTGGGGCGTCCTCAGGTGGTGGATAGGGAAATGAACGCGAACCAAAATTAATTATTTGCTTTCCAAAGGCGCAGGTAGATCTAAGGGACGGCTCCCTGCTTCTGCCGATCCGATTTGGCAAAACTCTATTCCTACGAGTCAGGTCGGCTAAAAGCCTGCAAACAAGCGGCTGGGAAGTACGTGGGAGGTGGTCAGAAATCGCCTCCAACAAATAAGCTCCTCCCGCGCCTCCAAGAGAGACTGGCAAGTTAATTGTGAGTAGCCAGCCCCACGTTTAGAGCCTAGCAAGATATACGTTGGGTATCAAAAATGTTAGGAACAGCAATAAATATGGGCCTCATTCCCCTGACCCCCAAAAAAGCCTCCGGTACGACAGCGTTCGGTACGACGAGTACGGAGGGGCTGCTAAAATCTCAGAGTCGAACGAGGCTGGTAAAATGGAAACGGACTGAAATGACGATCCGCACCTATAATGCTCGAATACTTACTCACGAATCCGCTGCAGAAGATCTATTGATTTAAAGAGGAAGGATAAAGTACACGTCATTGGCCTGGCTGGGCCGAGAAGACGCCACCCTTTTCACGCTGTTTATGACACCGCGGAAGAACTGTTTCTGGGAACATGCGATAGAGGTGTCGGCGGCGTCGACGTCCTCGTCAAATCAAATTTAACCGTAGATATCGATTCATTCCAACAACTAACAACCCGTATCGAATGTTTGCGGTTGAAACGATGTGGATCAATTCAAGCTTTCACCATCTTCGTAGCTCACGCACCAACATCAGGCTATGACGAAGGCGATGTCAAAGCGTTTTATATGTACCTCGAAAAGTTTTTTAGAGAAGACCATACATTCTTCAAGATCGCTGTCGGAGGCTTTAACGCGTAAATTGGATCTAGAAGAACGCCTGAAGGGCGTCAGATTGGGACCTACAGACAAGAATGGAATGAACAGGGTGAGAGGCTATCTGAGTTAATCATGAAGGCCCAAACCATCCATGGTAACTCACAATTTTAAAAGCGTCACTCTCAGCGATGGACGTGGGAGTCGTCTAATGGAGAGTACCATAGAAGTAGAGCACATCATAATAAAGCGAAGGTTTTGCCTGACCGATGTCACTGTTGTTCCTAAGTTCTACACGGGATCTAACCATTGCCTCCTTCGCGCAACATTCCGTTTTTCGCTAAAAGGAGAGGAAACTACTAAGTTAAAACAACGAAGTTACAGAACTACCACAAAGTGGGATGCATTTAGATCATTAGTCGGCTTTTGGGAAGATACCGTTCTTGGCAACATCGACAAAGAATACACCGGCTCGTAGAATATCTTCACGTTAGCGCTATGAAAGCCGAGAGTTCTAAAGCCACGAACATTCGAGCTGATACGTCAACTTGGAATCGCACGAGCTAGAGGCAACCGAACCGTCACATTCAATCTTGCGAAACTCTGCAGGGAATGATAAAAGAAGCCTCAAAGAGAGATGACCACCAGTTATTGCTGAAGATGCATAAGCTAGGAAGAGCATTCGCAAAGCCCAGCGAGGTTTCGTTAATTATATGACCAAGATCATTGCATTCCGATGTCCTGGCGGAACACTTACATCTTCCAGAAAGGCATTAGAAAAAATCATCCACCAGTACTACTCGGATCTCTTCGCTAGCCATGTCCTCTTACAGTCATATAAATTGAAGAAGGATGAATTTGTCGTTGCACAGGTCCTCCTTACGAAATCCAATATGCAATATCGTCGGTGAAGAACAGAACAACAACCGGTCCAGACAGGATTAGACCAGAACGCCTGAAAAACCTGCCACCAGTTCTCATCACCACCCTGGCTCGGCTCAATCGCTACCTGCCAGAATGCAAGGTTCCCATTCCATGGAAAATCAGCAAGATCGTATTGTTGTTCAAAAAAAAAAGAAACCTTTACGACATAGGCAATTACCGCGCAATCTGCTTGCTGTCCGTTGTTTATAAACTCTTCACTCGAGTTATCGTGAGCAAGACTGACAGAACAGTGGACGAAGGACAGCCATGCGAACAAGCAGGGTTCCGAAAAGGATTTAGTGCCATAGACAACATCCTCACAATTACAAGACTCATTGAAGTATCATGTGAGTACAAAACACCGCTATGTTCTACTTTCATCGATTCGAAAAAAGCCTTCGATTCAGTGAGAACAGAAGCGGTCATAGAGACTCTGAATAACAAGGGCGTCCCTACACACGACTAAAATATCTCTATTCTACAACATATCCATCGACGTAAGGAACAAGGCGATACAATTTCGCCGAA
Organism: Parelaphostrongylus tenuis; assembly: GCA_019055375.1. Taxonomy (NCBI): domain Eukaryota; kingdom Metazoa; phylum Nematoda; class Chromadorea; order Rhabditida; family Metastrongylidae; genus Parelaphostrongylus; species Parelaphostrongylus tenuis. The sequence continues at coordinate 19,383 of JAHQIW010000198.1, read as the reverse complement.
ATTATTCATTGCCAACCTCCAAACTTCCTTGCGAACATTATAATGGGGCGACATGGGAGTGAAGTGACGGCCGGCGATCAAACCATCTTCGCTTTGCTGATGATATCGTACTTATAACACCAAACATTAGTCAAGCAAAACGAATGTTGATCGATTTCGGCAGCGCCTGTGGAAAGATTGGTCTTCAACTAAATTTAACGTTAACGATGTTCACAAGGAACGGATGGGTTTTGAATGTCCCATTCACGTTCAACGGAACGACAATCTCCGAATAGTCCAGTTACGTCTATCCAGGTCGTGAAATCAACTTGATGAACGACCTAATTCCAGAGTTGAGCAGGAGGAAACGAGCGGCTTGGGGAGCGTTTAAGAGCATCGAAGATGCGGTAAAGAGGATTAAGAACATCCGACTCCGTGCCCACCTTTTCGACTCAACGATTTCCCCTGCCCTAACGTATGCATCAGATAACTGGTCGCTACGTAAGCAGGATGAAAGATCACTTGGGTTATCAAACGCGCAGTCGAAAGGTCGATGCTAGGAGTATCCCGTAATTCGCAAATGAGAGAAAGGATCCGAAGTTTCGACCTACGTATCGAAAATAAGGTGGGCCGGACACGTGATGCGCTTCAACGACAACCGATGGACGAGAGCCGTTACCGACTGGATTCGTAGTGATATAAGCGCTCTACAGGAAGACCACCGACCCGATGATCCTATTTCCTCGCGAAAAGACTAGAAGAAAGATATGATGCTCAGCGAATCCCTAGAGCAAGGAGGGCCCAGTGGTCTACCTTGCACGCGATAGGGAAGAGTGGAAGTGTTCCTGATGCCAGCACGAGTCACTCGACGATCAACGGGATGACAGGTGAAAGAGGTGTACCTGAAAAGACCGTTTCTCTGCAACGCAGCAGGTAAAATAAGTTGAATTCGATCTGTGAGAAATGGCGATCGGAGCCAATTCACGTCACGGTGGATGTGGTAGCCACGTGAATTGCTGACACGGTACTTCTCAACGCGTTCAAAGGCTCCAAAGACGATGATTGCGTCACAGTTCACTGGCTCTGCAGCCAGCGCCCACGTAACTCGCGCGGAACGCCGTTTCTTCCACGCGGGAATTTGGCTTATTACCAGTTGCATTGCAGCTTATTTACCTGCTGCGTTTCAGAGAAACCGTCTTTTCAGGGTACGAGCACGACGTTTTGGATCAAGCTTGATTATGCTATCGAATAAATATCAATAGTGCAAAGAAAGAGCTCTGTCTGGCGAAAAATATGCGTGTCTGAAGCCAATAAATCTCCTCCTGTAACATCACCATGACGTTGCTTTTTCATTTGCCCCTCTTAATCAGAAAGAACCAAGGATTCTTCCCGACCACATCTATTCAGTATTTGTCAGTGCGATTGGGATCAATGTTGATAAGGTTTTCCATACACAACCGCTGACGGCTGCTTGCTGTTATACTTATGTGTTGTACGTCGAAAGAGTGGTGGCAAAATAGGCGTCGGTATCCCTTCCCCTAACTCCGCTTCGAAAAGATAATGCGAGTGCGAGTCCCTCCTGACGTCCATGTTCAACGATAGGCCCTTTACAGAAAAAAGCACAGCGTTGGAATCGTTGGAAATTGCGCTTTCAAATGATCACTTATAAGTTGAGGAAATAGTTCTGTCCAGCGAGAAATATGCGTGTGTAAAACACAAACGTCTTTTTTCTGCTTTTTTACCTTATGAAAAGGCTTCTTCAGAAACGGCCATGTAGCCAGTATCCAGAGATTTGGCTTTCAACCGATTATTGATACTCTCGCGAAAAGTTATTGTTTAGCAAAAAGGGTCGTTTCTCCATTTGTCGCCATCTATCAGAGAAAAACAATTTCACATTATAATTTCAAATTAATCGTTATAAAGTCGAAGCAATGGACTTCGAAAGCGAAATGTATCATTCTTTTTGTTAGTACATCGTACTATAAACGTCTCTCCAAAGACCAAGCTCAGTATTGAAGTGTGCATTTTTCAAGCTATCAATTGATATCGAAAACATAGATAAGAAACAAGCAATAGTGATATATCAACTAGAATTATGTCTCCTTTCATATTGATGTGGCTTTTTTCTCGAAACATCAAGAAATTCTTGACAAATTCCTCTTACTAACGAAATTGTTATAAAAGTCTTTTCTTTGATAACCCGTCGTCTAATAAGATAACGTCCTCCTAGAATCTCAGTTTACCCAACGACTTCTCTTATTTCCACTGTGGCTTACGGCAATAGCAGTTTGCGGGAGACGTGACGCCACCGATTTCACAGCTGAGTGAGACACGACATCCCACCCTGCTACGATTTGTATCAAACCATCCTTAAAGAGTTAAAACGCAAATAAACATGTGCAATTGATTTTGGCACGATCTTATAATCGTGACTGCGAAAAGAACGTGGCACCATTAATATGACGAGTGAAACATGTAAAGAACACGTCTGCAGTGGTCATAATGTGAACACATAAAGAGATAGAAGAAGATGAATCCATCCAACATTTCAAATCGATATTCTTCGTTAAGCAGCCGACAAACTTCTTTCTGGGATTTTTTTGAAGTCTGAGCAAGGTAGGCCGAATTTAAGAAGCTTTGCTATACTTGCTGTTGTTTTAATTTTACACATGAAGGTATTTTCTCGTTCAGTGGCATACCATGATTTCGCTCTTACCTCTATCTACAATAACTTCTTTAACGACAATAGTCTTTCTTCTTTATCCGGAACTTATTTCGCCTTCCACGAGTGAATACTTTTGTCACGGGTTTGAATTTCAAGTCAGTATAGAATTTGCGAATCGATAGACGTTCCAAGCGCCATACAACACTCCAAAATGCTCACACTTCCTTCTTTAGTGTATCTTGTTATAGTTCTGGCGCTGTTCGATACTTCACCAACTGGTAGCAATTTTTCTTTGCACCCGGACTTAGGTAGTTACTGATAGTTGCGCTTCACTTGCTGTATAAACTAAAGTGTGTTCTTTGATGAGAACTCAGCACTTTTCCTCTCTTTGCCTTTCAAAACACCTCTATGGAAGCGATGAAGTTAGTACATGTAGTGCTTCTCTTTTCATTCTATTATACTGAACATCAGTCGTGTGATTTCCTAACTACAGCGAGTCCCTATCAAGGCACTTCAAATCATTCTCCATGGGCTGTCCTCAGCCCTAATGAATCAGATTGTTGTTTGATGCCTTTCCATTAGATCTCTTCCAAAATGCCAAAAGTTTTTGTGATAATCAGATCAGCCTTTTCGGAAAAATATAAAATATATATTTATGTATTTATTTATTTTATTTGCACGACCCAACTTTCACACGCACTGTGTGGATCTCGACACCTCTCAGATCCGGTTTAAGACATTAATCCTTCATCTGTGAAAATGTCCCAACTTTAGCATGAGAGTTCGACTGTTCCTTATGAACTTTCTTTCACTATGCGCCACTGAACTTCGGTAGATTCGATTTTCAGTGAAGTACTGAGATAGCTCAGCTAGAAAGGCGTACCCATTTAGGTTGCAAAGAGTCTTTTCAAAAAATCTGAAGCCAATTACCGATCGTAGAAGAAGAGTGACCTATGAGACCAAAGCAGAGTTGTGACATGGAGCAAACGGTATAATGACAATGGTGCCGAGATCGCCATCATTGCGCTATTCACTTTGTGACAGTAGGAAGTAAAAACTCAACGCATGATGGGAACAATCTAGAAGGAAACCAGACTCATCGTATGGGCAATAGGAGCAAGAATTCCTGATAAAATCTCCAAAACTATCAATGTTCTTACTGGAGTTTCGATAGTTAATGTGTATGACTGTTTTTTCTGTCACATGTCTTGAGAAGGCCAGAAGGTCAAAGTGGTGGGCATTTTTGAAGGTTTCAACTGTCAAAATTCGCCACGTTATGGTGAGGGCCAAGTTGCAACAAAAGAATATCTTTTCATTCACGACGTACCGCAAGTAGAGATAAATTTTAAGCACATTCAGTATCTTTCTAGCATACTCGAAGACACACTCACCGAAATAATTATGAAAAATGCGAGTTGGTGTGTAGCTCTCTTCTTAGACAATGGGAAGTTTCAATAATTTTTCTAACTAGGTGCGATGCCTGCATAGTAGAGAAGAAGTAATGGCCATATAGGCAGAACACTTTTAGTCGTACGTGTGTGTGGGCACTACATCCATGTAGTGCTACAAAGGTATATTTTCGTAAATGTAAATAATTATTCTGATTATTGAGAATAAAAAGAAATGTTACGATAATTTAAATCCTTTAGCAAGTTTCGATAGAATTCATTTTTTAATAAGAATTCTTTTTATTTGACCGACTATAGCGCTGATAAGATTTTATAGACCCAATGATCAAGATTGATGTGCAAAAATATTTGCGTCAGCTGAACTCGACCCACATTTCACCCTATCCAGGTGCACGTGCTGAACCGCTGCACTACCGACGCCTGCTTTGCCACCACTCTTTCTACACATCACTCTCTATCAATGGGTATATTATAAGATCTTATTACCGTTAAAAGAGGTCAAATAAAAAGAATTCTGATTGATTATTGATACACAATATCTGTCAGCATAGGTGGGTTCAATGTCGATAGCGACTATCCACGCCAAACCGTTGAGGCTTGGCTGTTGGCAGACAACGCGTTGTAGCGTTAAAAGAATGGTGTCAAAACGGGTTTCGGTAGTGCAAAGGTTTAGCGAGCGCACCCGGATCGTTTGAAATATGGGTTTGAGTACCAGCTGACGCAAATGTTTTTGCACATCACACTTTATCATTGGATTCATTTCTTATTTTGCTCTATGTTCAAATGGCTTTGTCATGTGAATGCGTAGTTTTTGGTATCTGTGTATCTATCAAAAGAAGCAGTTTGCAAATCTTATTTGAAATTTCGTTAGCGTCAGTCAAAAGTTCTTAGAATTTCATCGCCATTGTCACTTGATTTCTTTTCGTCCCTAGCTACTACAGAAAATTTGGAGGCTTTTGTTATAGGTAGTCGCCCTAATGACCCGATGAAGTCGCAGGAAATCCTTCATCAGGAAATCAAAACCTCTTCCACTGTTACGCGATTATCGGAAAGATTTTCCCCCACGTACTTTCGATTTGACTAGCCTCATCGTTTGATAAGATTCTGTCAAATAACTTCTGGTGCAGAAATCTTGCTACTCTAAGGCAGCAAGAATGGTGTGCAACTTTTTTGGTTATCAAATAAATAGAAAAATACCATTTTTCAATCAATGACGGCGACAGATCAACAACGCACTTAGAGAACTCAAAAAACCATGAGTGATGCACTCACATAGTCGTCGATTGCCACTGGAGTAACCACAGGTGTCATTGTCAATCTCGAGGTATACAATAAACAAGTGCTCACATGTCCTTCGATCCACAATTATGGCGGGCATTTGGTGATGTGGAATGGCTCTTGCATATCGGCCGTTATACAATAGATTGATCATTCCGTTCACCGCGCACAACTTTAAGGTTTACTATGGGCGCCAACCAAACCCTAATTTCTCTTGGTTTGGAACATTGGTACTAAGCTCACCTAAGGACCAGATCAATCCCCCAAATTAGCATGAACTGGTGGGTGACTGTGGTGAAGAAGTAAAGCGCGCCCTCACATCTATTATTGAGATTTGAAGGATAATCGACTTGGTCTCGATAGGTTCGATAGATTGATGGGTTTTTAGTGACTTCATAAATGTTGATCTTGAGCAATGCTGAGACAACAAAACTAGCAAAATGGCTGCTTAAGGGTAGAATATTGAAAATAACGAAGATTGAACAAATGAAGATGCAAGGGTTCGCAGCATACATGAACAAGGATCACACATTATTTTCAATTAGGAAAGACTATTTGTTTCAAAGCTTCCTAAGTCGTGTATTGATGGTATTTTTAAAACTCAGTTTATTTCCCAAGAGTCTTATGTAGCGCAGTGGCGAAAGCTTACTTGCAATTCATATACCGTCAATGTTTCTACCCCGTGTCAGGTCTCACCTGCCACTCGTTCCTCAAAGGTTTACAAATTGGTACCAAATACGTTCGGAGAAAACAACACCACAAACTTGCTACATCGTGATCGGTAGACACTCATGCTATGTAAGTCACTTGTGCATTCAATCACTTCTGTTTGATGCTTGATGAAGCTGAACACATGGAACAACCCTGAAAGGATCTCAAATACCGAGAGTTCATGATTCACTTTGGCCTGGTTTTTTTAAAGAAAGAGTAATATAGAAGATGGCAATTCAGTGATGTCCTTATGAAAAAAAAGAAAAGTATTGCTTTTGTACACAACGAATATTGAGTAATACAGGTGATGCACAATGCACAGTAGCTGGTCTTTTCCATCAACTGACCAAATTCTTGCTACACTGAAGGTGGGCTTGCTTCTCAATAGGCCAGAGTGCCGACTTTTCAATTTTGAACAAGCAATATGAATTTTTCATGCAAACCGCAAATAGCTATTATCTAAGACTCGGATGGTGAAGGTTCATTGCCTAAAAAGTCGCCCTTGATGGGTAAAAGCTTCACATTTCTATTTACAGGGATTAGCAGGGTGTATGATTACACCATATCAAATGCAGCAACTAATGGGAACCGCGCATAGACGTGAAAGAATTTTCCGTAGAATGAGAAAAAACTGACAATTTTATAACCGACCATTTACTTCACTAATTATGATCCAATACAATGATCAAAATTGAAATAAGAGTCAAATATCAGTCAAATTACCGATCAAGCAACTCATGCGAAAAGATGTCTGTTGTGAACTATCAGTAATAGGGTACAATGTGTCATCGTCATACCTGACACACTCTTCCGTTGAATAAAGTATTGATGAACCAAAAATGCGCTATAAAATTTCTATACAGGAAAAATTTTAATTTTTCAAAACGAATGCATCAAATGAAGTGCCTTTAATACACACTGCGTCCCACGATCTTAGGCGTCATGCATAAAAGACGGTGATTGGGAAGATTGGGAACGATGTCATAGACGTCTTGGAAGTTATACTGGATTACTATAGATCATCGATAAGACTGGGTTTCATAGCTGATCAGCTTGCTGGATTAATAATATATTATTATTATTGGTTAATATTATTGGACAATTAAAATATTTGTCCAATCAAATATTATCGATTTTCAAAGTCTTCTCAAAGTACTGAAGTAGCACAAAGTTGGTAAACGAATTTCCATTCCGCTACGCCAAATTCGCGTTTATCCTAGTCGATGGTCTGTAAGTGATTGTCATCGGAATTTGAGGCTTCGTTATTATATTGAGTCAAATTCAATAAAGTGGAGCGTAGCTCGAAAGATAATCGCTGTCGGCAATGCTGTTTTATACAGAACGGATGTCGATCTATTGCCCATCCAATATGATCTGCTTTTTGGCGGCAATCATCCTGCCATATGGTTCCATATCAATTGGCAGATAGCATGACATCCTGAGGCAAGATACTGTCGACCTCGTGTTGTTCCCGCCCACTTCTTCTTTTACGTCTTCTCCCACCTCTTCCCTCGATCCGTATCCACACCTCTTCTCTCTTTTAATTCCTCAATTCTTTTCACAATGCTTTTTTCATGAGTATGATCGACTCTCTATCAAGATAGCTCACAAAACAACGTAGAATTGAGATCGTTCCTTTTTAGTAGGCCTTATACTGAATGTAAAGTCTTATAGAAGAAGATAGCTTTGTTAATCTAATCTCGCCAAACAATAGCGAGAATATTGGGCCGGAACTTTGTGTTGCTTCTTAGTGTTTAATATAATGTGTGCCTTTGAATCTTAGTGCCATTAACATATATTTCAGCCTATGGCGCTCTTGTTTGGGTACCAATTTGCTATGATGATCAGCTTGCCGGCAATGATCATCACTCAGAAACGCCTTCAATTGGACGACTGGTACTGCGGAAACAGCGATATGACTCGAAAAGTGTGGTTCGAGACGATTAACGAAAAATGCGATGGAATAATGCGTTAGTTACGCTCAAAATTAATTTTTTTTCGGATTAGTGTTTGCCAACTTGTTTATATGGGAAGTGGCGTGAAATGTAACCTTATTGGCGCGCTAAAGTAGTTCAAGGTACAGTTTAGCTGTTTGACCTTTCTGTCAATCATGTGAAGCTTTGAGATGAAGCATAATCAGAGGAGGACTATGTTCTCCCCTTGTGCTACTTACATTAGGGATATTTCTTCATTCTCGAGATCATTCATTTGTAAGAATCTCTGTCGCCCCATAAGGAAGCTCAATCGCACAACTGAAGCTGTCGCAGACAGCCCCTAATGGAAATTTAGGAGTGTCTAAACAAAGGTGTCCCACAACTAAGAGAAAAGGACCGTTGCCGCTGATATGAAGTTTGAGGACACATAGCAACGTTGTCGCTATTTCATCATCGACGTGGCGTAGAACTTATGACCAAAGTTTGTGAAATTGCACATTACTAGCATCATTCTTTATATACAGCGTTCGAAAATCCTAGAAACATTTTCACTATGACGGCGCACGATGGAGGTTTTCAAAGTGTAAGTTGAGGTGGAATGAAGCGTTTACCAAAAAATTTGAGTCTAAGGTCGATCATTCGCCATTCGCTCAATTACAATCTTATTCGGTCATCACCAGATCACGCTCTTTTTTTTGAAACTTCTTCGCTGTTATTGTGACTTCCGATTTTGAGGGCCTCTTCTTGCTTTTGAATTTTGTCGTTTACCATATTGACTCTCCAACCTAAGATCTAACAGAACACTTGAAGATGCTCAGTGGTGTTAATCGTGAGGTGTGCATACTGAAACAATATCTTTTCTGAACATTTTCTTAGAAAATCAGCACTATGCTAGTTTTCCTCGTCACCTGTCCGATTTTGTGCAGTTTTCCCCTTCTGTAATGTTTGTACTTATGAGACCGGACAGCGACCTCTTCTACCATGTCTTTTTATTGACGCCTTCTCTCGACATTTTCGACAGTAGCGCTGAACAAATCTGACGAAGCGATGTCATGTTCTCAAGGTCCTGTCTTCGTTCCAATAGAAGTTGTATTCGAAGCAACAAAAATTTGAAAGCCTATCAGCTGTAGCTCTCGAAAGGTCTTTATGAGTTGCTGCTCACTTTCCGACTCACCAGTGCTCTGAGTATCTCCTGTCTTGATAGAATGAAGTCGATACTCCAGTGAAGTTCTTTAGGAGTGAGTCTACTAGAATGCATTAAATCGTGTTATGTATCTTGCATTTTTCTCATAACGATGTGCATACTTCTCTGATCCATCAGTCTTGTTGCGGACAAATATGATGAAGTGCTTGGAATTTACCCACAATTCATAGAGCGGGAGTCATTCGCTGATGTCATAAAATTTTTTTTGGACTTGTAGTTACCACTAATGGTAATCAGACTTTGGAAAAGCCTAAGGTTTATGCACTTTATAGATACACTTTTGAATGAAATGCAGGAGAGTAAGCGTGGATGAAGACGTTACATCGCAGCCAATTTGGAAAAAATTCCCTTCATGAATAAAGCGATTGTCTAGATGAAAAAAGTTCGGCCTGATTCCGTAAGTTCCTACGCATTTTTGTGCTCTGCACACCTTTTTTTTTGAAATCAGTTAATCGTTCTCCTACCATTGTTTCCTCTTTTAAGTCTCTATTCCATCACCTGCTTACAAGCCTTTACAGCTATTTGTACCCTTTTGGATTTCACGCAAGTAGATCAGCTAGAAGGGCATCATGATTATTAGTACTGCCGTGGAAAAGCAGACAATGGAAGATCTTATCACCGTTACACGTAGAAAAGCAAATATTCTTATTCATATGTCGAGTCCATATTGTCATATCTTCTCAGGAAAATGAGACTTAGTTATTCCACCGGTTATTCTGCAATTACGAGAGCATGTGGAATAGTGGTTAGAGGCTCTCTGAGTCGCACACAAGGTCGACGGTTCGGACTCATCCTCATGCCTTACAAGCTTTCCATCTCTTTAAAAGTCGATAGATTGGTACCGACTTATCTGGGAGGGTAACCAGCACTGAGCTGATGCAGCAAAGATAGGCCATTGCGGATCATCATGAAGCTAGACATATATTCAACCCCCTCAAGCGAAGCTAAAGACTGAAGACGAATGCATAGCGTCTCCTTCAGGGATTGATCAACGCCAAGAGCTTCATACCCTCTATCCTTTATTTTATGGTCAACGTAGAGATCTTTCACTTTAATTCGCACTATTTCCCAAGAAATTGCAACCGTAATTTTGTATGAAAAAACAAACATCAATGTCAAGAGAATTCTAGCATTTTTGAGTCAGAGAATCACAGAATTTCTCAATACACTCATTTGTATGAACGTCGTATTCGTCATCGTTTACTTGGTTCACAACTTTGGTGAGATTCAATATGTTCCCTCCCTCACCGCGGCTTCGATTTTGTATGATTGTTGGCGTGAACCACTAGAATTCTAGAATAGGCTAATATTTAAATCATTAACAGTAATTTTTAATCCAAATCGTCAAATGATAGAATTTTTCGTAACCAGCGGATATTTTTCCTTAGTGTACAGTAGTCCGTTGACAAATTGACCCTGCGCCACGGTACGCTGCCTTATGACATGAACAGAGTATTTCTATGCAGAATTTTTGAGATATCTTCGGATGCAGCTACTACCTAGTGAACTTGATGAAACAACTTTAGTGTAAAAACAAAAAAGAGTACTAATTAGTGTTATCGTTTGTGATTTGCAGTTGCCGTTAACCACTGCTGTGTAATGCACGACGAATGCTACACTCATCAACAAGGAAGAGAGAAATGCGACCGAGAATTTTGTGAATGCAATCGGGTAGAAGATTTTTCTGCTATTTTTCTCAATAGCTCTGTCGATTTTATTGTCTATGTTTCGATCAAAAAACTTTTTTTTTTTTTGCAAAATCCAACATACCGTCCGGACAAATGATGTTTGTAGATATGGAATCATGGCCTCTTTAAGCCATTTTATCACCAATTTTCTTTTTTGAGGCCTTTTTTTTTGAGCGGTCTTTCCATTTTGTGGGTTGAACAACAGAAATAAGATTCTGAGGAACTAGTCCATATAGTTTTACTCACTAACGGTCACCATTTAATACTAATTCCATTGCGACGCTGATTAGTCCGCATGTTTTGGCATTTGCTAATTATCGGGCATTTTTTACTCAAAATTTGCTATTGTACCTTTCTTTAAACATATTAAATTGTCTTACATAGTACGTAAAAGATATTCCTTAAAAAAATTCAAGCTGTAGACTTGAGAAATCCTTATATGTGACATTTTAGAAAGGTTGATAGTGATTTGCAAGAAAGACCTCTTTTGAAAGCGTGAATTACTATAATTGTCTGCGTGAAAATTAAGCGACCATGAGAATAAAAAATGTGCTACTAAACTCGGTGGTTTATATAACTGAGAAGAGATTTTCAGACCGCGATATTTGGAAACTAATTCAGTCAATAATTTGTTGAACCTTGATGGTACTGATGCGGTGCAAAAGTAATGGTGGTTTAATGTTTTGTGAATTTTAAACATAATAGCTAGGCTCATGAACACTCTTCTTGGTGAAAGTAAGAACCATTGCAAACAGAGCACGTTTTTACAACTAACATAAGTTTGACTGTTTCTATAGCTCAAAGTTCGGTGTCCCGTAATTTGACGAACTCTTAGAGATCTTTTCTGCTTCTTGTTGATTGTGGAGGCGTTTCTTTGCAAGAGGTTAGCGAGATGCTTGAAGAAATGGTAGTCGTTGAGCGCGAGCTCTGACGATTATGGAAGATGCGACAGACTTCACTGCTCAGTTCGTTGATTTTGAAGGGGTTGTTATGGACATGTCGCTGCCGACTAGCTATAAAAAACCGCTATCACTTTTGCACCAGCTTTTTCACCTTCCCAATTTGCTTTGCTTGAACGACAGTATATTGGTGAACACTAGGTTTTTTTAGCATCTCGCGTTTTATGAAACTATCTTACTTACTCAATACTTATACGGCCTGTTTTCACTCATAGTGCGAGCCTCAGCACAGGGAAGCTGTGCTGGTTTGCCTAATCTGTTCCTGGATCCCCGAGCTAAGTCTAGCCGGAGTTTCCTGGGGTTCTCACAACATGAGAGCAGTCACCGGTCCTTAGAAGATCGTCGAGAGGCTATCATTTTGCGAACAGTAGCTATAAAAATGGCAGTCATTCTTGGTACGGTTTACACATAGGTGAGCTTTTCGGTTGGAAACGTCGGACTACTCAGCTTGGACAGCCCGCGGGGTGGTTGAGCCACTGCACCTTGCACTCCAATACTCCGGAACACATCCCAGCCACAATGAAGAGTGAACCATTTTGTAAGAGAGCATCTTAAGAGTATCAGTTCTGATATTGCTTTTCTCATGGCTCTGATGAAATCAGTCAAAAAGTAATTGCTATTTATGCATCGTTAAAATGTGTTTCAAAACTTCTTGAATCACCGGTACACTGTCCACCTGTTAACAGTTTTCTGAATCAAATGCGCTGTTGATGCTGCGAGTTGTCTCTGCTGCTTTACGATTCATTTCAAAGTCAAGGTTTGAAACTGCCACAACTTTTGCGCTAAGCAACATCTTTCCCATAGTTTGAAATAAATATAGAATAGACAATAAACAAGACGTTATTGGCAACATAGTGCAGAACAAATGTGCATGAAAATTATGTTAAGCATGTCCACAATCGTTTTAGAATTTAGTCCAATAAAAACGCAAATTGCACAATGCATAAACCCTCATTACTTTTGCACCAACCTAATAGCTTTTTACAGTGTTAGTACTCTCAAATAAAGAGCGATTTGCTTGCGACCATGTGGATAGGGATAACTTTAACAGAATAAAAGACCAGAAAAAAGCTTAACGCTTAGGGGTAGTACGAAATGGGAAGATGAGTGGTTGACGTACTAGTCCAGTACTTCGAGCTTGTCGATGGTCGTCTGGGATTGTAAGTCAGGTTGAACCGGAAACTAAGCTTTATAATAGCACTTTGTGAGCTTTTTTATCTCAAGAAATTTTCTTCTTTCAGCGCGCATCGATCTCCAACAATAAGTGCCTTGATTTCTTGGAGGCAAGCTGTTCACTGGTTCAAATCCTTGGATTCGTTGCCTACAGCAATAGTGCCAACTATACTGGTAGACAGGATTACTCATTGACTTAGCTGATTCATATGTGAATTTTGAAGTGATGGGGAAGTATCTCGCGTTAGAAGGCACAAAGAAAACATCTTTAAACTGAAAATCAACGGCGAGAAAGCGATTGTAGCCGTGAGTCGCTTTTGTAATAACTATGTCAATGAGTGGTATAAGATAGAGACTACTTTGAACATCTGAGAAGGATTATTTTTTATGTCCTCACCTGAGCAGTATGGACAATTTTATGCTTCTTCAAAGATTTAGAAGGTGAAGTGGCCCGAGCATATCATCTTATATTGTTCTAACTAGCCTCGAATTCTTTTCACTGGATTGCATTACAACCTGTTATAAGAGGAGGAAAAGAAACAAAACTACTACAAAAATTGTAACACAAAGTGCCTGAGCTCAGATCATTTGAATTTTTATGAGAAAACAAAAAAAAAAGATCAGGTAGCGATCGAGTGGTCATTTGGATCTGAGAGTAACCATCTTGCTCAAAGAGTTATTTTAAGTGTTAAAATTCAGTGAGACTGCGAAGAAAGTGCTGGGTGTAGATCTCAGATACTCATAGTACTTACTCTCTATACTCTGACTGGACGGTATAGCAAAATGAAATGTGTTTGAAGATTGACTAGTTGGAAGCAAACAATCCATATATGTATGTTTTTGCTACTCATAATCTTCCGGAACTGCCTTGCAGAACCGACCGACCTTGTGAAGTACACGTTACACAACGATTACTTGAGTGATCGATACATCAATATCTACAGGCGATGCCCGAAGGTTAACGGTGAGAACAGTTTAACTGATCTTGACATCGAAGGTCAACATTTTTTAAAGACAGTATTCGTGTTATTAATGGTGTGTTATAATTTTCTGGAAAACGGATTTGATTAGAAGAACTTCATAGAATTCACTTATTGCCTAATTTCGTCTCGATTCTCATCCTCGTGAAGCATCATTCCCGAGTATTGGATTGTAATGCACACTCGTGTTTAACCCACTAAAGCAGAGTCACTCAAACTCGGAAGTCTTTATCTGGATCCGCAGTTCATTTGAGAGTCAACCAATGCTGATAATACTCCGAAGAAGATTCAAGCATAAACGAACAATTTCCTCTCTCTTCCAGAACGGCTGGCGTGACAACAACTTGGAAACACGATTTTCAGTTTTTTTTTTACAATCTCAATGTTAAACGCGTGATCAATCTACCAACGTTCCATCTAAATGGAATTCGTGCTACGATCCTCCTCTCGTGAACGCAATCCAAGCTTATTTAGGCCGCTAATATTAAATTTTTTGTCTTTTTCTGATCGACACTTATTGTATTGGATACTTGGACGATCCGTCTGCACGAATTGTGCTGACACCACTACATTCTCCTTGCGTTACTTCTTCTCGCGAGTACTGTCGATGTAATTCATTGAACTAGGCTTCTAGGTTAAGAAATAGACATTAATTTAGGCTAAAAAATTTATTTTCAAGTTTGCTCAAGTTATCAAATACAGATTAGACTCACGTTCTCCACATCTTCGTAGGCTTCTAGTCGCCGATGACGACTTGCTTAGAGGTCCCTCTCTCTGAGCCTCGGCATGTTTAAAGAAATGTAAGATTTCTTATGAACGCTCCTTTCCTCCAATTAATGCAAGTTTTGATCAAAGAAAAGGGACGTTCGTAAGAGATTTTACATTACTTTGGAGTCACTCATAGATTGCACTTCTAATTATATAATGCTCTTCTCTGCCAGAAATTTCTCTGCTTTACGACTTTGTAGATACGGTCTTGAATAAGCCAATGAATGTTATCTTTGCGGTATACAACAGCTACAGCAGACGCTGTCGTGTTTTAAATATCGCTCAACTATCGACCTTGTTCGCCACATAATTTAGGAGCTCCTTTCTTATTGCAGCAGTAGCGACCGCCCAACACACGACCGAACAGGTCAGTTCTTCGTCAAACCAACGTTCACCAGGTCATCATCCTGCAGCAATAAAATTTCGATGGCATATGATATCGTTAGAGCGGTTTTAATATTAATCCGTGCCATGTTGTGTGGTGAAATTGGAAGTCAAGACGGTCCCTTAACTTGGGGTCATTAATTTTATTTGTGCAGACATAGGTACTGTTGATGAACACTCGATCGTCATACATCATTCGATCTATTGGTCTTCTGCATTGCGTGTTAAGAGCCTTTCCAATAAGTACCAACCAATCCGATTAACTCCACTGATTTTGCTCCAATTCGCATTTAGCTGACGGTTCATAGTCGTCTCCATTCAATAGAGAAGGAAGATCACTCCTACTCGCGAAGTGCTGTAATTTATTCATAAGTGTTCACAACTCGAACACCGGAGACCATACCCATGTAACCTTAAGCGAAGATTGGGCGCCTTTCTATTTTGTTTAGTACATGTGCCTTGTTATGATTTCTCCAAGTCTGGAAATCTCATGATTCAAGCTTCACATTCGTTAGTGATCAGGGTCATCAAGTAGCAAAAGTACAATGAGATAATGCAGGCGTAGAAAAAGGTGGAAAGTCTTTATTAGAGCTAACTGAACTCATCTGTTTAGCAACACTGTCATCATGTGCCTTACAATATAATCTGTGCGAAAATCCATCGATAGAGTGCGCTGAGTCACTGTCACAATGCTTGCACGACGCCGCTACCGTGGATGGCAGTTCGTCTTGTCACGGCGCTATCGAAGCCATGTGCGATGCCACGTTCGAAGGTGAGCCTTAGTATTTCAACTTTTGCGATAAAAAAGGTTAGATAAAAAAAACGCTTGGCGTTGAAGAATCCGTGAGGGATGTGCCATGAACTCGTCTACAATCTCCTTTTGAGGTTATTGAATGCATATGTGGCCTTTACAATGAATCGCAGTGGTACCGATGTATCAAGTCAGTGCTGCTTATCTTATCGGACAAGTCTGATACCAACTTACCGGCGCTGGAGAAGTGAAGGCCAGTGATTCATATGCGAGATTGAACCATCAACCTTGTGTGCAACGCAAAGCACCTCTAACCACTGCGCTGACGCGCTCTCTTCAACTTACTACATTGCATACATATTATCCTTTACTTACACGATGATGACAGAAAAATTCAACTTGCTCATTATGCTTACGACCTTACCGTGGTATTGCTTGAGTTTGCCTAGACACTAGGCACTTTTCGCTAGTGGTCCAGGTTTGCTAAGTGATGTTTCGTCTGCATCGTTGCATCTACGTGTTCAAAAAAAAACGTTAAGAGGTAAGAATAATAAAGGCCAATAAGCAGAAAGTTTGCTGTTTGTTTATGTTCTTTTTCCTAAATCCTCGCCTGTTGTTCAAGCTTTAAAGCCACTCGTTCCTTATACTCCAATTTGCTTTCCCATATTGAATCCTAAATACAAATGCACATCGCCGAAACGATTGATCTCATGTGGCTATCTCTTTATAGGACTCACCCGGTATTGTCTGTCGCAATTATGCAAAACAGCATGACATTCTCTTGAGTAGTGCTGCATATATTTGTACTATGCATCGCGCCAAATTTTGTGATTTAGAGTGTTACAGTGTTGGAGCTGAGTTTATTCTTGGATAGTTTGTTAAACATGAGTTGAGGTGGGTTTCTATATTGGAGATCACTTCAATCCAACTATCGTTAAGTTCTGTGACATTTCTCTATAGACCTTATGACGATTGGGTGTTGAGTATAGCCAGGCAGATAGACGGGCAACCTGGTGCAGTAGAGACAAAAATCGTTTTTTTGGATTCATTTGTGTATCAGAGTTCAATCACTCGTCGGACTCTATGTATTCGCTAAGGGATACACTGCGTAGGATAGCGACCAATCAATTCGAGAATTTACACGTAAAGAAGATTTGAGTAGAAACGTCTTCGGAGTGATCCGCCGATCTGACAATTTTCAAACAGATTGTCAATCACGACCCATTGCGGCTATATTTTATGAGTTCTAAATAAAAGCCTCAAAGTGTTTTTCCAATGATATTTCAGATTCCAACCTGCGTCTTCAGTTCATGTCTCAGCTCAGAAAAATCTCATATAAACAAAAAACCAGCCAGAATCTCTACCTTCTCCCAATATCACTCTCCCAATAAGATTATGTTTATCAATTTCAACAAGCCTTTGGAAGCAGTGAAGTCCTGCTCATTCAATTCTGCGGCGTTTCTAATGTAACGAGTAGACGGGTGATGCTTTCCGACGGCCAATGAGAATCGCAGTCGCTGCATTTCTTTATATCATTTCGTCGACTTCTTGGATGTACTTCTTCACCGCAACACGCGAATCGGCAGTCTTGAACAAACAGGTGATGGACCAGCAAACGACCGGCTTGATCTTTTTTGGTGCCGTTTGAACTTTAAGAGGCAATGCGGAACTTCGTCAAAGACGAAGTACTAGGTTGATCATCACAGAGAGCGCACCTCTCATACAATGTTACATTACGGTTGCGAACTGATCCCTGTGAGCAACTGGTTGCGCAAAAGAGTCGACGAAATACGTCAACACGGTCCTTTATCCTTAGTTCAGACTTGAATTTTCCAAAACCGTGTCACTTCTACGAGTTCTGGAAAAGTTGTGCTTTATTTTTGGCATTTAAACACCTCAATTTCAGTCCTCAAAATTCGTCAACGGTATAAGCAGTATTATCATTCGATTATGAATCGAGAAAGTGCATAAAGTGAGCCTTGAGGTGATGCATAATTGTCTAGATTCAAAAACACACTATCATTAGATCATCTACAAATTCGACATTAATGTCTGAAAAAACCAATGCCCATGAAATTTGTGACGAAAGGAGGCAGGTAGGGCGATGGTTGTGATGCCGATCATCACAAGTACAGTGATGCTTTGGAAACCATCCAAGCTCACTAAGTCCCACATAATTTTCGGATCCGAAAACCAGTATCAGGTTTTATCGGCGAAGAATCACTCGCTGCAGTCGATGAAGGAGCGTCCTCAACCACGAGTTTCAAGACTACAAAAAGATTCAGTTAGACGAATATCAAGCGACATTCATAATAAATGCAGCAACCCTCAAAAGGTAGACAATTCGTACATAAAATGTTGTAAGGCCTGTGTATGGTGGATGCGAGGAGTCGAGGGATGCAATAAGTGCTGGGATCCACAAAGTAGATATGCCAGAAGAATCGTGTGAAGATAACGTATGACTTGAAAGTATGGTAATTGGGCTATACTAATTCTCTGGCAGAATTGAAGGACATTTTTAAAGATATACGTGTTCATTGTGCTTGATTCTTGAGCATTTCTCATTAAGAATGAAATTGTGAAATAGGAGCAGATTGTCAAGTAAGTTTGCTTGTCAATCGTATTATATTCCCGTAATTTCTCATTTATCTATAAGATAAACTGTCTCAAATACCCGAATATTTTCAAAAATCACAAGTGTAACTCTCACTTTTTCCTCATTTCCTTAACCACTTTGGCATTTTCTAGAAGTGAACAGCTGGAGAAACAGCTTCAATGTTCTGCGCTTCTGGGACTCGAACGTAATGGTAGGTAGTTCAAATACTAGCGGTATTAATTAATACTACTGAATACATGATCGGATCTACTCTTTTTCCAATCCTTAAAATTTCTAGCCGTAAATCGTTTCTATTATAGAAAATTTGGTAGCGAATTATTGTTCAAATAGTGGCTTCCATCCTTCATAGTTTTATGTTTTAGCCATAACACATGCTATCACCAAAATAAAACATTGGCGCAGTCTGATGGTGGGGAATACGCGTTGATGCAAAACTTGAGATTTTTATGAGATCAGCTAAAATTGATTGAAGTCTGCTGAATTATTTTTAAGAGAGCTTAGCGCAAAAAAGTGCGCCCTCTCACTCTATGATAATTATCTTCAAAAACACTCCACTTCATACATGAATGGATCATTTCCGTTATCTCCACCCTGTTGCTGCCCACAAAAAAAATCGCATTTTTTGCTCTTTCTTGAGAATTTCAGTAGCTTTTCGATAGCTCAAAATACGGGAATTCCAAAAGCATACATGGTTTTTGAAAAATTCCTTAGTGTACTATAGCAGTGAAAATCAAAGTATCTTTCACTATCGGGCATTTTTACACAAGAAGGCTTTTCCTTCAGACTTTCAGTAATTGCCCAATAGCTCAAATACCGGCGATTTCAGTAATACTAGAATGAGGAAAAAGTTCCTTGATACCCGAGAAATTCAAACTTTACGTTT